>VZRR01012883.1:647686-835684 GCA_013398015.1 Oreocharis arfaki | reverse complement strand
TTTAAAAAAAAAAAAAAAAAAACAAAAAACACTTGCACTGACACAGTTTAAATATTCAAAATAAATCAAGAATTTCTGTCATGTGGAAACAAAAAACTAATGATACAGTGAAAGGCTACATTTCCATAACTCTTACTTGCATCTACATATTTCCCATTTGAAAGTCAATGGGAATTGTGTGGCTAAGTGCTATGTGACTCTGAGAAACACAAAGGCAGCCTGCCTCCTCCTTGGCAGCCACAGCTCTGTCCTCCCGCTGAGGAATCACCTATGTGATTTGCATCTGATTTCCTTGCTAACTTGCAAGAGAACTGGAGCCAAACAGGAGGAGATGCACCAACAGGACCTGAATATTTAGCAGCATGAGAAGGAGGAGTAATTGATTCCAGTTTTGGGTATGCTGGTGTAGCTCCTTTTCAAACAGTCAGGAGGGAAATGGAGTTGAGTTAAGCTAATATATTCATCAGCTGTTGGCTTCTTCAGAGGGGACTTTTAACCCTGTAAATATCTTAGAATCATATAATCACAAAATGTTTAGGTTGGAAAAAACCTCTAAGACCATCAAGTCCAACCATTAACCTGGCACTGCCAAGTCCACCACTAAACCATGTCCTAAAATGCCACATCCACCAGTCTTGGGAAGGTGACTGCACCACTTCTCTGGGCAGCACGTCCCAGTGCTTGACAACCCTTTTGAAAAAGAAATTTCCCCTAATAATCATGATCTAATTCTGACGAGCTTCAGGTAAACCTTTAATATATGGAAATCTACTTTTCCATCTCTATCAGGCTGACCAAAAGTACTCTTCAACAGTGGGACAACATTCTCTAATAGTAGATGGTTAAATAATAACATGGCTGCTTGGATGCTTTTCTAGTGCATATAGCTGGCTCGGTGCCACTGGAGTGCCTTCATCTCTCTAAGGCAGAATAAGAAGATGACCAAATATTTAATGTATAGATAAACAAACTAATGACAGAATTTGGTTCTACTCTCTGCTATATCATTCCAAGTAATGTCAAGTTGGTTCTTTGAAGGTGCACTCTCAACTTGTTTATTTTTTCATTCATTAAAGGAAAATCTATTTCCAACTGTGCATGCTTTGTCCTGATTTCGTTAGTACCATTTGATTAAGAAAAAGAGCAAAAGTGTTTAAAGCTTATTTCAGTTCTTTTGAAAGCTTTATACAGTAAGGGACAAATACATTAAATCCCTGCTGTTGCAGGGAAGTCTAACCAGTCACAGGCTTTCCCAATCACTAGAGTCCTTTGCCAAGGACCACACTCTAGTCTTATAGTCTATCTGGTTGCACCAGGAAAAAATAAAAAAAATAAGAATTACCAAGATTTGTGCAATGCACAGATAAAAAGCAAAAAATCTGTGTTTAGGCTTCTTTTTCCAAAAATTAGGTTCATGTAATCTCACTGTTCTCACATGAGTAATGTGGCACTCACGAACATAGTTTAGTGGTGGACTTGGCAGTGCAGGGTTAACGGCTGGACTTGATGATCTCAGAAATCTTTTCCAACCTAAATGACTCCATGATTCTCTTTTTGTCAAAACCACTGCTACCACTTCTCAGTCAAATAACAGTCCCAAAGGTTGTTTGGGTCCTGCAGTGAAGGTGATCCTCTGGACAATCTAAGCCAGGGGGGCTCAGGAAGAGATCACCACTGGCAAGAGAGAAGTGTGGAATCTCAGGAGAGGCTGAAAGTGTGAGTCCAGCTGGAGTCTGCTCATTTCTAGACACACCAATAACTAATTACAAGACACAGCCCCACGGAACAATACGTGTCTATCAATCTCTATTAAAATTGGCTTTCCTGGCCTTAATGCTGCAGTGGACCTTGAGGGAGGATATGCACAAGCCTTCGAGTTTGTTAAAGCTGTGGTTTTAACTTCTGTGAAACACAAACATCTGATTACTTCCTGAGGTGTTCTCAGTGATGAGAAATTAATTTTTGGTAAATGTTTTGCAATCCCTGGAGTTACACAGATGGGAAACCTTATCATTCATAATGTAGGCCCCCCTGACACAGAAAACTCTTCTGCCATTCTTTATCCATTTGCTAATTCAGCACCATTACCATTTCAAAATCAACATGCATTTATAAAATAACTTGAGTGACAATCAGGACTGCTATGGACCTTCAGGTTAGCAATTAAGGAACTATTAGCAATGTGGACTTAGTCATTTAAGTTGTTTGTGGTTAATGTTGGCTTTGTGAAGGGGTTTTCTATGTTTTAATTCAGCAGATGTAAAACCAACAAGTGTTCAGCCATGAAAAAGGGAATTTGAGATTCCTGCTTGATAATGTAACGTAGTGGCTTCAGGTCTTACCGTCTGATTAGGCTCAGCTGCTGCAGGAGGCTGAATTATCATGTCACAGGGCTGCCTCTTCTAAGGCTCCTTGTAGGGCCACAATAGATTAAAAGAAAGCTGAGGAGAGGGCAATTTCACTGCATTCAAACCAGTCTGCTTTATTCATTATTCAAGAGGCTGTGTTGTCAGTGAAATTTTCAAGTAGTGATTTCCTGGGGAAAAAAAATCATTCTGTTTAGCTTTTCTATCTTATATTTCATTTTAACCTTCTATCCTTATTTCCCTTGATTTTAAAGCATAAATACATGCTTCCTTGCTTTTTGGGGAGTGAAGTGCGCCTTACTCTGAAACACTCCTTTAGTACACGCACAAGTGATCAGTTTTACCCTAATGCTTCTATTGCTAAAAGGGTTCCTGTCCATGGCAGGGAGGCTGCAAATAGATGATCTTTGAGGTCCTTTCCAACCTGAACCATTCTGTGATTCCGATTTTATGGATTTTATTTTATCATCGAAGCTCAGTGCTGGTGAACAAGGGATGTTAAGCAACCAAGGAAGCTTGTCGTCTGAGCCAAGGAGAGAGTCTCCAGAGCAGCAAGGACAATATAAATTGCAGCCTTGGGATCTGGGTTGGTACAGGTTGGTGGCCTTTGTGGCGAGCAATTCATTATTAATTAAAGTGCTATTGTCAATTAAGGTCCTGTGCCACACTCAGACCCTTGCCATGGGACAGGAGATTACCCAGCACCAGTACCCAGAAAGATGTTGGGGGTCGGTTCCGTTGCACACACGTGGAGTTCTGTAAGATTTTTCATTGCATGAACGCCACTCACATAAGGGTTTGGCAGCAAAGGGAAGGCTTTGCCTTTTGGCAGTGTGTTCAGAGCACCAGAGAACTCATCTTTCTGATTATTGCACCATCAAAATATCCTCCTGAGGCTCAAGGGAGAAGGTGCACTGTGAGCTACAGGCATGTCTCCCTCTCACACTCCCTTTGAGCTCTGACAGCTCATTTCACTTCTTCCTGGACTGGCAGCAGGCAGTGAGAAGAGGCTGACTTCCCCATCACCTTTTTCTTTGATGAATTCCTTTCAGCTTTGAAAGACATCGCCTTTGGGTGAAATAACCAGTGAAAGCACGGAAATATATTTCCATGCTCAGCCTTCATTAGAGTCCAGCAGCTCATCTGTGCATTTAATGAAATTGAATCTGAGCTTAAAATTTATAAGCAATATGAAATTGTTGGAGGAAAAGCTACAGGAACACCATTTGCAGAAATCTATGACATTCTATAGACTTTATACAAAAAAAAGGCAAGAGTGGTTGGCTGATGTGTGCATTTGAGTTCCATGGAGGTGAAGGTGCTTGTGGAAGGCTTCAGAGGGGATGTTCCCCACGAGCCCTGATGCCTCTACGTCCTCTGTATAGAGAGCAAACTGGGAGAGCAGACATCCCCAGCACAGCTGGGCACTGCAAACTCATAGCATTTCTATAGTGTGTGAGCTCTCATCCTGCTCAAAGTCAGCACTAACATGAACAGATCACTGCCAAAATCTCAAGAAAAGATGGTGAGATAATGGGAAAGCACAGCCTGAGGTCTATAAGGACTGGAGACTTTCTGAAAACTTTGATTGGGCTGTTGGGCCCACTTCAGAAATAATGCATAGGCACATGTTTAAATGTGTGCTGGAATCCCATGGATAGCTTCAAGACCTTAAAGATGCCCCAATATTGAGAGATTTCCTTTGAAATCAGGATGACCATTTCTTTCTTGCCAGATCAGGACTCAGGCACTTTCCTGTATGCAAGTCTAAAGCAGCAAGGGCAAGCACCACCATGTGCACTCTCCTATGAGAAGTCAGACATTTAAGTCAGAATACTTACTAAGGAAAGCCAAAATATTCAGTAGACTCTAAAGTGCTTCATGGACTTGCCTTGATTTGTGTCACTCATGCATTTTCTGGTTTTGCAAATCTCAGGAAACACATGGCAGTGCTTACACCCCTCCCATCCTCAGGCTGCAGGTCTAATGAGAGAGGTTTTATTTATAACCCCCACTTTTCTTGATATATACAGCCTACCATAGTAGAAAATATAACTTTGGTGATGGTATTTAACATTTGATTATGGGAAGCTTTTTTTTTTTTTTAAATTTAGAATATTCCCATCTGGCAACCACCGGCAACCAAAAGGTGTTATCACCAATCTCTTTAGACAGTCCAGGAACATGTCTCTAAAGAGTAGCAGAATTTACCTTAAGAATATATGTCTACCTTCAATCCATGATCTCCACAGAGGTTCTCTCAAGCTCATGAGATGGCTTCCAGACTATGAAATGAAGGGGGGAAATATTGCAGAGGGTTATTATTTTATTTATTATTATTTTCTTTTTTTAAAAAATATTATTTATATTATATATGACGTATATAACATACTATATTTGGTATATTACGTTAGATATTATATTCTGAGCACGCATGCAGATAGGCCATTATTCTAGCCGTTTTCAAAAGAGCACAGCTAACTACAATTACACTGCAAGCAAGAATTTTTAAAACTAACTGTAAAACTGCCAGTTTAAAAGTTTACTTTCTTTGTTTTCGAGTGAACTTGGAAAAGAAAGATGAAATAAATTTAAAAAAAAATAGATAACCTTTTTTTTGTGCCTCATAGTCAACTTATTTTTCAGATTTCTAGAAGTGAGAAACCACACTTTCTTATATTCCAGGAAAGGACTGCTTCAAAAACATCTGTGTACATTTTCATGGGAACTTTTGTTCTTTTTCTATTTGAATAATTTATTAATATTACTAAATATGTCAATAAAGGTTTATTGAAACTGAAATTTTCCATTTAACAGCCCTTTGTAGCAGGGTAGAACTACACAGAACAGACTGTGTCTAACACCATCTTCTCTTTTCTCTTTCCCATTTCACAGGGTGGCCTGTAACAGGAAATTGAAATGAAATTTTGTTATGTATAATTTCTTTCAGTGTAGGTATGTTGTAAGATATAAGCAGAAGTATGTTCTTTGCTATCTTATTCCCCAGATCTTGTTTACAACATGCAAACAAAATAATTAGGTGATAAGTCTATCCATAATGTTTGAAGGGAGAAAATAGAAAAGGTATAAAACCTTTCATCAATTCTGTCGTTTGGAAAAAAACCCAACAAAAATCACACACAAACAACACTAAAGCTAAATTCCTTTTAAATCTTTAAAGACATCCTGAGCAGCATTTCAGACTAGAGCCAGAAATGCTGCAGACCAAATCTTCATTGGGCTCGTCTTCATAAAACTTGAGATTGAATACAATTCCCTAAGAAACTCTGGAGACAAGGGCAAAGCAATTCAACAGCAGCACATACATTTTTAGAAGCTTTTTACAGCCCTAGCCCATTCTGACCTCTGCAATGGTCTTGCTGTTATTTAGGACAGAGGGGGTTTCTTTTTTATTTCTCCTGCCTTACATAGTTGTTTACATGACATGCTGTTTTCCTCTGTTCAGAATCATCTTGTTCAAAAGGATTTCCTTGGCCCTGCAGAAACTGGGGGGCTGTGAAGGAAAAAAGCTTGGCAAAACCAAGTACAGCCACTTTCATAGGTCAGTTAAGTGGGTACCGTCAGCTCACACAGTGCGGACGAGTCCACACAATTCTTTAGAGGACACAGAAATACTTGCTGCTATTAGTTCTCCTAGAGATTTTCCAGGTCAGATTCCAGCCAGTGCCAGAGTCTCCAAGACAAACTCCTTCGTGCACGGATAATGGAAGACGTTTCCTGTTCTCAACACTTTGTGACCTAATAGAGAAAAATGGCACAGGGGTTAAATGACCTGGCAGAGTGTCTACTGGACATCAGTGGCAGAGCACGAAATAAATCCTGCACCTCAAGGCACAGGCTGCTCAGCACCTTTCCTGCTACCTCTGGTGATGGTCACTGCAAGGGGGATGATAACGTTCATTGGACTAGCCCAGCTCTTCCTAAAACTTCCAGTTACGAATTGTGGCCTTCAACTTGCCATAAGCACTCTGCCTTGCTTGACTTATCTTAACCACTTAAGGATAAACATCTAACAGTAGGTGTGAGCGCCTGGAGGCAGGAACCTGTTGTTTTGTGTGGTTAGACTTTAAAGCAGCCTGCTTACTTTGGGGTACTGTAGCTGAGGCTTTGAGAGATGCCTGTGGCAATTAGTCATCCAGATGCCATTGAAAGTCAATGAGAAGTGGGTGAAATCCTGAGAATGGGTGAGCAGCCAAATGCTACCATATGGTCATAAGCTTTTCCTCAGTCTAGCACAGTGATCAGTATAAAATGGCAGGGAAGTGAGGCTGCAGACTGTGAATAGCAATTGAGATAAGCATAATAAGTACAAAAGCAAGAGCCTTGCTGCCTTGCTCTAACTGACGTGTAGCAGACACTATGACATTAGCAGGGTAATTCACTGCTTAAAGTTGTGACTTAACCCGTACACTGGAGCACAGGAATTTCCTGCATTATTTTTTCCTTTCTTTTGTGGCAGTAAAAAGAAAGACTGAGGTGGCCATACAAGAACATGGATTGCACTTCGTATTTTCTCTTCTTGGGATCAAGAACCAAATCAAAGCAGAACAATTAGCTTCTCTCAGTCTCTCCTTTTCTCCTTGGGTGTAAAATTTGCCTTCCATTCAGGTGATTGTACCATTAATGCTATTATACATGCAAAAGCACAGAAAATGAAGACATATGAAAGTTCAAGGCCAGGTTGAATGGGACAAACTGATCTAGTGGGTGGAATTCGTGCCAATGGCAGGGGTATGAGAACTGGATGATCTTTAAGGTACCTTTCAATACAAGCCTTTTTATGATTCTATTGGGGGTGGGGGGGGAAAGGGTTGGGTTTTTTTTATATATGCATTTTCCATGCATATAAAACATAATTCTTCCTGCCCTGTTTATTGAGAGAGCACTTTGGAAAAACCTAGATGGGTTTAAGACGAAGAGGGACTACAGGAGATCTTCTCCTTGCACGTATGTCCCATAGCAGAGGAGAGATGCTTCAGTGCTCCATAAACACCTTGGTTTTGTCTTGCACTGTTCCTGTGAGGAGTCACATCATGCCTTGTAAAAGCAACACCACTGGAATTGTGTTTTGCAAGAACAAGAGAAAACAGAAACACAACCCCAAGCTCTAACTGCACATGTCTGACAGCAGCTTATTAAACTCAGAGCAGTCATCAGAAAAGTGTGAGCAAGCACAGGGATGAAAAAAATGTTGTTTCTCACAGCATGAAGGAAAAATGTTTTCTACTAAGTGAAAGAAAACAAGGCAGGAAAAACAATTCCTGGGTTGGGGAAGGTTCTTTTTTATGCAAATCTAGTTCGGGATGTCAGTTGTTAATGTTGTCTCTACAATTTAAACCTCCATCAAGCTCATCAGCCCAAATATTTGCACATGCTAATTTGTTCAACCGAGGCCCCTTGATCTGTCATATTCCTGTGAATCATGTTTTCTCTTGGCTCATTTTTTGGGACAGCTTGCCTCCTTTTGGATTTGTTATTAAAAGATAATATTGACTTAGTTTCCTTTATACTGAGAAACAACCTTTTCTCCTAAAGCCTGCCTTGGCTTGTGGCTGGGTGCATGTGTGTATGTCTGTATGTGAGACAAGCTGCTCTCAAAGACTCATTTCCTGCTGCTCTTAATGACAGGAATAATTAACATAATCTTCCCAGGACTACTCAAAGTCCTGTGTCCCACTGGCATGTCCTGCCTGCCAAGATTTCAGCCTCGATTAGAGCGTCTGCATGAGCTTTGGGACCTCAATTTGCTTGTATTTCGTCTTCCTCGTACCAGGTTCTGCTGCATGCCAATGAGGGTAACAGGTCCCTCAGTGCTAAACCTCATTGCACCACAGATCCTCAGCAGGGCGAATACCATGAACCCCCATGAATCCAGCAAGCCTCTGCCTGCAAGGGTCTGCCTCTGTATCCACCTGGTCCCAGAAACCACAGGTCGGGGGAATGCTTTCCCTACCTCTCCTTGATGGCACTCAGCTCTTGTCCTGAAAAATCTCTCCCTGGCTGCCAGGATTGCTGCTGGCTGCTCACTGCCCTTCACAGATCCAACGCTGAGTGCTGCTGCTCTGAATTGTACGAGGCAGCTGTACACGGGCAGCACCCCAAGAATTGAGCAGCAGGAACTTTCCCTGCCCTTCTCCCATCATCTGCATACCCAGGGCTGGGCAGTCAGGGAAGGTCATGCCTTCGGCGAGGAGGGGCAGTGTCTGCTGCTGCTGCTGCTCCCTGTGCTGAGCTCCCACCCTCCCAGACCCTGAAGGCTGTAAATCTGAAGACTGATGAGTAATGACTTTCCTGAGGTTTTTTTTCCCATTTCTACCCTTGTGCTGGTGCACTTAGCACTCGTGTACTCTCTCTCTCACTGAGATTTCTTTGTGTTGTGGCGGAAAGCATTGTAGAGGGAAGATTCAGGATTGCCTCTCCCTCTGGAACTGTGATGATGGACGGCAAGCTTTCCCTCTGTATAAAATACAGGCATACACAGTATACTCCTGCCTACTAGTCCCTGTTGTTGCTGCCTCATGCTTAGTAATGAGACAAGCAGAATCCAGAGAGGGGCAGAGAGGGATGTTGGGAGCTTGAGGCATTGTAAGAAGATTCCTATTTACCTTTGTTTTAAAGTTCTCCACTTGCTTTACCAATGACTTTAGATAATGTAATATTTGTTGTGAATTTCTGTGATCTGTTGTCATGTTTAAAACTTTTTAAAATTTCATTTCAACTATCTGGAGCCAAGTTAATTTCAATTCTATTTCTTAATGCCTCTAGCTTACGTATGGGAAAATGAAGTGAAATTCTCATCTAGACAAAGTATGTGGAACTCTTTTTCTTTCATGTAGGTATGAAGAGGTGGGATTTTTTTTCTGTTTTTTCTTTCCTGTAATCTTCTGGACACTGAGGAGAGAACTTAGTTATTTTAGAGAGTAGTCTCAGCATCCACACAACCACACAGAGGACTTCAGTTGACTGATAGGCTCACCCCTCCCTTCACGCTCTCCCTTCTTTTCCTGGAGAAACCAGTTGTGTTCTTCATTGACTTAAAAGACAATTCAAAGGAATTGCACATCTTTATTTACTTATCAAAGCAATGCAATGAAGTTCACAGTCCCTTCTCCTCTTAAGCACAAATCCTGAAATTAAGTTGCTTGGTCTTTGTAGGAGTGAAATTCATTAAGTAAAACAGCATGGAAATACTTAATACAATCAGACCTATCCACTTCAGCTAAAACCCACAAATTCAGACAGAGAGCTCAGAGAGATCATATTTCCATCTTTTTCTGGGATACTGCAATATGCTTCCCATTTTGTAGAGATCTTCCTCATTCTTCAGCCCTTTTTCCCCTACTCCCAGGCTCTGACAGGAAACCAGCCCACAAAACAAGAGCACAATCGCTGTGCTTCATTGGATGCAGAAAATAAATAACGTGTCTCCTGCACCCATTACTTATCCTTGCTGTGTGTTTTTAGCCTACCTCCTATAAGAAGAAGAAGCTAATTTATAATCATGTTGTTTGTCAGAAGTGTTTGTTCACATCTGTCTGTCGGCGAGTTTTATAAATCAATTAGCCCCAGACAGACACACTCTGTAGCTTTCTGTGTTCCCACAGATGTCACTTTCTCATCAGCAGAAATAACAGTAGCCTTCTCCGGCTCCTAATTCGGGTGCACGGGAAAAACAATTAAGTATGTCTTCTGCACATGTGTATCAGAAGTGTTCCAGTTACCTGGCAACCAACCAAAAAACTGTGCTGGAAAGCCAAACACCTGAGTACAATGCTGTGGCCATTTGCATACATGTGCATATGTAAGCCGGCAAAGATATATGTGGAGTTGTTTTAGTATTAAAGAGTAAGGACTTGGGGATTTTCTTAAAACAACTGAGTTAGTTTATTACCATTTCTGCAAATGTGAACTTAGGAGTAAGGTGGAGAAAAATAAAGCTGTGTCTGAGATGGGGGCGGATTTTGGGAAGCCACAGTGGTATACTGCAGTCAGGGGGATTTATGGGAAGCATTGAAGAGGCAGGTAAAGTTTACAAGCACTGCACAGGAGATAATTGCGCTCAGCTGGTGCTTAACCAGCCTACTAACTCCTCTAGTTTGCTTGAAGACTTGTGGCAATATATTCTGTTCTTGCTCAGTACATATAGTCTCAAATCCACAGAGAAAAAAAAAACCCTCATAGAATATCCACAAGGATCATTGAGTCCAACTATTCGCCCAGCACAGGACAGCCCCAAGAAGCACACCATGTGCCTGAGAGCATTGTCCAAATGCTTCTTGAACTCTTGAACACCAGGCTTGGTGTTGTGACCACTTCCCTGGGGAGCCTGTTCCAGTGCCCAGCTACCCTCTGGGTGAAGAAACTTTTCCTAACATCTAACTCAAACTCACCCAACCACACCTTCATGAGGATTGATCTCTCTCTGTTTGCAAAGCACTTGCTATTAAGAGCTTAGGCTGGTCAGTCCTTCAGCTTCATCTTCTGCTGGACACAACAGAACAGCAGTGAACAATGTACTGACAGAGATCTCCATCCATGCTAAGCATACAGGGAGGATGATTAAAACACTGTTTTTCTTGAATGTGAACAAGTGTGTGATTTGAGAGAATGGCAAAGAGTGGGACGTGTGATGAAGAGGAGGATGGAGACAAGGTGAGATAGAACTGAGAGGAGGTATGGACAGGTGTGGCAGAGGGGGAGGAAGAGGGACATGGGGACATGAAGAGATGAGAAGCTGGACACCAGAGTGTGTGCTCCTTCATCTTCTGCAACTCATGCACCCAGACAGGGTTAAAGAAGAGGAAACAATGAGGGGTGAGCACAGGAAGAGATCTCCAGACCAGGAAATACAAGCAGGCTGTGAACGTTGGGCAACTACAGCACATTATGTGATTCAACACAACAGATGTAGTGAACATTCCTATGCATTCTCTTCTCTGGTTTTGCAAACCTTCTATTTCCTCACCTTCACTTTACTTTCTTTCCTATAGAACAGTGGAGGGGTTAATCTTTAACACCTTCCAGTAATAAAACTGTTTTAATTAGCATTAGTTTGGAATGACAAGACTACAAGTAATTAAGTTACACTGGGATCTAGTTGGAATGAAATTGATACCAGGGGATAGCATAAACATAAATCAGCATTTAAATAAACTGAAATCAGATTGCTGTAATTAGAAGAAAAATCCATTGGCACTAAGACATAAAACTAACAGATACAGATTTAATAAACATAGCGAAGGAAAGCGAGAGAGCCTGGAAAAATGTAAATTGTTCCTCCCCACATATGCACTGTCAAAAAAAAATAAAAGAAGATAAGAGATCACTGTTTGGTTAGTATTAAGGAAATAGAATTACATTGGCATGGGAGAGAAGTTAGAGAAGATTATGAGTGCCTGTACAGAATGCCATTAACATTAACCTGATGCATTGCAAGTGAGTTCTAGTTATAAAAGTAATTACTGGCTACCAAACCCATCTGGAATCTGAAATCAAAGGACAAAGAGAGAGGAATGAGTCGAGGAGAAAGTGATTACTTCTCCAAAGTTAAGACTGGCATGTGCAGTCAGGAGCCAGCAGCAGGCTGATGCATTTTTTTCACACTACGGAAAGAGCAAGCCAGCATATGCCTACCAACTTCTCCTGGGTTTTTTAGGCTGCTTACCACCATAGGACATGACATTTTTGTATGATTAAAAATGATTCATTAGCCTTTTGAATTAAGGGAATCGTGTATCTTCTTTAAATGTTATGGCAATTAAGACATACTAGATGAAATGCCCCTTTTTTTTTTTTTTTTTTCTGCAAGACAATAATCTCCTTTCAGGCAAGATAAAGGATTTGGAGGAATTGATGCAGGAAGGAAGATTAAAAACTCTGTGTGAAGTTATTCCAGTTCTGTTGGGGCCCCTCAGGTAAGAAAACCCTACCTGAGCTGGGAGCAATTCACCAAGAGCACTTGGGCAGATCATACCGATAGTCACAACATAGTAAACTTTGCTTTACGCTCTGGGTCTTCAGCTCTTCTACGGACAGGTCTCACCTCTGACGGCAGGGTCACCCAAGATGAAGTTGTAAAGGCCAGTGTGGATCAATGCAGGCAGGAAATAGAAGCACAACATTATTTATGCACTACGCAACAGAAAGTGTCAGGCAAGCTTTATAGACAGAGCAAAAGATGTGGCTGTGTTTAGAGCTCTGCTGACTAATGTGAAAGTTTGCTCAAGGCTGAACTTTCTCTCTGGGGTATTTTTAGTCTGTGCAGGCTTACTTAGGCCTGCACACGTGGAAACTCTACTCACCCCATGTGTTTCAGACTTGCTGGTCATATCTGGTGGATATGAAAACAGGTTGAGAGAGTTCGGCTTGTTCAGCCTGAAGAAGAGAAGGCTCCGGGAAGACCTGGATTATCATCCAGTACCTAAAGGGGCAGTGAGAGTGCTGGAGAGGGACTTCTGAACAAGGGCACAAAGTGACAGCACAAAGGGGAAAAGCTTCAAAAACTGACAGAGGGCAGGATGACATTTGATATCAGGAAAAAATTCTTTCCTGTGAGGGTGGTGAGACACTGGCACAGGTTGCCCAAAGAAGTGGTGGCCATCCCATCCCTGGAAGGGTTCAAGGCCAGAAAGGCGTCCCATGGGCAAGGAGGCTGGAATTATATAGTCTCTAAGACCCCTTCCAACCAAAATATTCTATGACTCTATGCTATAGGAACTCCACGTGTTATAGGACTGAAGTATCACGGAACCTCGATATCTACGACACCTGTGCTGATACGTAGATTGGTCAAGTAAGTCTAATATCAACTATATGCATTAGACTCACTGTTAGCATGTGAGTGGGTTGTCCAAAGTACACAAGGAATGGTAGGGGCATCCCAGCTGAGTTATGCACCTTGTGCATCTAGCAGTGTCAACCTGCACTTGTGCAGGAGACATTCAGTTGGGATTTCCAAATATTTTATAGTCATAGAACGGCCTGACTAGAAAGGGACCTGTGGAGGTGTTTTTCCCCAACAATTTTTTCTAATCAGACCTTTTGTTCCAGTCAAAACAGTGGATATTTTGAATCCCAAACATACATCTTTGAATTACATATCTTAAAAAAAGATTGGTTGGAAAGACAAGGCATCTATCTTTAAATTGTTGAGGTTAAGATGAAGAGATTTATTTAAATGGATATAAAAAGCATGAGTGCATGCTCTTATTCTGGGTCAATACTAGCTTAATTTATTTATTATATTTAAAATACTATGATGTCAAAGAAGTGGGTGCAATTTCTGACCCAGTCTAAGAATCTGAAGCAAAGTTTGTACTCCTTAAGTAATATGGTACATGTCTGTTGAGCAGCACGGCTCAATGATGGTAAGATGGAGTGACAAAGACAGAGATCTGATTCTTAAAACTGAGGACAGAGAAGACAAAGATTGTAGAAAAGTGTAAATAAACTCTTTAGCAGTGGCACACTGACATTTCCTTCGGCTTACTCAAATGTAAAAAAAGGTGAAATTAATGGATTTTTATGAAAAGTGAACACTGCTCATCCCATTCTAGTTACTGGGAGTTCTGCCATTAACTTAATGGGACTGAAGTTCCAGTTCCTGTATTTAATCACTGGAAATATATTTTTATTGAGTAGTAACAGAGCACTATTACACCACATATTAGATGTTACTTGCACACATCAAAGCTCTTCCTTCCGCAATGATCCCATTACTTAGCCTAGGATAATTAACATTAATAACAGTGTTGTCATTTGCAGGGAAAGAGTCAGGATCAACAAAAAAAATTAATAGAATAACTTTTTGATGTAAGTAAAGCAGGCACTATCTGACCTTACTTGACCTCCCATTCACCTCAGACTAAATGAGTGCTTTTAATACACACCTGCCAGTTTAATACCAGAGCATTAGGCCTAAACTGCTCTCTGGACGTCAGTAGATTTTTCTAGATACCCCTGGATAGAAGGGCACAAAGGACGAGTTTGATGAGAGTCTTCCACTTGTTTTTAAAATGACAATCCATGGAGCCATCAGCTGGAAAATGTTAAGTGGGATGGGGAATTGACTGATTGTACCCTGGTTATGATGACTGCCATCTTGCACCTGCACAACCCCGCCTGGAACCTGTTTACAGACAGTGCTGGCTGTAAATGCATCATGTACCCTCTGTAGTGTCTTCATCCTATGGGTGAAACTCGGCACCTGTCTTGACAGCATCCTGCCTCGTTATATGAGAAGTCTGAGGACAGAATAAGAAATTCTCCTACCAAGTGACAGTACAGGGAGAACTTACTTAGGCCAGCTGTAACTGGCAAGCCTAACAGGACAGCTAAACGAATATTGTACTTTCACCTGGAGTACAGCATGGGTCTGGAGTCCCCAGCACAAGGAGGACATGGAACTGTTAGAGCAGGTTCAGAGGAGGCCACAAAGATGATCAGAGGGTTGGAACAACTCTTCTACGAAGACAGATTGAGAGAATTGGGCAGTGCAGCCTGTAAAAGAGAAGGCTCCAGGGACACCTTACAGCACCTTCCAGGGCCTAAAGGGGCTACAAGAGAGCTGGAGGGGGACTTTTGACAAGGGAGAGATGGGACAACGGGGGATGGCTTTAGCCTGAAAGAGAGCAGGTTTAGATTAGCGATCAGGAAGAAATTATTTACTGTGAGGGTGGTGAGATACTGGCCCAGAGAAGCTGTGGATGCCCCATCCTGGAAGTGTTCAAGGCCAGCTTGGAAGGGGCATCCTGATCAAGCAACCTGATCTAATAGGTGGTACCCCTGCCCATGGTTGGGGAG
Source organism: Oreocharis arfaki (assembly GCA_013398015.1). Lineage (NCBI taxonomy): Eukaryota > Metazoa > Chordata > Aves > Passeriformes > Paramythiidae > Oreocharis > Oreocharis arfaki. The sequence goes on along the minus strand of VZRR01012883.1, from coordinate 820,496 downwards.
GTTGAAACCAGATAATCTTTAATATTCCTACCAACCCAAACCATTACTTATTTATGACATGAAAAAGTGTCCATCAGAAGGACTAGAAATGACAGAGGACAGGTCCTCAATTTCTTGCTTTACCTTCTGTTCCTTACTCATCCCATGTGAACCAAGGCATTAACTCCCGTGTATTCCTCAGAGCATCCCTGTTCTCATACAAATCCTTTGTAAACCAACCATGGCTCCCTTGAGGATTTTTAGAGAATCACGTCTTGCAACGATAAAGTTGCAAAATGGATGGAGTCATCTTTGCTGTGTTTTTGTAGCAGGGAAAAAAATCACTTGAAAGTTTTCTGCTAGGCTACTCCTTCACAAGAGCATCAGACAGATACTTGCTGCAGCATTGCCATCTTGTCTGGACAGAACTTCTATCTTCCTCCTTGTGTTGGGAGTTAGTAGCACAATTTTATCACTCTTTAGAAGGAAAAGTTGAAGGGAAGAGGCAAGAAGCCAGATTTCATAGCAGAAGTCCCTAGAAAGCTGGGGACCCAGTTACTTGCTGATGCTGCTTTTTTCACAGTTATCAACTCGCCATTCACCATGTGTCTCTTGCTGTTCATTTTTTAAAAAATTCATCTTTAGTCTATCAAAAATATAGAACAAAGCTACCTCCTGAAATCACTTACATTGACAAAGTGTCAGCAATCCTGAAATAGTGTTTTCATCCCCTACTGTGCCAAACAACAGAGTATGTCTAAATACACTGGCAGATCCTGAAGTACACCCTGATGGATAGCAAGGACTTGTTGCATGGAAAAAAATTTTTTGCTAAAACTGAGAGTTGCTCATATGAGAGTGCCCTGCCTCACAATACATAAATCTAGAAGTTATCAGCAGATCATAACTTTTCAGCAATACTAAAATTAGGCAAGTGAACTTGTTTGCCACTGTAGCACAGACTATAATTCTAAGCAACATGAAATATGCACCAAAACCTGCCGATGGGTTATCTCGATAGATACATAAAATATTGCAAAGGAAGGTGATCATTAGGCTTCAGGTTCAGATGAAGTTCCTGGGACAATTTTGGTGTTAGACCTTAAATGAGTACAATGAAGAAATCTAGTGTGAAGGGCAAATAGGAGAAAAATCTTTACAGAAGGAATAACACCAGCAAGAAACATAGAGTCAGTTGGCAGCTGGGTAAAATGGGAGAAGAGTAGATGGGGTTTGCTATGTTAGATAAAAGCAACAGGTTTGTGTTTTTGCAGAATCTCCAATCTGCTTTCTTCTTACTCGAGTTTCTTCAGTGAGGTGGGCACATCTTCCTCATTCCCCATTCTCAGCCTGAGGAACGAATGCCCCATGCAAGTCTAGAGAAATAAAAAATGGTGTCTCATTGCATTGCACCCCACGTCTTTAGATAACTCTGCACGTTATGGAATGAGCAAGAGGACCTCCAAGTATCCCTCATGTCTCACAGGTACATTGGGAATAACAGCATTGCAAAAACCTATGCAGTTGTTGATGTCAACAAGGCGATGTGGTGATTTCTCAGTGCGAGGTTTTTCTTCATGGTGCGGCCTATTCCAGGGTTTTGCCACTGCTGCACCATCTTAGTGAAGTCACTTCAACATGAACCAGCTGATCAATATTTAATGTGGTGCTAACCATACTAAAACCTTTTTAAGATCCCTGACACTCATAGACAGCAAGTGCCGTAGGCTAGCTGGGTACTACTCAGCTCTGCTCTTATGGTTTCTTATCTCAGGATGATGTACCCATGAACCGTATCATTGCTCCTGGTTGTCTCCGTTGCCTCTTGTAAATGGAATTGGCACTATGGCCCAGTCCCTGGAATTTTCCTGGAGGCGGCAGAGTCGTATCTGTTGTCACAAGGTTTTGCTGGAGAACTACCACAGCTTTGGAAGAAACCCATGACGAGAACACACCATTCTCTCTCCTTCCTGCTGTCATGTCAAATACACGAGTTTAACCACAGAGCACAATTCTTTCTTGCATCTTGCAGATGTGTGTGTCCCGATCTGGATACGTGTCCTAAGGTGCCAACACAGAGGGGAGGGTAGGGGAGGAGGGATACGAATATCTAGAGCGATTAGACACAAACGAGATCAAACGCTGGCAATCGAAATGATAATTCACTTTTATTGACTATCAAGGAAAAGAGCAAGGAATAACACAGGAAAATAGGTAAAAGTGAAGAATTACAGAAGGCAAGAAATGTGATCACCACCACGGACTCGCGAAAGCCCTCGCTCTTCCCCCTCTCAAAGGGCAGAGCGCTATCGCGACCCTCCGCGCACCCCTTGCTTATATAGCGGCTGAGCGGCGCTTTACGGCAGTGACTCGGCAGTTTCACGCCGGCCTGGGGACCATGGCAACGGCGTGCCCGCCACGTGCGCCTCGGTGTCCGCGAGCGGTCCGTGGCACGCGCAGCTCCGCGCTGAGGGTGCCTCAGCTGCGGCGGCGCCCGGGGACGGGGGGTTCGCCGCCCTCATCACGCACCGTCGTGGCCTGTCCTCCACGGGCCATCACGGCCCTTCGTCTGTACAGATCTTACCGAAGGAGCCGGGCAGTGGTGAAACAAGTCACTCTTCAACAGGGCTTTACAGTGTCAGGGGCGCATGCCTCACTAAGAAAATGGCCAAACAAGCGCCGACAGCCCCCGCGCAGAAAAACAGGTTCAGTCTCCGCTGTAGAGATAGTACGTGCCAGGGAGAGAGGGAAAAGGGGGCTCCGCACCTTTTGGGAAATCAGATTAAGATAGGATTGGAATATTGAGGTGTTAAAGGAGCAGTCTGATTTGGGGAGGTGGGAGATGAAATTCTGGGAGGGCTGGAGGGCAGGAGTGAGTGAGAATTAAGAAATGATGTGTCAAAGAAGCCATTTCAATTAAGCCACAGAATTCCTTTGCCAGGTTGGAAAAATGGGAAATCTGGCCTTGCTTTGTTCTTGTAAATCTCTGGCTGTGGAGGCTCTAGTGGAGGATGAAGTGTTGTGCAATGCTGGCTCAGAGTTGAATCAGTTTCTCCAGTGGACTTTTGTGCCCAGTGGACTTTTGTGCCCAGTGATATGAAATTGAAAGATTGTTTCTTTCAAATTTTGGTTTTCTGGCCACTTCTCTTGGAATTATTTACAAAACCTGGTACTACCTCCGTGTCCCTTAGCAAGTCCCACCATCAGGTGGATCTGGCTCCGTGCCCAGCTCTCAAGAAGTAAATCTCCCCAGTCAGACCTGCTGACGAGCTCTTGGTTTCTTTTTTGCATGTTGTTGTTTGCTTGTTGATCCGTGCCATGGGACAGAGCACAATTAAATGAAGAAAAATGAAAACATGGTGCTATGCCAGACAGTTTTGCTGCTGTCTTGCTGATTATGAAAGATGAGTGTGTTTCTGGGCAATAAGACAAGAATGGATAATGCTGTGTCCTTGATGTACTCTACCTCAGACAGCATCTTTGGAGCTCTGGTCCTTCCTCAAGGCTTGTGAGAAGCGTGCCAGTGCTGATGTAAACAGAAGCCGCCCCTGTCCCTAGGCTTGTTTCTTGTAGAGCTTTCACCACCTAAATTGCACGATTGTTTGGTGTTCTTAGACAAGCATGATTTTGAGATACATTGTTTTGTACAGATAGGATAAAGAATAATGGCTTAAAACAGAAAGCAGGTAGGTTCAGGTTAGATATTAGGAAGAAATTTTTCACTATGGGGGCGGTGAGGCACTGGCAAAGGTTCCCCATTGAAGTTATGACTGCCCCACCCCTGAAAGTGTTCAAGGTCAGGTTGGATGGGGACCTGAGCAACCTGGTCTGGTGGAAGGTGTTCTTGCCCATGGCAAGAGGGTTGGAATGGTCTTTAAGATCCTTTCCAATACCAACCATTCTGTGGTTCTGTGATATCTTTGTATAGCATGTAAATCTAGCCTGTGCTGAAAAAGCCTGCTGTTTACTTTGTACACAAAGTTTCCTGTAAACCTGCCCATCTTCTTTTACTGAGCCTGAAGTTTGTTGTTCCCTCAGCAAATACACAAGCTCTTACATAACATCTGAGTGCTATTATTATCCATTACTGTTTGCACATTTCCTTAAAATTTATTCCCACAGCTTTCCTTCTTCAAGGTCTCTCCTCCTCACTCCTATTTCTAACCCTTCATCTTTTTCTAGTTTTCCTACCATGTGAATTCAGAGGCTCTACTACCTCTTTATATTTCCCAAATGCTGCCACTAGTACACTTGGTGAGATCACCTCATTCAGCAGCTGTTTTCCTCTGGAAGTTTATTCTTCTGGCTCCCTCTTCTTTCATAGCTATATTACATCCTTAGTTTTCCATTTTGAGGCCGTCACCCATGTACCAATAGAACCACGTAGCCTCCTGCTTGCCTGGACTTCTGTTCCCTGCTGCCCTGAAACCAATATCACTTACTTTTCATCCTGTGTTTGACCCCCATCTTCTTCTGGATGGTTTATTAAGACTAATGACCACAAGATAATAAATATTTAGCATGATTATTCCTGACTGACTCATTGTAATGTACTCCTGACATAATTCAAAACAGAGGACTCCTGTGGTGAAGCAAGGTTCTGGCAGATCTGCCCTTCCAGAAATATTTGGTGCAATGCTTAGCACCTTGTTATTATGGGGAGACTTTTTCAGATCAGACTGGAAGGACTGTTTGGACATGATGTTACCTCGTGGGGATTGAATGTGACCTGTGGGCTGGGTGCAAAGTGCAAAGATCTTGGATGTAGGGTACTGTCAGATTTAGAGCTAGATTTGCTGGGTACCATGGTAGGATCTCCAGTTTGTTATTGGGAGATCAAGTCCTTTCCATCCTTGAAATACATGAATTCCTGATTGGGTTTATCCCAAGAACACCAAAAAAAAGGCTGCAATGGTTAAAAACCATGAGGTGTCTGGATAGAGTTATTGCTTCTGCCACTTTTTGAATACCTGTACTGTTTTATTAATTTTAAAACAACACTTGGAAGCGGATCTTTCCTTCTAGAAGCCTAAATTATTTAACCCAGAGAATTATTTAACTAGGAACTCATTTCATGTGTTCTCAGAGATAGAGAACTGAGGATGCTCATATGATATCAAAGGGAGCCCATGTTATGCTGGTAGTAAAATTGGAATAGGACCTTGGATACTTGTCCTAGAGCACCCAAGAACACCAGAATGTCTTTACCAGAATGTCTTTCCTGTCTTTGTAACCCAGAAAAGCCCAGCTCCAACAGCAAACTACATCCTGCGTATAATTGTCAGCCCAAGGAGTGATGTCAGCCAGATGTTTCTCATGCTTTTGCTGTTGATCTCTGTGCTAGTTTGGGGTCTCACCAGGTTGAGGGCCCATCCTTGTTCTCTTCCCAGAATGTTCACCTGAAATTTTCATGGAGGCACATTGTTTACTGAGAATCAGAATAGAGTGCTCATTTTTCTTCTTTCTCAATGTGGTAATTTTAGACCAATTTTGCTTTGCGGTCTTGGTGTTTCATTGTGCTCTATGACCTGAAAGGTTTTTTGTACCAGAAGGCTTTCTAGAAATGACTGCATCCTAAATTATGTTAGCGATGAACTTACAAATTCCGTTTCCAGCTACAGATTTAGTCTGAAATAAAGAAAACACTGGTGGAGAACCATGTGTGGAGCAGCTTTCTTGTTCATGCTGATAGCAACACTTGCAAAATGCAGTCAGCCATGAGCAGGATGCTGCACACATCCAGCACCTGCTGGGCCTAAGTCTGCTGGAAATACACCCAGAACAGTCAGTTTTCCTTTTTTCATAAGAGAGGAGAGAGATGGATTTCCTTAGTTCTGGGGAGATTAAATGCCCAGTTGGGTTGACTCGATAACATGGAGGGAACAGGGTCAAAACAACAACTTCAGCTTTCAAGTGATGGGTTTGTCTGCATCGACATGAACAAATTCCCCATTGTATTCACCACAAACAGGCTTTTCTTCCCATATCAGCCTGCAAGAGCTTTTTGTTCCGAGGGCTTTTTTACCTACCATAGAACAAACATATTTGTTGTCAACACTGCAAAAAATCCCCCCACTTCCCTTATGTCTGAGTTCCCATGTGTCTCTCTTACACTATCCCAGCGCATTAATAGACTGTAGGATCTTGTTCCAGGCCCTTATCTGGTTTTCATTTCAGTAGTCCTTTTTGAGACTACTCCTATACAGCAACTTACCCGTGTATCTGTCTGACCTTCTGCACCAAAAGCCACTCTGTCTTTTAAGCACTGAAATAGATTTTCCTTCTTTCATCAGCCTGGCAGGCGAAGCCCCAGAATTTGCCCCTAGCCCCACCCCTGCAGAGTTTATATCAACATTGCCAGAAATGGATGTTGAGGCAATGGCTTTCCAGGTCTCAGCAGTGATATTATCAGACCATTAACCTGAGGAAGCTGTATCTCTCTACCTTCGTATTTTGACACCTCTGAGGTACTTTGCACTTTCTTGCTGCAGACAGCTTCTTCTTTGTAGCACTAGTTCCACGTTTGCCTTTTAGGATGTATAAAGTTTATCTGTTTCTCCTGTGCATGTATTTTGTATTTTCCTATTTTTTTCTTTTATTTTTCCCTCAAAGTCCGTTTTTCGCTTGGTGTAAATGCAGGCAGTGAACTGCAGTGATGTTTACAGGAACCAGCTCCACAGCTCCGGTTTGGAGAAGTGTTGACCGTTTGCTGTTCTTGGGAAACAATTAAGTATTCCAGGTCAAATGCAATAGCATAACACTTAGGGCAAACCATGCATTTAACAGAATGCATTCCTAGTAATGGATGAATTTTAATAGGTTTAGGAAAAAAACATTTCTTCACATGTCTGGGCATTTTAATTGCTGTTTTTAGGTAGGTGAGAGTATTGTCCCTGGTGAGAATATTGTCTGAGATACTGCGTGCAACTGATTTCCTGTGAGTCTCTAGCTTAGCCATTGGAGTCTATTATATATAGACAGGCTGAGAGAGTTGAGGCTGTTCAGCCTGGAGAAAAGAAGGCTCCACAGAGACCTTATACTACATTCCGCTACATAAAGGGGCTGCAACAGAGCTGGAGAGGGTCCTTTGACACGGGCATGGAGCGACAGTAAAAGGGTTAATGGTTTTAAGCTTAAAGAGGGTAGGTTTGGGCTAGATAATAGGAAGAAATTCTTTACTGGCAGGGTGATGAGGCACTGACAAAGGTTGTCCAGTGAAGCTCTGGTAGCCTCATCTCTGGAAGTGTTCAGGGTCAGGTTGGAGAGGGCTTTGAGCAACCTGGTCTAGTGGAAGGTGTCCCTGCCCATGACTGTGTGGTTGGAACTAGATGTTTTTAATGTCCCTTCCACCCCAAACCATTCTATGATTCTATGATATTTGAGTCTAATATATGTAGAGTTTAGTATCTTTTTCTAAATGGGCTGAAATCTTCGGAGTTAAAGGTGGCCTATATGAAACAAGTTTTAAGAGTGGTGTGGCTAGGTGTTGGATTTAGTTCTGGTTTTGGGGTTTTTTTTTAATAGCTTAAACAGGAATATGCTAATTCTTGCTCACAAATCAAGAAGTCATTTAAAATCATTTAAACTTTACTCACTGCAATGAGATCAGAGAGCTTACTATCTATGTTTAATTTGTGTATCTCAGTTTCTTTTGTTTGGTCATTGGATAGGATGAGTTGGGATCTAGATGCCTTGACTAGCAATAATCTGAGTTGTTCACTGCTGAGACACCATCATAGTCACAATATACGAGAGAGTGATTTAGAGTAATTGCTGTATGGACTTTGGCCTCAGTTTTACACACTGAGAAGGACATGAAACTGTCCTCTCTGCTGGACAATGTAGGCTCATCAATGGACACCTTATGTCTTGGTGGGCATTTGTGTAGAGTGGAGCAGGAGGGTTCCCCATGGGCTGCTGGATCACAGAAATGTTAGCACATAGTGAGCAGTTGTCTTCTTTCACCTCCTTCTGGATGAATGCAAATCCCTCATCACTAGAGTGACGAGTCATTTCTGTCGTAGGAGGAGTGTCTCTGGATATATGATGTTAGATCTGAAAGGTGACTGCTGTTTGATCTCAGCAGGCATGTGGTCAGTCTGAAAACACAGACTCCTTACTTAGACAGCAGCACTCATCATCTGATGATCAAAAGAGGAGAGCTGCTCATTCACCAAGTTAAATTGCAGAGAGCTGCAGAATTATTACAGAGGGGTGCCTTGCTGCAGTCTAGCATTTTGTTACTGATGCAATGCTGTGCAGAAAACATTGCAGCACATATCAGGATCAGAGAATCATAGAATCCTGAAGGCTGAAAAACACTTCTAAGATCACCAAGTCCAACCATTAACCCAGCACTGCCAAGTCCACCGCTAAACCATGTCCCTAAGCCATGTCCCTCATCTTCATGCTTGTCGTGTTTCCACCACTCCCCTGAGCAACCTGTTCCAATGCTTGACTATCATTTCAATGAAAAAAACTCTCCTAATTTCCAATCTCTCTCTATTTTTGACCATTCTGTGGTTCCAGTACCCTTGTGTTATAGGCCATCTCTTCTTGAAGCTGCAAGGATGCAGTGTAGGATCATGCTCATCACCACTAGCTGATGAACACAGCTAAACCAGCTGCTGAGCTGTTTGCTTTAGCAATTATTTTTTTTCCCTGCCAGTGCTTGAACTTTATGGGGTTGCAATACTTCATATACCCTAAAGCTAAGCACTTTCTTTTTAATGTCACTAAATGTTTAAAAACATGTTGATTGAATTCACAAAGGTTATGTTTCAACAACTGCTACAATTCTGGCATATGACTTCTGTAGCACAAATAATTCTTTAAAAACAGGAAGGCATATTTTCTCCTGCATCCAGTTGCAGGTACAGGTTAGAACAGTCTGTGATTTTTTTAACCATATGCCTATTCATTGTGACATTCACATTGGACAGCTGAAAGCAGCATTTTCCAGCCACCCCCTACTCTGAAGTTATGAGCTATATCAGCCAGGCTGCTGCTTGAACATCTGGAAAGGTGGGATCACAGCTTTCTGTAGCATTTCATTGTGGCCCAAGTGCAGCAGAGAATATCTGAAATAGAATCCAAACCCTTGGATACTGAGAAATTGTGAAGATCTCTCTGTATTGATCTCAAATAAGAGGTGTGATCTGGTTCTCAAATGGCTTTTGAAAGTGTTTTGAATATTGTTGATGTGATGCTAATGGCATCCCTAAAAGAACATCTGTGATAGCTACTTCATAATATAAAATTTCTTATACGATTATATTGGACTGCTAAAAACCAATTCCATGTAAAAACTGCATTTTTGCCAGTCCGCAGGGAAAATCCTCGAGCTGAATTTTTACTCCTAACTGCATGCTGCAGCAGTCCAGATGTTTTTTCTCTGACAGATGTTGCTTTGCCCAACACCAGTCATCGTCACTCCTGAGCAACTATTCTGTGTGTACACAGCATCTGTTCCTGGAGCTGCAAGAGCTGCAAGTCAGTGATTTTTTCCTCTCATGTTTTTGTCATTTATACCTCCTACACTGTTCAAATAAGCAATTGGTTTCCTGTTTAAGAAGCACATAGTTAAATTATGAGAGTTGTTTAAAAACTTCTGGAGGATGGAAGTCTTAGACAACAAATGCTCCTTATTTCATTTTATCAGACTTCTGAGTTCCACCGCGTAACTACACACTGTGCAGTATGGGTGTGTTCTTGTGGTTTGACCCCAGGACATGCATGCACACAAATCCCTTCCCTTTTGTTCAGCTGGCCACCTGGCTTCATTTGCTGTTAGCTAACTCTGGTATTGAAAGGGACCATGAAAACATCCAGGTTGTCATAGTCTCTCTCAGCTGCCTCTGGCAAGCTGAATAACCTCAGTGTATTTAGTTGTTCCTGATCAGCAAGCTTGCCTATACTTTTGCATCCTTAAAATTTCTAGTTTTTTCATCTTTTTGTCATACAAAGTTCTGCTGTTTGTTAATCTGCATTTTATATGCAAGAATTGGACACAGTGGGACTTTATTCAATGATATAATAATACTTTTATTTCTGTTCTCTGTTGATTCCTTAATTTCCCTGATATTCTTTGGCTTTTGCTATGTGAGTAGCCACAGGATGATAGAAATAGTCATTAAAACTCTCAGGCATTTTTTGCAAATTCAAGGCCATCCTTGTGTACATGAAGAGGAGTTCTTCAAGGGACAGCTCTTATCCTGGTCTGATTTGCCCTCTTGTGGGGTTATTTTTTTCCATAGATTCTTGTCCACAAAGGATCTAAGATGGATCCTTGTGTTATATGGGAAGAATCTGGACCTACGCAGTGTAGTCAAACTGAATTTTTGAAATTAATGAGGTGTAATGCTTAAGTGTAATGGATTGTGACGTACATTCAGTCACACAAAATGAAGTCACATTCTCTTCTGGCTTTAAATGATGAGTATATGTGATTGCCAGAGTAATTTTTAGGCCATGTTTTCAGACCCTGCTTGTGAAAGTGTAGGCTGATATCTAAACCAGCTAGCATCAGTGAAAATAGCAGTGCCTGAATCGGTGCCAGTCAAACATGTACTCAGTAGCCACTCTTGGATAACAAAGACTGTTTCTCAAAAGGGTAAAACTAAAGGGACTGAAAATACTATCAAGAATCTGACAGCCTCCCTTGTCAAGTCAATACATGACTTGTGGATGTCCTTGAAGGGGTATAAAATTTTCATCCAAAAGAGTTACTGGAATGGTTTACAAATCTACTGTGCCAGCTGCTAGAAGGAAATAAATTAAAGATACAGGGAACTTACAAATATAAAGTTCCATGCCGAGAAATATTCTCCACACCTGTCTCATACTTGTCAGGTGAAAGATGCAGAGCTGTGTTGAGTTGTTGTCATAAAGGGGATCAATCCTCAAGAACAAAACTTTCTCTCTAAGAAATATTTAAAGGAAAGTAAAGTTAGCGCTGTCACATAATAGGAACAGCAGAACTGTTTGGAAAATATAAGGAATATAAATACTTCCTTTTTCTTACTGTACTTACGTGTATGTATGTAAAATTTTAATGATTGCTTCCAGTTGCCAAAGACTATTTTCAGTAAATAATGACAACAAAAAAATCCTTGAGGAGCAATTATATAGCAATGGCATATAACTCTTCAGTTTCTAATTCAGTTAGTCACCAATTTTCCAATCCTCAAGAGTGACAAGTTATTTATTATGAGGGTGTCTTTAGTCGTCTTTTAAATAGTGTAGTAGAAATATTCCCTACAATATTTATGTGAATAATAATTGTGATAATGTTGTTCTGTAGAAAAGAAGTATCTATTGATATAGAGAAGCCACAAGAACAGAATGGTAGAATCCTTATTAATGTTTAGTGGTTTTGAGTCCTCTTTCATAATATGCTTGTTTTTTTCTGTGGCTCAAATTTTTTAACTTCTTGAGTTAATGAATAGTTCCTTTTCTCAGATCCTCTTTGATCTTCAAGAGCTAGAATTCTAAGTGAAGGGTTAGCTGTCATACAAAAAGGAAAACAAAATGGATTTGGTCTTTCATTGAACACATCCAGTGCTGTTTCAAAATGAAAGATTAACACCTTAATAAAAAATTTAAATATATTAGGAGAATGAAAATGGTTGTTAGGTAGTGCTACTTTAGGCAAGGACTTGAAATGACTGATTCTGTACAAAAGTGATCAAAACAGAAAATGTCGACTAAGCGTCAAACATATGTATAATGCATTAAAGTGAAAGTTTAAAAAAAAATAACGAAATGCATAGGGTTTTTTTGAAGAACCTTAAATTCATAGAAATTACAAAAGATTAAAAGTCTATTAGGAATCCATAATACCTACTTGAGCTCCAGGAAACCTTCTAATTACAAATTTCCAGGAGTGGGAAGCTCAAGCATTGACTTGTGTAAATCTTCTTAGTAGCCTCTGGTGCCTCAAATATTTCAAATCTTCTAACACTCCATTGAGCAGGGAATACTGCCTGACTCCCTCTTGGAAGCCAGTAGATTATCATTCTCTTAACCGTTAGCATTAATTAATCCAGGCAATAAAACACTGCAAACATCTTAGCAGACCAGCTCTCTCCTGGCATGCAGCTACTAATTTACACTGAACCAGAATGGCTTGATTCCAGGCCTGAGCCACAGATTCTTGTTTTTTGTAAACATTAAGTATCATTCATCATATTAGTGAAGCAGCCTTTTCCTACTATTTATTTATAGCTGTACAGATAAGTATACATATAAGTGTATGTATACATAAACATACACAGAAGCACATAGATTCCAAGAGGGTTTTGGAATTCTGTTTTCAAAATAGCCATTTTGGACTGCAATTTCCAGCGAACTGTTTAACAGTTTTTAAAGTGTATTTCTTTGAGCAGCTTCTGATCAAATATTTCTCATTGAGGATCGATATGGCACATTTTTGGTCACCTTTTAAATTTTTTTCCAGTTCTCTTAAGATCCATGATGCCTTGTACCTTTCCAAGAACTAGAGCTGTGAGATCACAGTTCACAGCCAGAAATGGAATACTTCGTCAGCTGTAAATAGGATGTAGAAATGGTATTCACTTAGGAAAGACATGGACCTATTGGAGCAGCCTGAGAGGAGGGCTGCAAAAATTATTAGATGGCTGCAGCACCTCTCCTGTGAGGAAATGCTGAGAGAGTTGAGGTTGTTCAGCCTGGAGAACAGAATGCTTCAGGGAGACTTAATTTCAACATTTCAGTATTTAAAAGGAACTTAAAACAAAGAGGGGACAGACTTTTTAACAAGGCCTGTAGCAATAGGACAAGGGGTAATAGTTTTTAACTGAAAGAGGGTAGATTCAAACTAGGTACAAGGAAGAAGTTTTCTAATAAGCGTGAAGAAACACTGGCACAGATTGCCCAGAGAGACGATGAATGCCCCATCCCTGGAAGCATTCCAGACCGGGCTGAATGGAGCTTTGAGCAGCCTGGTCTGGTGGAAGGTATCCCTACCCATAGCAGGGGGGTTGTACTAGGTAAAGTTTAAAGGTTCCTTCTAACCCAAACCATTCTGTGATTCCTACAGACCTCAGCCTCTGGAACTCTCTTGTCCATGTGAACTACTTGATGGAAGTCGAGAGGCAATAAAGACTGATGGCAAGAATTGTCTCCTTACTTCACACAAGTGACAGCTTCGGCGGGCTTCATTTTCTTAATGCTGGACATTTAAAAGTTTAGCTATGCAAGTTATTTTTGATTGGGTTGCACCATCTTTTACTTTTCTTTTATTCTTGTCCTGCAATTTATGATGTTGGCCACATTCCAGTGAACGTCCCATGTTTTATCTCTCAGGCATTAATAATGACCAAGGCTCTTCCCCTTGAAGTCTGATTTGTTTTTAATTTTTCTCTCATGTTGCTTAAATCGAAGAACATACTCAAAGGCATTACTTCAGATAACTTGTAAATTTTAAGAATTTATCTCGAAACTCTTTTTTCCTTCAGACAGAGTTGAACATTTGCACACACCCTGTCAGGATGTTCTCTTGCCCGTACAAGCTAAATATTCTTCAAAATAGTTTTTAAATGCTGGATCGAAGCTCTGTCAGGGACCATATCACCAATTTTACAGTAGGAACAATCACAGGTTATAGCTCATACTTTCAGCACTCTAATTTATTTAGAGTTGCTCTTTCTGATGACCAAATCTATGAAGTTACTTTCTCAATACAGTTTTGCTGACTTAGATAAGATCCTCTCTGTTCAGTGAGCACCTTAGGCACCAGAGTTGTGTTCAGTGACATGCCAATACGTGTGCTGCCTTTGACCTTTGAAGTGAGAAATAGATCTTCATCTTGCAGTGACTCTGAGAAATAAACTGATGAGTCGTCTAGCTCAGTTGCATCACACAACAGTCAGGTTTTTAGCCTTGTTTGTGAATCCTTTGCCAAAAACCATTTCTGATTTTTGTAGGAAAATTGCATCTATTCCCACTTACTCACTTATAATAATGTTTGACATAAAAGGCCAGATCCCAGACATTGCTCTTGTTTCTTTTGTGCTCTTTCATTTGCTTCTTCAATGGCAGATATTCCCAAGACTATGCATTGGAATTATGGAATTGGCCAAGGGAGAATACACCATCCTTTTAATACTGACTTTCTTAGACTAGTAAAAGAATGCGGCCAGCACATGCACTGCCAGAATAGAAAATTTCTTCAGGAGCAGTCGTAAGCTGTTTCTTTATTCTAGGTACTTACAGCTCATTGTTTAGAAGAAAACTAAGATTACCTTTGTTTATGCATAAAATAAGACTGTAAAAGCCAGTTTCATGGATACCAAAGGTTAAAAAAAATGAGCTTTCATTACCATATGAGCTGCGTTTCTCTCTGGAGTTGCTTGGACCTCTGCACTTCTCATTCAGATGCTTCATGCAAGTACTTACAATCCACAGTGAGTCTGCGACTTGTCTGTCTTGTCCAAGCATGCGGAAAATAAACACATCAGGGGATCATCACAGAGTTGCTGAAGTGCTTAAAAGAGCAACATCCTGATCCCCGAACCATGTTTGACGTGTGATTTCCTCCGTAGAAGTTCATTAGGAGATTGTGGGAGCTCGTCACTCACAGACGCAGCTCACACGGAGAGTACCACAGATGCACGTTGTGTTTTGGTAACCTGGGTAGGGGCGATGGTTGTGACTACCAGTCTTTTGTGATCATAGAATCTTTAAGGTTGAAAAAGACCTTCAAAATCATCAAGTCTAGCCTTTGACTGAATACCATCATGCCCACGAAACCATCTTGCAAAGTGCTGTGTCTACTCTTTCTTAATTCTTCCAGGGATGGAGACTCTACCACTTCTCTGGGGAGCCTCTTCTAATGCTTAGTCACTCTTTCAATGAAGAAATTTTTCCTAAGATCCAACAAGAACCTCCCCTGGCACAGCTTAAGGCTTTTCCCCTTGACCTATCGTTGGTTGCCTGGGAGAGGAGACTGACCCCCAACCAGACTGGAGCATCCTTTCAGGTAGTTGTAGAAATTGATAAAGTCTCTCCTGAGCCTGCTTTTCTCCAGACTAGACACCCCCAACTCACTCAGACACTCCTCATAAGACATACGCTGCTTCACGAGCTTTATTGCCCTTCTCTGGACAGACACTGTTGATGCCAGAAAAATGGGAGTTGGACAATACACTTCTCCCAGCTAATCTGCATTTTTTTATTTGCCATTCTATTCTTGGCATTTTTCTATTTCAGCATTTAAAAGTCCACTTTGCAGCCTGCTTTTCCTCTTTTTTTTTCCTCCAGTTTGAGCAGTAAAGCACAGTGAGGAAAACCTGCTTTGCAGACGCTGTATCTTGTAGGTGATTAAACAACTTTAATGTGCACTGCACCTTTCCTGCTCCTCTTTTTACTTGTCACAAATTGTGAATTTATTACTACTACCTGCAACTAAGGAGAGTCATCAAATGCAAACAAATTACAAGCTTTTTTCTGCACCAGACGGGTTTCAAGTTTCCTGAGGGCTCTGAGTATTTGTTTGTTCCCCAGAAAGAATGAGATAGTTAATTCCCCAGCACTTCTTGCTGGCCTTTTACATCAGCTTCTTTGATAAATCATTTGGGACCTCACATAATCAAGTGTTGCCATAAAACATTTATACAGATCTATAAACTAGGTTACATTGTGTGGGAAATCATTAACCTCCTCTGCTTGAATTGTGCTGTTTGTACTAAAAAGGTGCAGATGAGCGTATGTACAGAACACTCAGAACACTAGCTTGCACGTTTATCCTCTGGTTCAAGAGTTAGATCCACTCAACAGCATCATCAGAGACAAAATCTGGAAAGAAACACCTGGTGATTCCAAATTCCCTCTTGGTTTTGCTGCTGGTGGTGGGGTTTTAATCTCATTTTTCTCTGCCAAGCCCTTGTCTTTTCTCTGTGACAATGGCAGAGTGGTTCTGAATAATTAAAACATTGTGCATTACTGTTTGGCAACTACTTTAATATTCCCAGGCCTTCCTGCACTGGGATGGTCAGGGCATATACTGAATACTTTTCCCTCTACAGTAGATGTTAGAGCTCATCTCACAGATGAGAATATGAAGACTATATCCAAGAAGTAAATTAAACAGTGTCTGGGAACAGTTCTAGGCACTACAGTACGGTAATTTCTGCTGTTGCACTGTCAGAAGCATCTGTGATACGGTGTTTGCCTGTGTCAACTGGTGCTGTCCCAAATAATACTTCAGTCTGGATCAGGAACTAGAGAAAAAAAAAAAAACCCAGAGCTCGTTTCCACCAGTCTCTTTTTATGCATCTGTGTTGTTTTGGAGACTAAGAAAGGTTGCTGGCTTAGGCACTCACTGCTCTGTGCCGCTTGGCTTCAGTGCTTGTGGATGTTTTCTGTGTATTTAAATTACCTCTGTAGGTGAAGCTGAATGTAGCCCAGCCCCTGTGAGAACATCATCCTTGGGATGAGTCCTCACAAGTGTGATAAGCTCAGATGCCACTCTTCTCCATCAGTACAGATGGGGCAAAACCTTGAGCATATCTTCCCAGCCTCATAGCATAGTTAACATCACACAGGGAAACAGTGGTTAGGTTCAACCCTATTTTACACCTGTTTTGCAGCTGTTTCTGATGGAATGCTCTGCAGTCTGTTCCATCTAATTTACTTGATAAATAACGTCTCCATCCTTTGGTCTTGCACTGCTGTTGATAACTGTAACAATTTCTCCATCATACGAATGCAGAGTCTTAACTGATGGAAAACTACAGTTGCATGGGTCTTACAAATGTCTAGTGCACACTCTCAAAAAAATCCTTCCAACATAACATGAAGTTTGCCCAGAACACAGGCATGGCCTCTACCCATCACTTCACTGACTTCAGTAAATCAAATAACAGCAAAATAAAATCAGTTACGCAGAAAAATCCATCAACCATCAAAACCACAAATCAAAGCAGGAGCAAAAATGGAAAACTCTCCCTTCTAAAACCTAAGAATTATTACTAAAGAGAAAAGCCATAGCAGCACCAAGAAGTCCCAGAACTTTCCTATTGCTCTCGGTTGCTCATGAAATATTATATGGTTTGGTTCTTTTTCAGATGCTGTGGTGATGGAGAATAGTATAATGTTTTAAAGAAAGACAGATTATTGCTATGTTGAATCAAACCATTAATATTTATGTTCTTCACGAATAATTTCATATACTTGTTTGGAAACTTTACAAACATTCACCACTCTGTGGAAGAAACAGCTGGTTCCCTCATTTAATAGCAGGGAAATGGGGAGAAAAACTGTGTCCCTTGTCTCAAGATTAGAGTGTAAGGGTCTGTCTCCCAGTTCTGCATGCTGAAAGGCACTGGTTGAGCTTCTTGATAGACGACATAATAACAGTGTAGCACAGCACCCCTTTTGATGTCAGATCTGCATGGAAATACTGGCCCATAGAAAGTGAAACATAGTTTTGTTTATATAATAAAATATTTCACAGGTCTGACATATGGGTAAGTGCAGAACAAGGCTGACAATTTATATCCGCATGTGGAATATAAAGATAGGATTGTACATTCATAACTGCAAACAACTGCTACTGGAATTGTGTTTCCAAGTAGATTGGTTGTTTATCCCCATTCCTGTGCAACTTGCACTGGGAAAACATCATTCTTTCTCTTGTAGGTTGTCCTGTAGCCAGTCTCTCTGCAACCCCTAGCATAGAAAGCTCTCAAATTTCTAGGTATCATTTTTCCATACATATTTTAATAGAGATATGAAATTTAAATAAAAACCTGTCAGCTATTTATTTGAATTATCCTTTCTTAATAAAGAAGGAAAAGGCAAAAGTCAGTTGTTCCTTCACAAAGAATTCCTGGGCCGCTGTCGACAAAATGTCATCAGCATCGTTATCTGCTGCCTTGGATCATATGGCTTTTGTGGAAATGGAGAATTGTTAATCTGAACATTCAGTTCATTTTTATTGCTGAGTATTTTAACTTTTTAAGAAGTAGGATTTTTTGTGTCTGCTTTTTTGATTTCATGGTTATGGCATGAGGCAGATCAGGTGGGAGTACTAAACACTTATTCGAGATGGTTTCAGAAACACAGTGGCTGATATCCTAGGGGAAATCCTGTCTTGCAAAAGGAATAATCAGACCTCCTTCTGTTTAATTTTTGAATTGTATCTGTGTCAATTATGTTAAAAGTTTAGTTGTTCTGGATTGCCTTTTTAGCCAGTGAACAGAAGCACCTTTATCTATCAATAAATTATTTCCATCCCACGAAAGGATAATGCTTTTAATTTAGCAGGTCAGTTAACTGTTCAAAGTCAGGGTGAGAGGAATCTGTCCCCCAAAATCTTACAGTGCTAAGCTTTAGCTGGATGTTGAGTTACTCATTTTGGTAAATCACGTGGAACCACCTGAAAAGGTCTTCAAGTGTGCAGAAAGCCTCTGGAGTACGGTAACCTCATCCCTGAGATGGAAGCTCCATAGCTTTCGAGTTTATTATGATTTTCCTTCTCAGCTGATGTAGACTGTGTAGGCTGGAGCATTTTCAGGGGATGGAACACAATGTTTGTGTACCAACATATACAGAATCATGGAATCACTTAGGTCAGAAAGCACTGCAGAGATCATCAAATTCAGCTGGTAATCCAGCAATGTTAAGTCCACCACTAAACCATGCCCCTCTAACATAAGTGAATCTCCACTAGTGGGTCATAAGGTATTATGGGATTCCTCACCTGGAAGATGCTCGGTCATTTCCCATAGAGTGCTGGCACCACTCTGTTCCTGGGATTTCTCAATGCAAATTTGTCCCCTCATTCTTGACTATAATAGAGCTATTTCTCATTCTGCCCAAAGTACCAGTTTACCCAGTAGTGATGCCTTCTTTCCCTTTTACACACAGACATTTGCTGTTCAGGGAGTATGGGAAGGAGTGGATGAGGACCCATAATGCCACCATCCATCCAGTCTTTCAAGGGTGATTATATTGTCCACAGGGCATAACGCTCTTGCCGTTTTCAGTTTCTCTCCAATGTCTGAGTTGTCAGCAGGGTAAATAGTCACCTTTCTTCATAAATAAGTAGTAGCTTTGTATCAGACCTCAGTCCAGCCGTAGACCAGTAAAGCTCTAAATAGAGAGTGGAACAAAACAGCTGCACGAATGTAAGAAACTCATGCAATTTCTTCTGATTTGGTTTCTCTTTGACATTGTTTACCCATCCTTAAACACAACCAGGGAAGGTCTATTATTTGATCAGACCTGGCTCTCAAACAGAGATCTCATTATAGTGGCTTTCAACAGCACAATTGTGTTTTCAAGCTTTAAGAGGTGCAGCAGCTCTTCATTATTACTAAAATGGAGGGTAGAGAAAGAAGTGGATGTTCATTTCTCTAACAGCTGAACCCCATTTTTCATGAATCTATGTATCAGGATTCTTTTTGGAATTAACGAAGAGGGAGGGCATCTGGCGCTGTAGTGAGCCAGGGAAATCTAAAGTCACGAACACCACTAATGTTTCCACGGTACTGCCTTAATTTTGTAATCCGTCATATATAAATGCTCACCTCACAGACAAAATCTTTCTTTCTGTACTCTTTTTTTCTTTTCCTCCACTCCTAGTTCACCTTTGCAGATGAGATTGGGGTCTTTGGGAATAGAATCTCATTTGAATTCTGAAACCAACTTTTACAACTAGCTCAGTACATCTAGTGAGACAACATCTGATCTGTCCAATCTCTAATCGATTTAACAGGGGTAAGGGCATCGGCAGGCAGGACTTAGGATTTTCCTTCTTATTTTCACAGAGCCCTTCTGGGTATTTCAAAAAGCTTCTAAAGTTCACATTCCAGGACAAGGTAAAATGTCTTTGAGTCATCGAGTAGCACACATTTAATGAAGATAGAAAGCCAATCACTTAACATCAGATGAGGAACAGCAATTTCCTTCAGTCTGGCACTTTGTGTATTGAACAAAATTGCATGAGAGCTTTGAGCACTAGGAGAGCTGTCAAGCGGCCGTTTGTCTGGGAGCTGGAGCAGTCCCCTTGGAAACGGCTTAAACCTTTTAAATGAAAGCATTACAAAATGTACATCTGTGTGTAATATATTGGCCATAGCCTCAACTGTCAGGGGCCAGGCAACACAATGTTGATATATATTTCTGCCTGATAGTAATTTTCATGCTTTCACATGTAAACACAGCCTCCTTTAAGATCGTAGAGTACTTGGCTGCTTCATCAGCAAGCATTATACAAAATGTTTTCATTAAAACTGGTTCAGCTGGGTTGTCTGACCATATAACATTTAACTCAAAGTTTTTGATACTGTCTGGACCTCTCTATTGCAAATACATTGAGACTTCTTGTTACGTAAGGCAAAATGAGAAATTTGACAGTCACCACATTGAGACAAGAATTGCAGGTTTAGGGGGAACACATGCTAATAAACATACTTGTTGCCATACATCATCACATATATATAATATTAATCCAAATTCAGAACTTAGTTATTATACCATCATAAGAGATCTGTGAATGTGAACTCTGAGGAAATGTTTATTTTATTCCTTTTTTTAAAAAAAGGCAATTTCTTGACTCTTTTTCTTTTTCTGGAAATGAAGAAAAATGAAAATGGCTAAAAAAAAAAAGATACAATAGTACATGGATGGTACATACTATAAAATGCATTCCCTGGGAACACAGTTGGTCTCATGTTCTTACACTACTGAAAATATGGGGCAGTTTGTTCTGAAATCAGCTGAGTTTTAACATGTAAAACTGCTTTAAGAGAGAGGAAAATCAAGCCTGCTTTTTCCTAGTCCTCTCACTCTGAGATTTCCTTGATCCTCTCCCTGTTCATCATCTCTTCCAAAGCCTGCTTGCAACTTGTATTCCCAGCCACCACTTTCTTTAATGAAAAGTAATGCTGAGCACTGAGCAGATTCCACTTCAGCTCTGACACTGGGAAGTGAATTTAAACTATCTGAAAGAGCTGGTAACTAGAGCTGATTGGGCATTTTGGCAGTTTAAAACCATTGCTTTTCTTTATTTTTTTATTTTTTTGCCTTTGACATCTGACTTCTTTCCTCCTCACTACTCCCATCTATGACTTTTAGTCTCCACAGTATGCCTGATCCTCTCGATTCGGTCACCAGCTTCCCCTAGGAGTATTCAGTAACAGATATTCTTGGTCTTCAACACTCTCCATGGCCTACTCAGAGTCCATCCCATCAAACATGAATTTGGCCAAAGGGATTCTAAATCAACAAGATCACAAGATCATCTTCAGCCTTGATGATATGGTTTAGTTGGTATAGGGTATTTGTTGAAAGTTGGACATCTTGGAGGTCTTTCCCAACACTTATGATTCTATTTACAGATAAGAAAACTAGTTGAGAAGCATCTTATTAACAGAGTACAATGGAGAGCTCATCTTCTATTGTAAGCACAAGGACATGTTTTCTATTGATATATATTGAACTCTGTGAAATAATACCAGGAAAAAAGGTGTTCCTTAAAGTAAATTCCATTCTATCTCTCTTCTTCCAGAATAATAATAGGAAATCCATGTAAGAGATTAAAGTTGTGGTCTCCATCATGATATTTTCAGTGCTCTTGTGACTAAAAATCCAACCCTACTCTCATCCAGGAAGGCTTTCCTATTGTTTTTTTCTATGATCAGAGGGAAAGTGATGCTGAATTTGGGGGAAAATGCAATGAGGGTTGGTCCAAAAGTTCACAAAAGGACAGGAGAGGTATAATGCTGTTTTCCAAGAAGTTTTGTAATGATAGATGGGATTGTGGTTGCTGTTCTGAAGATATTACTCATGCCGTGACAGTGATCCATTGTGATCAAAATAAACCCACAGCAGCAAAATAAACAAGCATAGAACAGCCCTATTGTAAGGAAGTGTGAGAGGAAATAGTAGCTATATGACAACTGGGTGGATTTTAGAAGTTGAAAACTCAGAAAGACTCCAGTTCATGATTTAAAAGACAGCTACTGCGTAGAATGGGAATTTATAGATCAGCAGAACAAGCTATCAGTTCTCAATAAAATACTAGGAGTTGTTTAATGTGATCAACCTCCTGGCGAAAGTGGTGGGCCAAGTTCAGAGGTGCATTTGGAACAGAGTCCTGGCTCCAGGCCATACCTGAAAAGTGTGGTTATTTGCTGGTAGAAAGGAACTGTTTTCATTCCCCTTATGCCTCAATTCGTCCTCCAGCCTTAAATTTTCATAGAATTATAGAGTATTTTGTGTTGGAAGAGACCTTAAAGGTCATCTAGTTCCAATCCCCTGCTATGGGCAGGGACACTTTCCGCTAGACTGGGTTGTTCAAAGCCATATCCAGCCTGGCCTTGAACACTTCCAGGGATAGGACATCCACAACATCTCCGGGCTATGATTCTCAGATACTCTGCTTTCCCTGGAAGTAGTCTAACCACTTGATTCAGTCTCCCCCGAGTAGATACCCCAGCCTCCTGAATAGTGTTCAGGCTGACAGGTGTTGTAACATCATGGCTTTCTTCTCCTACAGAAAAAAGGAGGGGACAGTACAACACCACCGGAAGTAAAAGTAAAAACTGCTGCAAAACAGCAATAAAATATAGGGTTTACAGACTGAGGTGCTTCCTTGGTAACTATAGACATCTGCAGATTACTTATCTAGCTGGTTGTGCATGTTTCAAACAGCTTCGTGGAGAAACACCTTTGAAAGCAATTATTCATAGCATTTCTATCTCTGACTGAAGACCTCCCTGAGTCACAATGTATTGGGGTCTGGGAGAATATTCAGCTGACATAGCTCTCAATATCCTTATCTGTTCTTGGACAGTTTCCACGAAAGTCCGTGTTGGTCACTTGAGTTGATGAGTCACTGGTCCAACCCAGTATAGTCATTCCTAGAGGAATGATTTAGACATCTTGGTATCATTAATAGAGAGAAAGAAAAACATTTTCTGGAGGTGGTTCTCAATGCTCAAGTGTAGAAGCAGCCCAGTGACTAACAGCACAAGAACATCTGTCTCTGAGAAAGTTAATGTCTGTTCGCATCATGAAAAAGAGGTGTTTAGTGGAGGACCTCTTCAGATGTCGGGTGCTGGCAGCTGATGAAGGACTAGAGTAAAAGAGATTAGGAATGAGTTTCTGAGAGCTGTGATCATTTCACTTGCAGATTGTAGAGTCTTTTTAACATTGAGTTTTCCAGGGGTGTAAGTTTGTAAGTTTCCAAGTAAGTTACTGGGTTCTTTTAGATCCTAGCACAATTGAATAGGGAAAAAAGTTAATAGAATGTGGTATAAGATGAAGAGTGTGAGCATTACTGGAAAATACAGCATTTCTTTATTATTTGCATTGTAGTAAATGGCAGTAACATTGCATTGCAGGGATGACAAGCCCCAGTTAGAGTTAGACCTCACTTGGAGAGATTTAAGACTCTGCAAGAGACTCAAGAGAAAGTGAAATTGCTGAAGTGATCCAAAAAAGATTACAAAGGAAGTCAGTGGCAGAGCTGGGAAAACGGCTTCTGACTCCCAGGCCCCTGCTTACGGCAAGAGACTGTTGTGTTATCAACAAAGACCGTGATTTATTCTTTCTGTGCAGGACCATTTATTATTGAACAGCTGTTGTCACTCCTTTAGTCTATTTGAAAAAATCTGAAGAAAGGAAAGATCTGTTCTTCCCTGAGAAGTGGTTTACAGGTTTCTGGATATGACTACTTTAACTGCCTGTACTTTTTCCTTTTCTAATTTCACCCCATCACATTTAATTCTCTACCTTCAGCAACCCTGAATAATTCCTACATGAACTACTGTTCAGTAATCTAAAAAGACAGTAAAGTGTACCTTGACATCCTAACCAAGATAGTAAATATTTAATATAATGCACTCTATGAGAAGCAAAGTGCAATTAAATGAAAAGTCTGATAAAATGAGCTTAAATGCAATAAATACCAGTTACTATTCAGTGCCGAGAAGTTGCATGTGTATTTGCTTCCTCTTAGTTAGCACTATTGGCAGCCTACTTTTTGTGGTTTTGAAATAGCAACAGACACCCACTTGCAAGCCTGCTTCATCATGTCTCCTAAAATAATTATTGATATTATTTGCTTTATTGTTTGGCATCCCATTTTTTTTCAACTGCAAAAATCTGTGTTGCTGGATTTTTTTTTTTTCATTTTTGGTATTGCCTGAAGAAAAGCCATAGAAAATTTGCAGTAAATATTAAAAAATTGCTCATTTTTGTAAAATATATTTGGAAAAGAAAATGCAGATTTGATCCAATATTACTTGCAGTCTGCAAGGTGAAAGAATTCAAACAGAAGAAAAAACTGCTCTTATGCTTTCATGTTCACTCTGAACTGGTTATAGTATTCTTTATTTATTGTCCCATACTTTTATGTTCTCACCAAATGCTGTGCTCCCTCCAGAACTAGCTATGCTTTTCCACCTCATTTAGGGAAAATGAATTCTTTTTTGTCTGCTTACCGTCTAAAAGCTAAGAAGCCATTGCTTGGAAGAATAATTTTTCTTTATGGAGAGGCAATGCAAGTTAAGATCCAAATTAATCCAAGTTAAGGATGGCTTCAAAGCTTCCTGGAGCAACTCATGAAGATTACTGCAGGCTTCTAGTCTTTAGTCTTCTAGAATTTTTGCTAATCTTGACTATGCAAGATCAACTGTATTTAGATTTTTTGCTTGAAGGAAAAATATTGTCTACAGATATATGCATTTTTTAACCAGAATCTACAAATAGTAAGTGTGTCTTGCGGTCCAATAAAAGAATGCAAGTAGAATGATAGAACTGTAGAATGGTTTGTGTTAAAAGGGACCTTAAAGATCATCTTGTTCCACCTCCCCTGCCATGGGCAGGAACACCTTTCATTAAAACAGCCCTGTGCAACCTGGCCTTGAACACTTCCAGGAATGGGAAAGTACATTAAGTGCACTAGTTAGTTAAAAGCACTGAAACATTCCCAACTTTTATGTTTTATGCTGAAACAATTGCTTGAAAACTGTTAGCTTTTTGTATCAGGAATTTAATCCAAATTGTGTTTTTCTGTGGGATGAGGTAGAATCATAGAATCATTAGGGCTGGAAAAGATCTCCAACATGACCAAATCCAACCTTTGACGAAATACCACTGTCCCCATTAAACTGTAATGCAAAGTGCCATATCTACTCAGTTTTTTGAGCACTTTCAGGGATGATGATTCTACCACTTCCCTGGGGAGCCCATTCCTTATATCCCACACATTACGCTCATGATGTTTGTAGTTTCAGTCACACAAGAGCAGGTTATAAACACACTCCCTGGTGTGTATGCTTTTCATGGATCCTGCCTGTTTCTTAGTCCTGGGAGACACGACAGGCTTTATTTTGCTATCCAGTGATGATGAATCTTTGAAAAAAAGCCAAAGTTTGGAAAAACTTGTCCCTTTAATAAAATTCTCATATGGCTGTCTGACTGGTCTGGGCATGAACCAGCAGAGTGCCCAGATGGCCAAGAAGCTCAGTGGCATCCTGGCCTGTATCAGCAATAGCGTGGCCAGCAGGACCAGGGCCTGGTGTACTGGGCACTGGTGAGGCCACTTCTCAAATCCTGTGTTCAGTTTTGGGCCCTTCACTACAAGAAGGACATTGAGGTGCTGGAGCATGTCCAGAGAAGGGCAGTGGAGGTGGGGAAGGGTCTGGAGCACAGGTCCTGTGAGGACCTGCTGCGGGAGCTGGGACTGTTTAGCCTAGAGAAAAGGATGCTCAGGGCAGACCATATCACTCTCTACAACTCCCTGGAAGGAGGATGTAGACAGGGGGGTGTTGTTCACTTCTCCCTGGTAACAAGTGACAGGACAAGAGGAGATGGCCTCAGGCTGTGCCAGGGGAGGTTTAGATTGGATATTAAGAAAAATATTTCAGATATTTTTCAAAATATTCAAAATACCCACGTTCTTTGGAGACACCCTCCTCACTGGAAGTGTTAAAAAAAGACATGTATATGTCTGTCCATGTATGGGACATGGCTCTATGGTGTACATGGCAGTGGTGCTAAGATGATGGATGGTTGATGAGCTTAAAGATCTTTTCCAACCTTAATGATTCTATGATTCTATTCTATGACTGCCCACACCATCCAAAATACACCACTAATGTTGATATTCTGGGATTCATTCTCACACAGAATATTTTAAACTCTTAAGTTTCATACAAAGTGGTCACTTCCAGTAATAAAATCACCATTCCTAAGATACTATCAGTATTTATACTGCTAATTAATTCAAGGAGATGTGCTGACCTACGTCCGGATGCTAATGTCTGTCATTTAAATTGCTTTTTAATTACAATTAAATACACAGAACGGACATTGCTGCTTTCACTGAGTTCTGCACCCTTCATTTTGAAAGTCATTCTATCATAGACTCATGCAGTGGCCTATGTCAGGGGTTTTTGTCAAACAGGACAAGGTGTCTCACAGTCAAACAGGATTTTTCTAACATTTCTGGATGATATGCTTTAAAAGAGTATTTTTTCCCCGATTATCTTCCTCTTAAAATGATGTACTTATCAATAGGTATTCAACCCCCATACTGCTGACTGGTGCATAATAAACTTGGAGCATAATAAAGAGTTACTTTGAGGAGGTACATAGAGGAATGGAGTTTTCCTTGCATCCATGTTGGAACTGCAAGGACAGCTTTACAATAAAGATTACCACTGAAATCAATAGGAACATGGTGAAAGAGGAGGGAATAAACCTGCTGAATAAGGCATTGTTAGTGCATAGTCATCGTTCATTTTAGCACCACGTATTAATAAGTTATTTGTTGCTATCACTGCAACAAATAACTGTTTTTGTTTTCTACAAAAACATTTTAGGTATTAAAAAGATATGCAGCTTACGTTGTAAGCAAAAATTTTTGAGACTAGTGAGAAAACGGGAGCCCACTGGCTTATAAAGCTTCTTCATACCCTAGATTTGACTCATTCTAAAAAGTGGGGGAAATGGCAATAAATAGCAGAAGACCCCTTCTAGGAACAGAAGAAAAAAAGTGTTTTAATATGCCATTCCATTGTATTCCCTGGAGGACTAGGTAGAGGAGTGTAATTAAGGTTTCAGATTTTTATGGAATGTTCCATGTTGTTAAACAAACAGTAAAATTCATAGTTATTCCTATAATAAAACTTAAAGAGATTTCCCTTGTTGAAATAAACTTAATGTACAGTATCATATGGGGGGCAAGTATCTTCATATTTGGTAGGTTTAATGGGTTTCAGGGACTATGTCATGGCATAGCTTGAGAAGCCAGATTATGATCAGAATTTCACCTTCAACTCTTCAGTTTGTAATAGATTAATGAAGTTAAAAATTTGTGGGCGTGTTGGCTGCTGCTGTTATAGTTGTGGTAAACTATCTGAACTCTTCCTAGTGAAATGAGGCAAGAAACACTTGAAGTCTCTTCTGTATGCCATTGAGAGAAATATATCCTACATAAGTTTTTAAGGCAGTAAATACATGAGAGGGGTGGTTTGTTTTTTGTGCTGCTTCATTTATTTTTTTATATTACCGCTGTACACTGAAATAATGAATATCATGTTTGTAATGGCACTGAGATACAATTTGATAATGAATAGCAGAAAGTGGAATACTTCAGATTAAATTACAAAGGATGAAAGACATCAGTAGGCATCTGTTGCAGGCCTTGAAATGAAAAAACAAATTCCTTAGAACAGTTATTTAAAAACTGGATAAAGGATGTAATACTCAAGTACTACTTTAACTACCTAGAAATCTGCTGGGTAAAACTCACTGTTTAACGTGGTTCATCAAAAATGCTCTTAAGTTACACAGATGAAAAATTTATGATGTGGAAAAACAAGAACTAAATCCAAAGAAGCTTTTATGCTTTTATATTTTAATAGATAGAAAAAAAAAAAAAAAGAGTAAATCATGAAGCCAGTCAAGGATGTCTTCAGTGTTCTGCAGTTGTCTGTTGCTGTTTACATATCTACAGCCAGTGTACTGGACTCGCTCCATATCTATTGAAATGAAACAAACATTTCCAGAATGTAGCTTGGCGAACTTGGTTTTCATGCATATTTTGGGATGAGACTAGCTATAACCTGAACATGTCCATTTTTTAACTCTTTTGGCTGAGGAAGAGCTTAGACTTGTTGAGGAGTGAATTGTCAACAATTAGTAAGATGGTAGCATTTTTCTGTCTGGATAACATGCAAGGCTAAGAGAGAGCTCCAGGGCTGCCTTTTGGCACTCTACAGTCAGTCACACTGACAAGCAAATGAGTGTCCCAGTAGTGAACATGGGTGTAGCACCCAGATGAATCAGTGCAAGACATAACAGGATAAAAGGACTGAAATACTCAAATGCTACCCAAATCTTAATAAGGATCTTCCATCTTCTGCCTCAAAATAACAAACTATGTTTAATTATTAGGAAACGGTGCAAGGAGAATGAGACATGGCATAAATATGTGCTTCAAGTAAGAGAATGAGATCTGACCTAGAAAAATGTAGGCTAATAAATCTGAGAGGGAAGTAATCTAAAGCACAGCTATTAAGTCAGACAAAGATACCTGGAAAGCAGAAATGTCAAAGGAGACCTTGGGGTTTTAGCAGACAGCAAATGATAAATCCACGTGCTGCAATGCTAGAGGATTACAAAAAGGGATGTTGTGACTTCGGTCTGTACGTGCTGCATCGTCATTCCTTTGTCCATAGGGAGGTGATTTTCCTGCTATACAGCAGTGATGAGATTGCACCTTGAATATAGTGATGGATGTTGACAAATTGAAGGGAATTCCGAGAACAGCAGTAAAAATCATTAAGGGGCTGAACAACCTGACTTGGTAGGAAACAGAAAGTCATGCTCTCAGAGGATAAAGGGAAAAGGTTGTTTCTCTTATCCCAAGGTGACAAAGATAGGCATGATGGGATTATGTCAAACAAAAGAAAATTTGAGCTGCAAAGCAGGAAGAAATTCTTGCTGCGGTGTGACTTTAAGAATTTTCTCAAGTATATGGTGGAAGACATTTACACTAACAGAAGGAGATGTCAGCAGAAAAAGTTAATCAGAACTTAGTTTGTTCTGGCATTAGTACAAATACCTTTTTAAAATTAAAATTAAATTAAATTAAATTCAGTAACCTGTGTTTTCAAGTTGTGCATTTTGTGCATCTGATGACCTGAGGTATCCTGCAAGTGTCACTGGTTCATTTCTGGTTCTATTACACACATAATTATTACTTTGCATGAAGTTATTTTTCTGAACTTCTCTGAGGAATTAACATTAACACCTTGTGATTTTCTGCCACCTTCTACTACTGGTGGTTCAACACAGAGGTTTTTGAATTGACTTCAGAGTTTTAGCTGATAGGCTGCATCTATAGACTCTTCTGTTCAGCAGAATAGCTTAATGTTTCCATTGTACAGGCTTTTTCACTGGTACCCTGTTATATTGTCGATAACGTAGCAGTAATACAGTCTTCCAAAAAAAAAAAGTATTTTAATGTGCAAAATGCTTTGTGAATACCAGAACTTCTAGTGCAGGCCAGGTTGAATGGGACTTTGAAGAACCTGAAAGGTAGTGGAAGGTGGAAGGAGGGTTGGAACTAGCTGATCTTTATGGTCCCTTCCAACCGAAACCGTTCTAGGACTTCATGATTTCTTGAGACATCAAGATCAAGGTAGAAATTGCTGATTAGACTGCTTTCCTATGTGGGTCTTTCAGACACCAAAATTCTATAAATACACAATGAGAAAAGTATTCAACATGCCTAAGTTGGTTATTGCAAGAAGGTGGCATTTACTGAACAAAACAGCATCAATGTTAAAAGTTTGAAGGAAGCCGTGAGCTATTTTCATTGAAAAGAAATTGTCATCTCTGTCACTTGCACTGAGTTCAAATGCCTTTCTAATGCATAATGTGGTTTTGATTGTGTAGGGATGTATAGCATAAAGTATTTAAAGACTACTTGCTAAAGGTTTCACTAAAAAAATAATTTTGTCAATTAACAACAGAAAATTTTAAATCACTGGGTCACTTTAAAACCTTTTGAGTAGGAGACTTCATCAGATGTTCTGTAGAAGAGAGGAAATTGCAGTGGCAAGGGTATGGATTAGTAAGTCTTTTCTAGCCATAATTTCAGTTATCTTGTGATGGGACTTTTTCTCCACATTCCATTCGCATTGAACTCCCTTGACAACTAGAGTGTATGGCAAATAAGAGAGGAATCTCACTTCTTTTGCTATTTAGCTATGAAAAATTAATGGCAATTAGCTTAAAATTAGTTGACTGGAAATAGAACCTTAATGCTATTAGGACCTTATAGTGTGGATTATTCATTTGCTTTTTAATCTCATAATCTGTTAATCTGCTTTAGTATTTATGGATAATGATAGTTATTATTTTCTCATTATTTTCACTGCCTCCCTCCTTCCCCTTGTCAACTGAATCAGTTTCTTAAAGAACAAATAAACTCATTTCTGTAGGCATTTCTCAAATCCTCCTACACCTTGTAGTAAATCTGTTCCTTTACGAAGAGATCTCATAGTGAAAGGACTGTGATTCACAGAATCACAATATAAACTGAGTTGGAAGGGCCCTACAGGAATCACCGAGTCCAGCTTCTGGCCCTGCACAGCACTATCCCCAAGAATCACACCATGTGCCTGAGAGCATTGTCCAAACACTTGAACTCTGTCAGGCTTGGTGCTGTGACCATCTCCCTGCGGACCCTGTTCCAGTGCCCAACCACCCTCTGGGTGAAGAAGAACCTGTATCTAATATCCAACCTGCACCTCCTCTGACACAACTTCAGGCCATTCTCTTGGATCTTGTCACTGACCACTGGAGAGAAGAGATCAGCATCTGCCCCTCCTCTTCCCCTCAAGAGGAAGTTATAGACTGCAGTGAGTCAAAGTCATCAAGTTCTATCAGTCTTCATGTAAATCTGGTCTGTAGTTTCAGTGTACTGTCATTATTTACTGGACAATTTACTGCAAAAAAAGGTGTTTCTGAAATTCATTAGCTTACATTTTAACTGAAAATCCTTTACGTATTCTAAGAGAGGGAACAAGAGGCTGTGCGAAGGGGTTCTGCAGCCAAGCTGACTAGGACAAATTTAGTGGACCTCTTTCATTAGCTGTGAAGGTCATATCCCATTGACTTCTGTGACACTGCACCAACATAATTCAAAGAACAATTTGTTCCAGTAAAGTTGGATTTGATCTTCTGTTGCAGTCATTCTGGCTTTTAAACTGCTTAGTGGTGTGAAGGAGTGTCAGAGTTTTGCTGGTGTGATTGGTTGTGATTTAAGATTCTTTGTGCATTTACTTTCTGGTTCATAAATGACTATTCAAGGCAACAGAGGAAAGGTTCTTTGATTTCATTCATTTAATTATGGCTTGATTCCATGCCATGGTAATTTCTAAAGAAATGTTCTCACACATTCTACATGTCTCAAAATATTTAACTTAAAAACATTTCCTCCCTTTTGCATTTTGAAAGGTGTTTTGCACTCGATGATCTTGGAGGTCTTTTTCCACCTAAAAGATTCTATGACTTTACGTCTAGGCTCCCTCTGGGTGCTGGTTAGACTTAACTCCAAAGTTACATTTCCAGAGTTACAAACATCTTCAGGTGGAATACAGGAACAATATGGCTTTTCATAGATTTTGCCCAGTTGATTTTAGATAATTCCAGCTAAACTACAGTTTGTTCTACAAAAAGTGAGAAGATAGTTCTTTCACCAGAAAAGGCCAGTTTATGCAGTTGGATGGGTTCTTCTGACAAGAAGAAGGGTAGTTTGGTGCTCTAGTTTCCTGTCTCCCGGGGCATATCTCTGCCCCATGTCTCTTTACTGTAGAATTGTAGAAATGCCAGCACCTTTTATAGTCAAATGCCATATGGGACTTCCTAGTATTATTTGAAAAGCTAATTAATAGATTTTTTTTTTATGACACGTAAATTCATCTGAATTGTCTTTTCTAGTCACTGCTGAACTGCTGAAGAACTGTAAGTCTTGAAGCACACTAAGTAGCCCTAAAAAATCTAATAAGTGTGAGTTCAAAACACTTTGTTGTTATCCAGTGGCAGAAAAGCAGTGCTGCCTGTTATATTCAGATACAGACAGATTGAACTCTTGTAGCTGAACCAGTACCACGTGATTTGGTCCCCTAGTTGAAGAGGTAGACCAGCTCCTGTTTTTGTTGTTGTCATTGCAACATTAACCTCCAGGAGGTTTTTTTTTATTGCTGGCCTATTCCCCAGATGACTGTTTTCAAGTGGAAGGGGAGGTAAATCTGACAAGAAAGCAGTAATTCATAGAGAAAATGACAGCAGTAATGAAATGCTGCAGTGGTGGAAAGATTTCCCCGGCAGAAGTGTGCAGCCTGGCTCACCTGCTAGAAGTTCATTGTCTTCAGTGTGTCTCCTCCAGACTTGACTTTGGCCCAATGCATTTTCTTAAGGAGAAGAACACTTCGCAATTTCAAAGCTCTCACTTGTTGGTAACATTGACCCGAATCTAAACAATTGTTATGTGAATCAAATTGTAGTATCTAATGACCCAAGTGCTGCACTATGAATGTGCTACCTGGAGAATTGCATTGTGTATTGCTGGTTTGCATGGACTGGTCTTTTGGCAACGTGACAGAAAAGTGAGAAGAACATTTCCATGACAAGGACCAAGGACTTAAGAAAACTTGGATTTCCCAGTCAGGTCATTCACTCTAAGGAAAGAGATAGAGTGCAATAATTCTTCCATGAAACCAGGTAACAACCTTTTAATAAGCATCATTAAGTCTTTAGGTTGAAATAAGAAGCTATCTGCCCTTTTATCCCATATTATATTGCCCAAATTCCTCTTTGCCATCCTCACTGTGGTGAGATGAAAGCCCCCTGTTTTCATATCGATCACTAAAAGCACTTTCGCCTCGTACCAGTTCACTGCATCACTTCTAAATGCAGTTCATCTGATCTCTTCTTTGGCTGCTGCTCATTCAGGGCTACAAAAACTGTAGTTTCAGGCAGGTCTTGGAACCAAATGATCATATTTCTTACCTCATTCCAAGGGATAACATTAGGATCTTTGTTTAGGTGGGATTCAGAATAAAAATAAAGCTCACTTTGCTTTCCCATGCATGCCCACACACGTGCACACCCATATATATATACACCACTCTTTCTCCACAAGGGTTATTTGAACCCAGAACAGTAGACATCTGTGTATGTTTGTGCTTATTTCTTTTCAGTTTCCAAATGCTAGTTGCTGAGGAAGTGTAACTGCACTGAAGTGTTAACCCATGTACAACCTAAGCTCTGCCGGGCTGGAGATTGAATGGTTCTTGGAGTTATTCTTTCTCATTGGCAAAGAAAAAGTTTCTCTTTGACAAGGAAATTATTCAGGCAATGAAGTTTTTGGCTTAGGAGCTATGAAGAATTTACTTGTAAACAGCTTTAAGCTTATGTTGCACTGTTTCCCTTCAGTAACTTGCACGTGGCTATAGATCTTCTTTCCACTTGCAATTTTTGTATGCATGGAATTTTACAGGCATGAGACTCAATGGACCACTTCCATGTCTGTTTTCTCTTCTTTGCTTTTATCCCTTCCAGACCAGCACAAAAAAAATCCGTATTTTAGCTTGAAGGAAAACCATCCACAATGATAAGAACCAGCCTCACATCCCAGATAGACTGGAAAATCAGGCTAACATTTTAGGGGGCTGTTCTTGCACTAAAGTGAAATGACAGGCATAGACCCACACAGCAGGCTGGATTTTATGAGCACATCAGCATGGTATCTGCTGTGCTCAAAGCAGTGTGCAAGCTGCTAGGTAAAAAAAAAAAAAAAAAAAAACCAAACAAACATACTAAAAAAAAAAAAAAAGTAATATGACCTTTCCATAGTCAAAGTCTTGCCAGTTATAAGCAATGTTTTTCCCTATCTTGTTTATGTTAATATTTCCCACTTTAGTGTTCCCCAGCTTCATTTTGTGGTGACACAGGCAGCACTTTCTCTCCTCTGTTCCTTGCAGGCAAGTGAATTTTTGTATTTGTCTGATACTTTGGATTACATTGTCAGTAAATGAGAACACTAACTCCTGGCCAGGTGTCACCTTCCCTTCCCTTCCCTGCCTGCTAGATTTAATTGATCGGTTTCATCATATGCAGCTTAACCTTATGCAAGAACATGAAACAGCATATGGTTTTCATCCCAGAAAGATAATTAACCCCCAGGTGATTTCAGCCAAATGACAAGAAAAAAAGTATAGCGGGGTTGTTTTTGGAAGGGACAAGAGAAGGAGGAAGCAGGGAAATGATGTCACCTCTGGTAGCTTTTTGAACTTTGAGCCCTGAAATCTCAATTTTGATGAATGCACTCAATCTACTCATTATGAGAAAACTGGAGCATGTTTCAGGGTTTCCTGATCATGAAATTGATGCTCTAGGGCATCAGTGTGTGCACTGCTTCCTACACCAGCAAGCCCAGTTGCTTATTCAGCAAAAGAACTCTCTTGTTGGCAGATCATAGGAGCACCACCTCTCCCAAACAGTGTTTGCATTTGGAGAGATAGTATTGTCCCTGTCTTCCCTTCTTTCCTCTAGGGAGACTAACTCCGTGGTATTCCATTGGATCTTCACTATAAATTGTTTTAGTTGGTCTCCTCTTCCCCGCTGGCAAGTTATAAACTAGTTTATATGTTTGTTCCCTCTACTTTAAGCTTTTCTTTCTGTGACATTACATCTGTGCTACCCTGGCTTATATATGATAGGAGAAGGGCTGTTACATTTGTACATCAAATCCTATATCCATAGTTTGCCCTTCACAGTCAGAAAATATTTGTAGGCTTTACATCTGATAAAGGTCATCTTCTGAAATGTAGAGGTGCAGAAGAATCTTCCTGAGTCTGAAGACAGATTAGCTGCAATGATCTCTGCTATGGTTCATTTCTTTCCTAGAAGGAAGAAGCTCCACATATTTGGGACAGGTTTACCCTTGCTTAACAAGAACCGTGAATCATGTCAGGACATTGTAGCTGCAGCATGGGAAATTGTGAGCTGAGCTTGGGTACTGGAAAATTTTCGGGGAAGAGCATTTAAGAAATAAATGAATAGTATGAAACAAACACCTAAATGCTTCCTTCCAACTTCAGGAAGGAAAGATGCAGAAAAACCCCACATTTTTTTTCACAAGTTCAAATGGGAGACAGAACTACAGGTATGTCACTTGCCTGCTAGAGGTAGGATGACATGAAATATGAAGCTATCAAGCAGAGAGCGGAACTGATCCAAATTTGACAAGTCTAACATATGGAGCTGAACAGTTTTGACTTCCTGCTCCTCAGTCCCATCAGTCAGGCTTACAACTCCTTGCAACTTACACTGCAGTGTTTATGCAGCACTGAACCATCAGCAGCCGCCCCTCTCCTGTAAAGTGGTCCCCACCAAATGCTGTGGAATTGCAAATGCTTTGGTCCTGGATACCTATGCTGAAATGAGAGCTGCTTGGTAGCACATCTTCTTTTTGAGCCACTACTTCATTCAACATCATACATTCTCATTACTCCCACTGGCTGTCCTGCTTGAAGAGACAATTCCTCCTGCTGGAGGTCTGGGAGGGACAATTTTATATAAGTCAGTCCTCCAGCTACCAAAAAGTCACAGAGACAAGGTGTTAGATTCTGTCCTACACCAGGTGATTGCCCTTACATCTTTTTGTAAGAGCATTTCGCACCCATTTGCCAGATTTATTTCCATCTTGGAGACTAAACACTTCTGAATGACTGAATCCTGGCAAACATTTCAAGCACCTGCCTTGCTTCTGGCTGAATGCTGAGCAGTGCTACGGTTGGGCTGTTGCACAGTGTCTTTCAGGCTCTGAAATCTTGGATCTGTTGAGATGGTTCTCCTGCAGCTCCATGGGATGCTCCTTTTGTCACCAACCATCTGCCAGTGCCTTTGGCTACACAGGTATAAAGTGTGCATGCCAGCCTGACTGGTGTCAGCACTGAAAATTCCTCAGTACTGTGTGCAAACAAAAGGCTCTGTTCCAAGTGTGGAGGAAATATTGTATCATTCTGGGGAAAAACTCCCCAAGCCCCTTGGGGGGAAAGAAAAAAATAATTCTTCTGCTTGTCAAGATCAAAAGGGGATAAAAGGATGGGGAAAATGTCATTTGTGGTAGGATGAACACATAATTAGCTAACAAGCTGTATGAAGAGGGATGTTGATAACTTCAAAATCTGTGTATATCAAGTGCAGACAAGGTAGTAACATGTGACCACAAGGTAGAAATTGTGTTGGCGAGATAAACTTGACCCAGAGGGTCCTTTTTGAGTCCCATGAAATACTACAGTATTACTTTTGAACTCTACCTTTCATGAAATGGGTCACAGAACCATTTATTGGCAACTCAAGTAGAAGTAGGTGAAAGTCACTCTTAAAAGAAGCACTTTGCTTCTACTACTTGTAACATGTGGTCAATATTCCAGTAAAATTATCAGTGTTTTACTTTCTCCATCCTCATGCAGAATTACTGGGCTGTATTACTGCTTCTGTACTATCCATGCTGACAAAGATGGCACACAGTGTGCCTGGAATCAGACAAAATATTTGATTAGCAACTGTGCCAAATAGGGTCAAGTAGTTCCTGTTTTGCAGACAAGTTCACTTAACTTCAGGGAATTCTACCAATACCAGGTAGAATTGGTAGGGCCACACCAAGCAATGGCCACTGGTTTCTTTTTCGCATGCTCAGCTGCATGCAAGAAAATTGGCATCAGAGTCTCCTAGGATTAAATTCCTCTTTGCATGGTGAAACAGCTGGAAGCAGTAGCCAATTATGAGTATTTTGGCTTTTGTGTGAGTACATGGAAGAGCCAGGAACAGAAACCGGGGAATCCACTTCTGTGGCTTCATCTTGTGGACTCAGAAGTACAGAATGTCACAGAAGGGAAGGGACCTTGGAGATCATCAAGGCATCAATCTAGTCCAGCACACACTACTCAAAGCAGTGTCAGCCACAAGAGCCCAGGAATGTGTCCAGTCAGGTTTTGAATATTGCCAAGGACGGAGTCTCCTCAGCCTTTCTGGGCAAACTGTTCCAATGTTCAAGCACTCTCTCCCAGTCCAGAAGCTTTACCGGACAGATGTGTTTTCGTTTCTCTGTTGTTGATTCTTTAATACAGAAGACATGTATGTGTAGAATAATAATGTTTAGTCAGTAGACCAAAAAGCTCTCTTTGCAAGTCTTGGTAACCTGTCACGTTACCAAGCCTGAGTCAGGGAGGTATTCATAAATAATTGAGCTTTCTCAGATGAAGCAGTGCGACCCTTGGCCTCAGTATTATTTATCTTATCGAATAAAGGATGTTCTGGGGGTACCTTCAGGATCAAGAAGAGTTTTGTTAATGCTGAAGGACGGTACTGGTATCGTAGCCAATTAATGTGCCTGTTCCTACTGATGATAAATGGGTCTGTCATCTGTTCATCCAGCATTGAGCCTCCAGCCTTACATAATCATTTGTGGATATACCCAAGGGTTTTGATAGTTAACATTTCAGCTTTTACAGGTCATCGGAATCTTTCAAGAAAGATAGATTTGGTAAATAGTATTCTGCAGCAGAAAACTGGAAGTGAAAACAAAACCGTATTCAGAGAATGATAAGGTCTGTGAAATGGGCCAAAACTTGTGTGAGGAAGAATCTTTTCAGTTCTATTTCAAAGTTCAGGGAGAGGAGAAAAGAAAAATGTGAGAAAAGAAAAATGCATCAAAGGAACTCGGGGGAATCCAGGCTGGCTTAGCCTTCATGGGTTAATAGATCATTTGAAACTGCTGTTTTCAGTGGCTCTGAAATTGCAGGAAGTGGTCTGAGGCCAAGAGAGAATAATGACTCCGGGAGACACAATTTCTAGGGAGGAACTGAGGTCCTGCAATTCTGCTTTGGAGGAAACACAAGCCACAGAGTGAAATTCCTTGCAGTTTCAAGGTTAGCAGAGAAGCTGATGGCTGGAAGAGAGAAATCTGAGGAGGGAAGCAGAAAATATGAAATGATCTCTATGTGTCTGTGTGTGTGCAATTTTGTGCCACGTCACCAAGGCTTTTGTCCTTTAGCCAGGAATCTGAGCTGAAAACCGCTTTTGCAACGTCCTTCCAAGATGTACCACAGCTCTCCCGTTCTGGGTGTTCATGTTAATTCAGCATGGAAACGTTGGGATCTGAGTTTTGAAATTTTTTAATGGTTGCTGTCCTCGGATAGGTTGGGGACAGGTAGAAGAGGGAGGGAGGATGAGGCTCTGCTCACCTTGGCGTTTCACCAGATGAGAAGACAGGGATGGCCATGCACAACTTGCACCACTCTCTTTGCTACTTCTGGTGGTTTTCTATCAATAGACTCACATCTGAGAATCATGGACAAAGAGAAAAGCATGTCTTTACAGACTGATCCCACCAAAGCAGCAGAGGCACAAGAGTTAGCTCTAGTCTAAATTTAATCAGCCAGTCTCCCTGGAGTCAGTGGAGAGAGGCACCTTCACAGGGCAATTCAGAGAAAGAATCTGACTGCAAGGGCAGCATTAACCTTTATGACTGTTCTGCTTTTGCCAAGAGTCAATGGGATCAATTCATAGCCAAGTGGAGAAGACTTATACTGGCTAAGAAGCAGTCCCAGTATCAATAAAACTACCACAGTGTGTTCTCTGTATCACAGAACTGCCATATGTCTCCACTTATGGGGATTGGGCATGGGGACTGTGGAGGGAATTGCTTTTCTGGGCAGGTTAATGTAACAAAAAGCGAGCCGCTCTGCAGCCATTAATCTCCCTAAAGCCCATAGTCTCAGTCCTCCTGTGCTATACACTGTGCTATGCTTCATTATGGAGTCTTTAAACACCTCAGCTAAGGAGAGAGAAAGTAATTTAAAAAGAAAACAGAGCTTTGGCTCCTTTAGTTGGATTTTTGGAACTGTAAGGTTCCTCTTGGGTTAAACTTCTTCGACTTTTCTGCTTTTGTTTATATTGTATTAAAAAGGCCAAGTACTATTGAGTAGACATCCAAAAAGAACGCCCAACTTTAGAATATTTAATAAATCAAGATAAATTAAGGTATTTAAAATTGTGAGTTTTAAGTATTAGAGCATTTTTGTTCCTTTTATTTTTCAGCCAAGTCCAGAATTCCTATTTCCAATTTAGTAATAAAATCTGATGGTCTTGCTCTTATTTTTAATAATAATCTAACATACAGTACTTTAGGAACTACATAAAATGAAAACATAAATGAATGTTTATAGTATAAAAACCTCTTCTATTTAATACCTTGGAGGTTTGGGGGAGTGTTGTTTGGGTCTTTGTTATCATCAAGAGGTATCCAATAACAATTTTCTGTATTTTAATTATGTCTGGAATGTACTACTCATTGTAAACAAAACACGTAGTTATTTAACGTGTATTTTAGCTCAGGGATTTGAAGCAGTCTACTGGGCTAGGACACATGCTCCATATTTGCATTGATTTGCTCATAGAAGTTTGTCAGGACTTCTGAGATACCTTTGAATAATCTCAACTTTCTGTTGTGATTTTTCTTTTCTTTATCGAAAT
Organism: Oreocharis arfaki; assembly: GCA_013398015.1. Taxonomy (NCBI): domain Eukaryota; kingdom Metazoa; phylum Chordata; class Aves; order Passeriformes; family Paramythiidae; genus Oreocharis; species Oreocharis arfaki. The sequence goes on along the minus strand of VZRR01012883.1, from coordinate 780,923 downwards.
AATATTATAAATACGTTTGTGGAGCTCTTAGTGAAGAAAAGATTTACTGTTTCTGATAGTTGCTTCACTGCTGTAAATTAACATAGTGCTACTTACATCAGCCACGCTACTATTTACCCCAGCTGAATGTTTCCTCCTTCAGTTCCAATATTAACTCAGTTAAAAATAGTAGTTTTATATTTAAACCTCTGCTTCCTGAAGTGACAGTAGGTGGGCCAACTTGTAACATGATCAACATTTACAGCATTATCTCTACTGGAATACATTTATGCCAGCTCCTAACAGTCAAAACATAATGGCTTTTTGGAATTCCTGTTGCTTTAATTTTTACAAAAAGGCAATATTAATTAAAGAATAAAAAGTATGAGCCCTGATATAATGTGCATACATGTGCATAAGTAGCATACAACTCAAAATTGTTGGCAGCTTGTTATGCAGTCCATTCCCTGGACGAGTACTTGTGGAAAGGGGTGACGTGCTGGTGTTGTATATGGGGAGTAGCAGTAGTGAGGTGGGGGATCACAGAGTCCTGTTGTCAATGCATAACTTGTGATATAGTGCAAAGTTTAGTTTTGTAGTAAATTTAGAGACATCTGAGATGCCCAGAGCCATTTTAGATGCCCAAGCTCATTTAAGAGACTGGCAGAGAAGATGCAGGATTTGCAGGAAACCCATGTCTTTCTGGACAGCAGCTGAAGGACAATCGGAATAACTAGGGCATCTCTAGTTGCACTGGGCAGTTCTGTGTGGACAGCTGAGCTGGGCTGCATCTTGCATCTGCAGTCACAACTTTTCAAGCTATTTTTTGATAACACTGAGGGGCATGCTAATTGTGACCTATCAGAAGCTGTTGGCCCTTAGCGAGATACTGGTTCATTTTCTCTGCTGTGCCGCACATTATATTAGTGAGTGCTGTCACTAAACACAGTGACATTACCCACTGTGTCTCATGGTAAATATAGATTCAAGTACCTCTAAAACTGAGAGTTGTCTTCAAGTCCCCATTATATATAGAGCTGCTAAAAAAAGTGCCCAGGACATTACTAAGTTAAAGTGTCTGAACAATATGCGGTATGGGACTGAGATAGTAATTTTATTGATGTTTGTTGAAACAGTTGGACTCATCCAGGTGTCAGACACAGGAGTGTCTCTCCTAAATTTCTTCCAGCAAAACAATATAAGTCTGTAAAACCTGCAATATTTTAGTGGTATTTTAAAATAAGTAAATATGCTCTATAAAATATAGACAGAAAACAAACAAAAAATGTAGTTAGAAAGTTTGTTCCATGAAAAAATATTGTCTCCTTCTTCAGGTTTAAACACGTCTGTATATTAATTTAGGTCCAGTTTCATTCCATTCAGCTTGAAGCACCTCACATTTGATGTACTCCTTATGCAGCCTTTGAGACCACATCTAATGTGTGAAGCCACCAGTGGATAGTGGCACGCTATGTATATCCTGGGTAGGAACAAGCCTGGAACATGCTGTAACTCTGTTCCTGGGGAAATCAAAGCATGGGAAGGCAGCGTGGACATGGCTGTCCTGTAGATACGGAGGCAGATATCCACTCCTCCGTATAAATACAGACATTAAAGACAGGTACCAATTACTGTCTCATGGGATGGTAGCCTGGCTTCTGATGGAGGTACTCTGGTAGATAGAGGGAATCTGGGTCTTAGAATCCTGATAGCTGCCATGCAAACAACCTTTTCAAATCCATGCCAGTCTTGTCTGACACTCAACACCTGGCTCCTTTCCTGTAGTGAGAATGGCTGGACCATTGCAGTGGCGCACTGATTTTTGTGGATGCTGAACAGAAAAAAGGGAATTGAGAAGAGGCCACCCGAGTTATTCTGACACATGACTTCAGTGCTTTCTATTCTTAGACAGATGAGGATCTGAAATATGTAAGTACACTATCATTGTTTTTTTGATTTATTTGTAAAGATGAGTCAAAGAAGTAAAACTCTTAATCTATCATGGGTGTGGTATTTAGACATCTATAATTTTCTTTGATGTGTGTTTAAGTGAAGTTGATAAATCAAGATCTTCCTCATGATATTTTAAGCACCGTTATTTGTCTCCATCCTTGGGGGTTTTTTTTAAGGAAATGAAAAGAGCAAAACCCATGAAATTGTATTTGCAGTGTCATTTTAAATTTATTGTCTAATAAATAGTGATCACTTGGAAAAACCATTTTTTTCTGTGTTGTTAAAAAGAGGTTTAACCAAAGGGATTGAATCAAGATGAGAAATGATCCCAGGTTCCTGAAGCTTGAATAAATGATATTGTCAATGTTAATGTGCTGGTCTGGAAGTTCATTTGAAGTATCAGAAATAACCTAAATATAATTTCATGGCAGCTTGTACTACTTAGCATAATATATTCCTTACCACAGAACCTCCATTCTCTGTGTTTTACCAGCATTTCCAACTCACCAAATACCTACAAACACTCAGCTATTTACTCCTGCACACTCCCAGTAAAAGTAAACACTTCTTTTTTTCCCACCAAATAAACTGTATATTGACTTCCAGCTTTATCTTGTCTGACACCAACACTTTTGCTGAATGAGAGCAACCAAAATATCATGCGGATATACTACTTCTGACTCATCTAATGATGCTGCATAAGATGGCTTTTAGAACTCTGTTATCCCCCATAAAAAAAAATTTGTGTGCAACAGTTAATGAATAGAACTTGTCAGCTGCAGAGTGCTTTACCTCAGTTTTGCGAATGATTGTCCATCCCAAAGTATTGCAAAGAGAACAAAAGAAATTTGAAATGTTCGTACAGTTCTACATACACCAAGAATTTAACTAGCCATAGACAAAGATTTAGAAACACAGTTTTGAGTTTATTTCTACAACTTGAAGCCAGGATCACTGTACTTCAAAGTACGGAAACCAAACAACAAGATCTGTAATGGACTCGTAAGGACGAGGCTGAGTCATGTGACATTTCTGGTTTTGAAATTTGTCACAGGAGAATGTTTTTACTCGGGGTTCAAAGTACAGCTTTATGTCTCAAGAATGTACTAATTCTCCTTTGGTTTTAAGCAATAAGCATATGCTTATCTATGTTTTCTTCCCCAGTCCAGGTTATAAAACATATTTCAGATTCTGTTGTTTATATAATAATGAAAATACCCTGAATTCTTGCAGCTTTGGGCAAGTTCTTGAAAATACACGTTGTACCAGTGACAGGCAGATTGTTCTTGATATGTCTGAATTAAAATAAGTGTATCTTAAGGAATATTTAGGTTCCTGACTATAGCTGACTGATTTGGTAGAGATTGGTGTAACAACAGTGCCGTTATGTCAAGGCTCTTGTTCATCTGGAGATTCCCAGAAGTATTGCAATAAAAGGAACCATAGCCTCGGCATCTTCACTGTGTTGGAAGGAGAAGGCAAGGTTTTTCAGGACAAATGAAAAGCAGTGAGGCAGTAGTAGAGCTCTGGGATTTACTTTCAGAAAGGAAAATAAATAAAAAGCTTCTGAGTGGAAAAGTGAAACTGTTGGACATTTTTGCATCTATGCAGATATGTAAAGGGTGCTGATGCTGCCGTGAAGTATCTGCATATTTCCAGATAGGAGCTTTTGTATCAGCAATTTGTTCAGCAACTGTCAAAATATCTTATTACTGAAAGAAAAAGCCTTCATAAGTATCAGGACTTTCTTAAAAGGAAGAATAAAAGCTTGATCGCCACAAATTGTACATTTTAAGAGACCTATCAACCTAACCTAGACTTTTTGACAGCGATGGAAACAAGCCAAGATTATATTAAGAAGTGGTATTGTGCTAGGGGTAACCATGCCCTGTCAGATGTGTTGCATATACCCTGCTGTGTGCATGGATATTTATGGAAATGCCTATACAACATATCAAATCAAGGGAAAAAAACTTACAGGAAGGTGTGCTAATGTCTGGTTGTCCGTGGCTAAAAGACAGAGCTTTAATGCATTGTCCTGGCAAACAAAAGTGAAGGACATAAATGAAAGGTTATTCCCATAGTAACTCAGTAGTTCAAGGACATTTATCAGTACTACATATCTGCTGGAAAAGAGTGGATGGGGGATTCATTCATCTTAGTTCCCTGTGGTTGCTATCTGCTTGAAAATCGCATCCATTGCTACCTGTGTAGGGAACCCTGACAACTGGGGACAATTTGAGTTATTTGAACCATGCATCTCTCCACATGTCACCAGGATGGGGATTTACATTTGAAATTGGAATTGGTTTATACCCTTGCAGAAATGCACAAGAGTAATACATTGATCTTATCAGTATGTCTGGCCAGCTTTGAGTTCCTGCAGAAATGTTGCCACATAAGGATCTCCTCTGAGGTACTCAGATATCAGTATGATTAGCCTGGCAGACAGACCTCTGTATTGGGAAAGCAAGGTCAGTGCTCCTGGGACAATAGGAGACATAAAGATTCAATAATAATACCTTATTATTCTATCAAATGATATCTGCAGAGCACTTTAAAATCATTATGTGAAGGACAAAGGATGCTGTATGTACAGAAGGGTAAAGGCTGACATTTCTACAGTGCATGTAATTAACAGAATTCCATGCAAGTCTGGCCTTTGGAAGAAAAATAATCTTTGGTTGCATGCTGGGCATGTTGAGCTTCCAGAATAAACACACAGGGAACCATTGTAAGGCATCTACAGAATCAAGGCTGTTGTTTTGCTGATGCCATGTCCTCAAAGACCCTGAGGTTCAAAGATGTGTTACTACAAGTTAGGAGGTTCATGGAGACAAGAAACAGCTGCAGTAGTTGATCATTTTTATTTTTGGTGCTTCTCAAGCTCTTGGACCTCTTGACCTTGAATTTTGGTGAGAAGATAGGATATGTCTAGGTAGGAATTTCTTCCCTGAGCCAGTTTATGGAAAGTGCTGTGGTTCCTCTTGTTAAGTGGTGGTCAAAGGAACACTAGTTAGCATGGTTTTTATTGGTTTCTGAGAAATTGACATTTTCTTCTGACACTTCTGGCAGTCCTTCAAGTTACCCAGACTGCAAATTAATACACTACAAAATAAAGTACTTGTTGCTCCATGTCAGGGTTCATCTCTGTTGTTATGCAAAAGGGACACAGGAAATGATCAGAAATAGTCACCTGACCATGCCTTTATTTCACTCATTGTACTGCACACGATTTGTTCTCTCTGTGATCACATTGCAGTTTTGGGTCCTGTTAAGCAGTCAGAAGTTAAGGGCAAAGGTGTGGCCTAGTGTGGAGAACATAGGGCTGAGCTGGGGTCATCGTACATCTACTCTGGATTTGCAAGGGTTTGATAGGTTATATCAGTCCATCCTACGCATTTGTACAATGAAATTAATGATATCGCCTGACATTCATAAAGGACATTGAGATGAATAGAATAAAAATACCCTTTAGCAGTTGCATGGTTTCATTATATATTTTTTCCCTTAATGATGCACTCTTTCCAGCAAATGGGCCCAGGAGGGGAAGAGGTGATATACTCAGACCCTTGCGGCCTCCACTATGCAAATTAATTTCCAGTACCCTGGAATATAGAAGTACAGTACCTGTTTCTTTAGACGTGGATCGTTGGCATTGCTGCATGATAATTTATCAGGATTTGGGAAAGGCATAGAGTGCCAGAAAACTGGCAGATAAAGCTGATTTTGTTTTTAGGGGTGGGACAAGAGAAAACATATTTGCTGATGTGCACAGTAATTTTTACCTGAGACATAGGCCTGTTGGGAGAACTACAGTATGTGAAGTGAAGCACAGGGCTCTCCTAGAAACCAAAAACATCTTTAGAATTTGAATATATATAAAGTAATTTAAAGACTGACACAGTGGTAGCTTCAGGTTTGAAGTCACTATCAGTGACTTCAGTCTGTGAGAGAAAAAATTTGTATAATAGGTGCAAATTGGTTAAAAAAGGAAAAATGGCAAACAAATATTTTGAAGATTTTCCACATGAAGGTAATCAGATGTTTGAGCAAGTTGACCAGGAAGGTTGGGTAATGCCTACATATGGTGACTCTCAAACAGTGGGACTAGTTCTTGAACCACCTAATATGTCTGGACCTGCTTTTGAGGTGGAGATTTGACTACAGATCTCCAGAGGTGCTGGTCAAACCTGAGTTATTTTGTGATTCTAGTAAGGAAGGCCATCAAAGCCGAAAGTTCAAATTAAAATCTGGAAAGATCATCTTTGTTGTTATCCAAAGGCACCTCTGTAGCTTTGGATGTCTTGGTGGCACAGGGTGTTTTTCTGTTTATCTGCTTCCTAGAGTGAAGGACAAGGCCACCTTCTCTGACAGCCCTTTGAAACCGTGTGGGAAGAGGTTAGCTGAATTTGCTGACACTCGTATTTAGCTTCAGATGAACATTAGCTGACATTCCTTTTTTCCAAGTTATCGCTTTTATAGTGGGGATTTAGCACTGTCCTGCACTAGGAATACCCATGTATAGTAGTAGGATGAGATTCCTGGCTGGAGACTTTCCCATCCTTGCAAGTTCCCTGCGTGTGTAATGTCATTGCGCTTGGTGTACATGAACAGTGAAGGGAGCTGTTATCAGTCACTTCAGAATATCTCTGTTAAAGGGGAGGTTAATCCTTCTGGGTCCTCAGCTCAGGCTGTTCATAACAGCAATATGGTAGACACTGTAGACAAATCCAAACTGCCTGAAGAGTTAAGATATGGGCCAAAGAGCTTCTCCCGTTTTTTAATTTTCCTCCCGAAAAACACTGTGATTTGCATCAACATGAAGCAAGACAGCCAGCCAACAGATAGATCCTACAGACAACACTTACATACTCTGGAATTCTACTACCATCTGCTCCCAGCTTTCTCATCTCCACTCAGTTCCATCCTTTTATGCTTGCTTCCTTTTCCTACCTGTGACATGAGTGGGGGAAGCATGTTTTTCTTCTTGTCTCCTTGTTTCGGCGCTAAAGGAAAGCAGGACTGTAGGTGGAAGATCACATGTGTGTGTATCAGGACTGAGGTTTGCAAAGAAGGCTCCATGATATCCATTATGTCTATCCTGTTCTTGCACGTAACTCTGCATTGAGCCAGAATGGCAATTTCAGGCTCTTCGACCCTCACAACAGTAGGATTTCTAAATTGTGTATTCTTCCCAGGTTTTCATGAAGTTGAGTCTAGGTAGTCGAACTGTTCTTCTCTTGGCCGCTGCTCTGTTGCACACTGTATTTTTCTCCCTCTGTCTGAACTGTGCCATTTTTGGTGGCTCCAGCTGCTGTTGCTGTGTGAGATGCCCTTTAAAAGGTTTTCTCCTGCCTCTCCAAATCCATACCTGCTGTATGAATCTTAGTTCACCATATTTTAGTAAAACATCCACAAATATGGGGTGAAGGGTGTTTGTGGCAAAGGATTGTCTGAGCCGCAATCTTCTGCTGTGTCAACTTCCACTGCACTTTGGTGGCCTTCAGCTGATAGGAGAGATGTGACATTTCGTGCCATTAGATTAGTTAAGGAGTTTTTCACAGGGAGAAGGTTTATTGTGAAGCTTGCAAAATAGATCTTTAAAGCAGTTTCCTGAGTATTTTTTTTCAACACCTGTGTGGCTAGATAGCACAATCCTCAGTGTATCAGCAGGTAAAGCAATTAGATATTTTAAGTTGGTTCTTAAAAATGCACCCAGCCCTGTAAAAATACCTTTATTCTTTGCATATAATAAGGATGCAAGACCTTTTCACCTGCTTCTTATCTTCCTATTGCAGATAGGGCAAGTGGGAAGGAGGCCTTCTGACACAAGAAGGTGAACTCTGAATTTGGTACGTGATCTGCAGGACAGAAAGAGTTAATTCCTCTGAATGCATTCTTTTCAGTGGAGATGGCTTTTGAAAACAGATTTTAATGAAATCCAGTGTCCTTTTCATAAAATATTTGAGGGAAATCTTGTATGATAGCACTTGTCAATCAATGCTGTGCTATTGTTGCTTTTTTTCCCTCTTTTTCACCCTTTTTTTCTTTTAATTGACATCTGTCTGGAAGGACACAAACAAATCACAAGCTGGTATCTTAACTAGGATATTGTGGAATTCTTCCCTTTCAGTCCTTGAATTTTTCTGCTGATAAAGATAAATAGATTGCAAAGTCTATATTAATAGGTGCAAGGGGCAAGAACATGAGAAAAGCTTCAAAAAGTATATGCAAAAAAGATCCTGGAGTATATTTACCGTATTACTAATAATTTTTAAAAATAGGTGCAAGATACTTTTCTCTACAATAAATCAGACTCAAAATAAGTATATACTTAACCTTTGGACATTTGATGTTCCCTTTCCATTAAATAATGATGATATTTCTAGCAGTTCCCAATGTTTTAGCTGAAATTGTTAAAGTTTTGGTTATATACCCGGTACTTTTCAAAAATCAAGTTTAGGACATGTATAAAAATCTGTGGTAATATTTCTTACTGACTTTGCCATTCATTTCCATTTCACTGTGGAGTGAAATGTTAAGCTATTTTACATTTGCTGATGTTCCTGTAATCAGTTGTACTGCAATTATCTAGTACCTATTATACTTTATTCCCCATCCCTGGAAGTATTCAAGGCCATGTTTAACAGGACTTAGAACGACCCGGCATAGTGGAATGTATCCCTGCCCACAGCAGGGGTGTTGGAACTAGATGGTCTTTAAGGTCCCTCCCCAGCATATATCATTCTATGATTCTATGGTTAATCATGCTCACTTAACCTCACACTACTTCACACCTGGCTTTAGTTGCTATTTCAGACCATTGGTACACAACTTAAACAGGAGTTCATAAAGATCCAGCTTAGGTACCTCATGCGGGTTGTGTAACAATAGGTGAAAGTGTGTGTAGGTCAAAGGATTGCTGAGCATCTTTAGCAGAAGAATTATTATGCACAGAGAAACAATTGTCTTTCCAACCTGTGCAATAGTATCTTCGATGACAGCATTTTCTATCAATAGTCATATGAGGTAGAAGGATTCATTTTAAATTCGATCATTATAGCCCACCAGACTAATAAACAACATTTGTGAAATAATAATAACTCCCTGAATGTGTTTTTTAGCTCAGGAGATTGGACACTGATATTGAACAGGTGTCTTTTTTCAGGATCTGGTGGTGATACATGTCACACTATTTGCTGTGGTATTGATGTACAGGGAGCCAGACTGACGGATGGGTTCAGCACACATAAAGCCTGCATGTTCCTGCAGCAGTGTAGAGTTGTATAACAGAGCATGGACACTTACGTTGCTGGGAGGTTCTTAAGTTCTGAAATTTGTGTTCTCTTTTTTCTTTGTTCATGAGTGGAGATGTGAATAATTATGAAGTCTTCAGAAGGTCTTTAAAAACATCCACAAATCAAGAACACAGAAAGACTTAAAATTCCATCAGGTTTAAGTATCAGCAAGGATAGTTTACTGGACATCATCAGCTCTGCTTTGCTCAAGACACTCAAGAAGGCAAAAATTTCCAAGGGAAGAAATCCAGCTTGAGTCACATGTTGCAACAAAATATTAAGAAAATACTATTTGGTTTTAGAGTGAAAACTAGAACATCTTTTTTTTTTTCTCCACTAGTCACTCACATGTTCAACTGTTCAATACCGACATGGAATTGAGCACGTGTTCATTGTGTGTTCACAGTGACCCTGCCAATTTCTGCTGATTTTCAGACTTTATCGTAAAATAAATGGACTATTTTTTCATGATTTGACTGGGAAAAGTCTATGTGAGACCATGGTTAGTGCATTTTGACTGAGGGCTTCTCTACCCTCCATAGGTGTGGTGCTTCCATCATACAACTGTAAGTGAAGACAAGCATCTCTTCCCAGTGGGAATAATTGTTTACCAGCATAAGTATGCTTTATGCCGTTGCTGCTGTTCTTCCCCTGTTTTAAGAGAAACAAGATGCAGAGAGTTGTGACACTTATAAATGGGTTCATTTGAAAACTGGGTTCCACAAAACTATAGCCATACAGGTAACGAACTGCTCTCAGAATTGGCCAAGGCATGCAGGTAAAGAAATACCATCTTGGCTTTTTAAAGCCCAAAGTCATGGTTCTGCACAATTCAGGAAAGAAGGCAATGATAGTGTGACACAGCCTTGTCATCTCATCAGGGTGCTTTAGCTCCGCATCCATTTTATAATTATTTAAAACCAGAGCTGTATAACTGTTTCTCAAAAAAAAAAAAAAAAAAGAAAAGAAAAAAGAAAAAAGATAGTTCTTTCAGGATTCAGGATGAATATCTGGGCCTCATTGGAACACCATGGTCTCTAGAGAGAGACTAAGATGCTTTTAGCAAGGAAACATGTTTTACCATGGAGATACATACAGCCACATGACTGTTCTGCTGTTGTTAAGGGGAGCACTGCATAACTATGTAAAGGACAAAGTGGCGCTGGGATTTGATTGGTTGAAAACCTTCACAAATCTGAATCTGAGTAAGTATTTAATAGTATCAAACCACTGCCTGGCCGGGCCTATCAGCAGGATTGGTTTTATTTCATCAAGCTTCATACCTTAGTGCTCCTGACAGGCAGGGAACAAAGTGAAAGGCACAAGATCCGTAGCACTGCTGGCCATCAAAAAACGATGAAGACAGACTTGAGAGAGCTTAATTTGTAAAATAAAAGATGAAAAAATACTGTCTAAGCAGGAGGGACAGTGCAGAAATGAGGGGGTGAGAGTGAAGGCAGACGAAAGATAAGGAAACAGCAAGTAGAGCAAGACCAGTGCTGAAATGAAGAGGTGGTAGGAGCTATGGGAGCATGGTTGGGGCTGAAGGAAAAGAGCATCTGAATTTCTACCCATGTTCAGAAGCTGCTTTTCTATAAATGAATACATGGATTACACCAGACTAAAGCATTGGAACACTTACTTTCACCCTTTTTGTAACAGGCTCCCTTTGAATTAAAGCTCTGTTCAGCCTGACAGTTCATGTCCTCGACCTTTTCTCCTGGTCACTGTCTAATCACCACTCCTTGGAGCCAACACTGCTCCTTCAGTTGCCCACAGACCTTCCTTTAGGAAGGTGTGGAAGCAGTACAGGCACTGGTGACAGAAACTGATCCCTGAGGAAATACCATTAATACTGTGGGAAAGGTGTTCAGGCTGATGGCTGAGTTGCAGAGACACATGCATCAGCCTGGGCACTCTTGGTTTATAGTAATGACTCTTTGTTCCAAAGAAAGAACAATTTTTGTTGTTCTCCTCTACTTTTCTGTTTTACATGTGTACTAAAATGAGCAACAGACTAGCACAAGAGGGGAGTATTGACAAATCAGATGCTACTCCCTCATGGAGCAATACCAAGCTGACTCTATATTTGTTATTCTAATCTCACCTTCAATTCAGAGTGACAAATCAATTCTCAAAGGGAACTGGCCTGGACAATCATGAAAATTAGGGTGATTAGGACCATGTTTGACTTAAAAGGCTGTTTAATGTGATGGACTAAAACACTGGTCCTGCACAGTACAACCCTGAGAATCCCACAATGTGCCTGATAACATTGTCCAAATGCTTGTTGAACTCTGGAAGACTTGGTGATGTGTCCACCTCCCTGCAGAACTCAATATCTAAGTCTTAATTTCACAGGTGGGTCTTACTTTTATTTAAGAGGAAAAGCTTATTTACAGCAGGTTTGCCTTAATGCTTCAGTAGATTATTTATGAATATAATCTCATGTTCAGTCTCTCTGAGGTTCCTTAAAAATTTGGTTTAGTTTATTTTTTTCTTTGTTGTTAAGAAACGTCTGTCCTAGAACCTGAGTGGTAAAGAAATTTGAGTCACTGTATTCACTGGGTTAGGGCACAAGGCATATAGCTGCAGGACTGCTCCACGTTTCTTTCATCTGCAAAATGCTTGGTTACAAAACAAGAACCAATAATTTTGCTAGATGTATTGAAGAGAAAGAATTTAGCTTTAAAAAGACAAGTAAAATTAAACTTACAGCTCTGGGAAGAATGCCAATCTGTAGTATTAATAATTAATTCCATTGTTTTTAATTCACTTATAATTACATAAGTTGATTTTTCTTTATTGCTAATTAACAAGTATTTAATTGCTTTAGCAATTCACTAATGTTCTGGGTGACGAAATATTTAAAAGAGGATGCAGTGTAGAGAATGGCTTTAAGGGATTTTGAAGGGTTTTTTTTCAAATTGTTGTTACTTAATGCCAACCAGCACTTACAATCTGCAAAAATCCCTTGTTTGTAGAGAAGCTGTGTCTTGGAAAATAACTAAAGGTTGGTTATTGTATCTATCCCAACTATAGTAAGTCATATATTAAATTAAAAGCCTGTATAAAATCCCCAGAACTCCAAGTGAACCAGACAATTAGATCAGTAACCTAATTTAATGGTTTCATAATTTCAAAGATTTTTGAGGTCACAGAAACCATTAGCTCTTCCACCTTGACCTCCCATTTAATGGAGGTGGTGGAATTTCGTTCGTTCCCAGCTGGAGTCTAGCAACTTCTGTGGACAACTCTTATCTTCTGAAGATGTCCCGAGCACATTAAGAGACTGAGATCCCGCCATACAACTGTGCTTAAGTGGTTAAGAGCATTCACTATTAATATCTAATTCACAGTTTTTCCTAGTGTGAATGTGTTTAGCTTTACCCTTCAATCCTTGATTTCTGCCTTTCAGTATTAAATAGAGCATACTTCAATGTCTGTCTTCTCTTGGATTTATTTGTGCACTCAAAGTTTTTCTCTTCATGTCTTTTCCAGTACTTTTCTTTGCATTTCATTTACTTCGGAGAGGGGAAGTTAATTGATCAATTCCTCTATTGATTTCAGGCTGTTTCTATCTTCTAGCAAATGCCTGGCAAATTCTGAGGACTTCATCTTTTTCAACATTTTTCTTAATTCTAACATGGGAAAATAATTTCAGTTTCTCCCACCACTCCTCTTTTCTTTACTAAGAGCTGCTGTTTAATTTTGAATTCCTGGACAATAACTATAAATTAAAACAAGACCCTTCATTGTCACAGAATCCTAAACAAAAGCCTGTCAGTTAAAAAAAATATATATATTTATGGGTCACCTGCTCTGCTCCTATAACTGCTGATAACAAGCAGATGGGAAGGAGATTACTTTAGCCAACTTTCACCTTTCAGTCCAAGTGTTTCCCATTATTGTGTAGCTACTGATCCTATGTGAAAAAATTTAACATTTGGTATTTTTATATTACTGGTTTATGTTAGAACCACAAGAGCCATGATTTAATAGACGTGCTTATAGCACATTATACGTTACAGGCATCTTTTCAAAGATTTCAAAGCCACATCTTGACAGTTTCATTTTTTTTAAAAGGTGCCTTTAATAACCATTTCTTGCTGACTTAAGAAATGAGGGAAGAAAGTGTAACTTCAAAGTGTTGGAAAAATAATATGAATTATACAAATGTAGTTGTAAAGTTGTTTCCAGTTACAGTAGTAGTAACTTGAGACTGATAGCTGGTTTCCTCTTTTGCAAGTGTTTCCAATTTAAAACGTATCTTTTGGAATTGTTCCACATTACATTGCTCTTCTAGAAGAAACCAGTTCATTCAACTGTATTTTCTAAAAATATTGCAAGCAAAACAAGAAACAATACAAAAATAATGAGTGTAGTAAGTAGTTAAGATACTTCCAGTTATTTCAGCTAATGTGCTGAAGGACATAATTAACACAAGTGGAATTAAAAAGATCTGTAAAAATTAAAATCTGAGCATCAGGACTTGTGTCTCTCAATACAGGGTTGATAAATCTACCAGCAACTTTTACATATATACTATTATAGGCAGAGATGATGGTTTTGCCTGCTATGCAGTATGGCAAAGAAAGTAATGAAACATATTAATATTTAAGTAGGTAATCATACATTATTAATAGCATTTTAAGTGGTATTAATTAAGACTCTTGCATACCTTTTCCCATCCTTTCTCTATGTTGCTGATCAGACTAATCATATAACCTTACTGTACCATTGTCTTTTGACCAGATGCATAATTATTATTAATTATTATTCTTACTGCTGGCACTGGGGCCACTAGACTTCCCCTTCAGCACTGCTTTCATAGTTGCAAAATTTTGAAATAATGCAAATCAACCCATGGACCCCTGTAGGTTTTTTCTTTTATTCCCCTTTTTCTCCCTTGGATGTTACTTTTTTTCCTGCTTGTACGTTTTCCTGCGGTTGATCTTTCCTTCTTCTTGTCTTCCAAAAGCAAGGGTGGATTTCTAACATTGGGAAGGGAAGATTTTTAGTGATGAGGACACTTAAGACCAAGCACAGATCATCTGCAGTGATTGTGAAGTTTCCATCATTCTGAGAGCAAGTTAAACAAACATCTGTCAGGCATGACCTCCCTGTAGTTAAGCCTGCCTCAGGGCAAGGGGATGAACTCGATGACCTCTAGAGATCTTTTATGGCCCTAGGTTTCTGTGAGGGAAATAAAGGAGGTTGGGCTCACCCCCGTCCAGGATTACGACCTGATCTGTCCCATACTCACTTACCTTGCAATGCTGTAGAAGTCTAGGGAGCGTCCTCACCTCGCCTAAAATATGGTAGATACCTGACTGTAGACATGTGCTGTAACACATATATACACAGAACTGTACACTTGTAGGTGTGGTGCTTGGGGACATGCTTTGGTGGTGGACTTGGCAGTGCTGGGTTAATGCATGGACTCAATCATCTTTCCAAACCTGAATGATTCTATAATTCTACGACTTTTCCCCCTCAGTGCTGGGAGCATATTGACAAAAAGACCTAACAATGATTTTAAGTGATCTTCTGAGATCGCTTTTCAACATGTTTATTTTTCCTCTTGGTCATCTGCAGTAGAATTCATAAAGAGAAGTGGTTTGCTGGCAGTCAAAATAGAAGCACACGAATCTCTTTACAGTGTTTTCAAGACTTAAAAAGATGAGTTCCTACTAATGATGCATAATCCTATGCCCAGAAAAGAATTATATGCTCTGACAAGGCCCATTTGCTAGTGTTTTCGGGCTAGCAAATACTTTGTGTATTGAAACTAGTCCCCTTCCACTCTTCAACAGCAACACCTGGTCTTGTTGCGCAATCTGAGAGTTTGTGTCTTCCTCATCTGTACACACTCTGTGATTGGTCATAGCCCTGACAAGTAACGAACATAAAATCACTGCAGGTTCACTGTTACAAAGTGACTTTTCCTTTACTCCCCCCTTTTGCTGCTTTCATCCCCTGCCCTACAGGAAAACTTAATGAAGAGACTGAAAAACAGGTAAAGCTCAACCCTGCCATCTCCATCCCCAGTCTCACAACAGAGGCAGGTGGTGCATTATGCAGGGGGAGTGTTTTCTCCGGTATTATTATCCTGGGAATTATCTTAGAGAGATTGACCTGTGAATAATAGCCAAGCCTCAGGGTTAGCCTCATAGTAATTATCTGCTAGACATTTTCACTAGCCATATCCTTTCAGGTCAAGAGGCAAGCATGAGGAGTCACATCCATACTTCACGGCAAATTATTATTCAATTACAGTGACTTTTGAACCTCACCAAATGTAAATTGAATTGTCCTTCCTTTAAGATGTTTATTTGTAAGAAAAAATCCAGGGAATTTAAAATGCAAGATACCTAAGCAGCCCAGACAGTATGCAGAGTCTGGGACTGTAATGAAATACTTCTGAAGTTTTCCATCTATGCAGTTTTGGAGGGATCTGTACTTCACAGATAAAGGCTGTGTCTTTATAGCGATTTGAGCAATTTGGTGTCAGGCATTCTTCAGAAAGCCAGTTCATGACAAAGAAGTCACCCCAGTACATACATCTTTGTGCACAGAGAGGATATATTAGAAAAACAAGACAGTCATCATGCAGCAGCTCATGAGCTTTATTAGCCTGTCTCTATCTTAAGATGCACTCCCAGGTTGGGGTTCATCCCAGCTGGAAGGAGCTAGTAGCAGATCAACAATCAGTGGATTTGTGCATGGCTAGCTCATGTGAAGGTGTACTCGATATCCAAAGTTTAATGAGAGATAAATCCTACCCTATACATGTTCACAGTGTCTCCTTGCATATCTCTGACCTACCCTCAAATTTTGCCGAATCTTGCTTGGTTAAACCCTGTTTGTGAGTCAACTCTTAGAGCCAGAGTTCTGATGTGGTGGGGTACCATAGCTCAGTAAGCTGGAAAGGTGTATACAAAGCTCAGGGAAAAGGAGTTAGATGTTGGAGTAAGAGTACAAGGCCCATGGTAGCTCCTTTTCTGTGAGAGGAAACATTTTACCTTTATAATGCACAGGCAGTAGAGAACTATACGTGCTTAACAACTTTTGGATAATGTAAATTCCTTTATTCTGTCAAGGTCATCAGCATGAAAACCTATTGAAATGAATCCTTAAATGGACATAATCCCCTTCAAATCATAACTTGCAGGTATCTTTCTTAATCTGACTTATTGCAGGAATGCCTTAGACCATGGAGAGGGAATTAATTTGAAAATGCACTTGACTTGTTGTTAGTTATTGATATTCTGTGTTTGATTTTGATTTTGCATGGGGCTTAGCTTGCATGGGGAAAAATCAATAAAATCTGTTTCAGTTTTGTTTATAGTCTGTTTCTCCCTCTGGCTGCCCAAACGGTGGTGGTTACGTATCAGTTTCTATTCTAGGACATGAATGTCTGAAAACAGGAGGATTTAATTTGATTTTTTTTCATCCTGGGTTTTATAAAGGTTTTGTTTTGAGATAGTATGAAAGAGATTTCTTAACAAAAGGCAAGTTTATTTTGGAAAGGAAGATGGCAAAAACATAGCCTGGATTAGGTACATCTGATCAAATGTAAATATTCACAGCTGACACAGTCATCACAGACTGTTTTTTTAGTCAGTGGAGAGAAACAAGCACATTCAGGTAGAAAGATTTTTCATTTCAAAAGACACACCTAAAATAAAAGCACATAATCTATGCCTAAAATTCTGTGCTTCTCTCTGGGAAATAAAAAGCAGCCCAGGGTGACAAGCTTGGACAGAGACTGGAGATGACTAAAATTGTATGATTTTCCTTCCTATTTGCATGGGATCTCTCTCTATCACTTGTGCTGAAATTGCTCCAATGTGTAGAAAAGACACCCTTCCTTGGATGAAAAATCAGGGCTAGAGATTAGTCTCCCAACAACTCAGCTACATGGTGATGATCCCATTCTTGCCAGTAGCTTGGCTGCCTGGTGTTCTTGCCTGCAAAGGGGAAAAACTTCAACAAGGGAGGAAAGAGAGCATTGTCTTCTAAGCAGCCTTTAAATTGGTTTTGAGTTCAGTCAATAGGGAAGGGATAAGGTCCTGTGCTAGCAGAAACCCTTTCTCACCTCTTTTTGCAGAGCAAGTTTTGAACCTAAATCTAGTTCTTCTGTGAAAGTTTATGGTCAGTATGTTTCTGCATGAAAGAGTAAGGAACAGGGCAAGGTACCATCGTCCATGTCTTAGAAGAGCAAAGAGAGAGTTATTGAAGGATTGTAGATACTCAGGTTGAGGAGGGCTGGCCAACCTAGGAAGTCAAGTTGAGATAAACCAGATCATTGCAGTTTTTAAGCCATGAATGGGGGCAGAGTCAAAGGGACATACTCTCTTTAGTGACATCCTCTGCTCTCTTTTTGGAGACAGCTGTGACTGAATTTTATGCATGGTCTCAACGGGTAGCAAAGAAAAAAACAAAAATAAATTTTTAGTAGATTTTTAGACATGACACAGGAGGCCTTGCTGTATCGGAAATTCTGCAAGAGAGGTCGCAGAAAGCGAAGCTTGACAGTGACTATATAGAGGAAGTGTCAGAAGACAATTCTTACAGTGAGTTCATCCTTTGTCTGCCAGATAGAACAAATTTGTTCTGAGTGTGTGTGAGCCTTAATTGCTTGCTGATGATATGCTCTGATCTTAGGGTTAATGGCCATACAAACATATAGTATTTTGGGTTTGTTTGTTTGTTTGTTGTATAGTGAGGTGTGGCATCCATATATTTTAGTAGCACTCTCCCCCAGAGAAGAAAAAATGAAAACTAGAAAAACATTGATGTAAAATATTTCAGTGGCTTGTTAGAAACTGTTGGTTTAAGCCTGTTGGCCTAAAGAAATAAAAATGCAAGGGAACCAAGAAAAAATCCAACCTCCACGAAGGAAAACATGATGTATCTGTCTAAGCAAAATGTTTCAGTTGATCCCATTCTGTGGTTTGTTTTTTTTTTTTCTTTCCTGTTCAGCTTTGAAACTGCTTTTCTAGTGAAAGGGAAAACAGTAAGAAAGCTCACTCAAGTCAGTCCAAGATATAGTTGCTCCTTTCTGATTTTCTGGGATTCAGCCTGTGAATCAAGAAGGGAAGCAAAGCCAGAGTCTTGCAAAACCCCTTCAGCAGCATAAACCAATGGCTGCAGTATGCATTACTGATAATGATAGTGAGTGATATTTTTATTTTGTGGTGAACCATACCATTACTTTATTTTAAACTTGAGGCAAAGTTTATCCTCATGACAAACTTATGCTGGTTGGACTGACCTCATGAATGATGTCCACCGTATGGGAATGTTGCCCCAAAAATGTATTGGGAAAACTGGAAAATCAAAAGAAAATGAAGCCAATAATGACAAAAAGCCAGCAGAACAGCAGTCAGTAGAGTGTTGTCTGGGGAATAAAGTTTGATTATTAAATTTAACTATGTGGTTATTTTATATAATATATAGTACTATATATAATATATAGTTTAATATATATATAATGTATAGTATAGATATATAATACTGTATGGTCTTACACATGGATAAGGAGAATGCTTGGTGCAGCAGAGTTGAAGTAGTAATAATACTAATTTCCATGAGTAATTTTATATTCTACTATAGTATAAATACTTTCTCTTAATAATAATAATAGTAAAAAAAGCAGCCATCACACATATATCCTGGTTAGATTAGATTTTAATCAAATGCCCGTTGGAGTGATGTGGAATTGAGCTTTTGAATCAAAACTTACCATAATGATTTAAAAGAGAATTCAAATTTTTTTTTGCTTTTCAAAGAAAATTAAATATTTCTATTTTTTAGCCTTTAGGTAATTTGATTGTTCCTTTTAGTTTCTGTGCTTTAGCTGGTAAATAATAAAAAAAATCTATTTTGACCAGTTCAATGAGGAAAAAAGTAAATGAAAAGTTAAACCTTACAAAGCAGTATGTGACTGTTAAGAAGGGGGGAAGCGGGTCTGACAGCTCAGAGGCTAAAAAAAAAACCTCATTGTAATCTTCACTGGTTAAAATAAAATGGAGTTGTTGTAATTCTTTAGCTATGTTATCAGACAAGGCTTTTAGTAATTCTCACAGAAAGTAGATGATATATAGGTATTTAACATATTCATTAAAGTTGTGCAGAGTATTGGCAGAATTCAGAGCCTGGAGTGGAGCGTTCCGTGTGAGGGTTGCTGAGCCAGAGTCCCCATTGAGTTACAAATCCCGTGTGCAGAAATATGTGCAAGCCAGCACCTGTGCTAGGCAACTGCGCTATGTACATCAACACATGTCAAAACCAGGCCTCTTATTAGTTCCCACCTCAGGCTGTGTTGGATACACAGGAAATGCATGTCCAAAAGTTGGACATGACTCACAAGGAAACAGGTGGAAAACCTGATGCTGTCACTGCCAAGCCAAGCAGCAACTTTATTCTGCCTGACATTTCTCGTGACTGGACTCAGACTCCTTTTGCCCTCTGCAGCAGAGCAAAGGCACCTCCTCCACCCCACCATGTCATTACAGCCAACCTCACAGCAAAATAAGATGAGATTGCCTAGATTTGTCAGCTAACTGACTGGCATCTGTTTCTGTTTTTCTGCTGACAAGCTTTTTGCCCTTTGGCCTTTGCTGTGCACGGGAGGGATGGGACTCTGCATCCAGAGGGCAGGACCCTGGGTTGAGCATCAGGAGATGGAAGAACTGCTGCTTTTCTTGATCAGGTCTTTCCAATCCCATGACTTGTTTGACACTCAGCAGTCCCTGATTACTCAAAGGCTCTGAGAAGTTAAATATTTGACCTTACTCTGATGTCTAAATTGCTCTTTAATTGCTTTATTTGTAAGCCAAGAATTGTATACCTCTTCCACATTCTCAGTGAGTAGCTAATTAGAGAAGATGTGAGGTTTTCCAGGCAGCAGTTTATCGAGATGGCTGTGCTGAGATCCATAACTGCGATACAAGTAAACATTCCTTCTTCCATTGATACTAAGAGTGGTGAAGCTGATGCAAACCAGCTGGGCCTGGTCTTACAGTTTATTTAACAGTAAACTATCTAAAAATATTGATTTGCACTGTCTGTGCTTCTGCTCTCTGCCTCTGACCCGTGGCCTCCTCTTGTGTAAACACACATTCTTTGGTTGGTGAGAGACATAATGATGGTCTGGTTCCATAAGCTGAAATCAGGTTTGTTTAAAAAGCCTCTCTAAGGACACTTCACCCACTGATGGTCCTTATAAATCTGACACTAATAACAACATTGTGTCCTGCATGGCAATGTGGTAGTACTGACCCAAAAAGACACAGACTTAAACAACACGAAGATCGCTTTGACACGTTACCATTTATGCACCAAGAGATTTTAAAGTTTAAATTGCAATATAGAAAAACTTCTTTGATGCCATGGACCTGCAGTGGAAGTGGCTGGCTCAGTATGGAAGACCAACTAGCATTTGGCTTGGCCATGCTCTGTCTCCTGCAGTGGTATTTCTGTGGCAAAAAGGAAAGGATTCTGGTTGAATTTTGAGGGGCATGGTCCTCTTCATCTAAAAATTCAGGACCTGAGTGCCCCAGTGGAGTGACTGTTCTTTTAGTGCCTATTATCCAGTCCTGCCAAGAAACACAAATCAGGACAGGATAACTGAGGGCCGTATGGGGAAGAGCATTAATGTATGAGCTGGGGTACAGATATTTGGGAATATTTAGGAAATACCTATTTGCTGCAAAGATGAATCTACATCGTGGTGGGAGTGCAGAATGGACTAAGGTTGGGACTGGGGGCACTCATTGCTACGGGTGGTAGGAGAGGAGGAGGAAGATCCTTAGTCACAGAAGGACAATGCTCAGATGAGCTTTTCCAGCTAATTTTGTCAAAAACTTTAGTTACTTTTTCTTTCAAGTAAAAGAAGTGATATTTGCTTTTATTGGACAAGCCAGAGGGCCATTACTGGATGGGTGAGGACCAGACTGTGATATGATTCTCTCTTGCCCTTCACCCTGGTATCTCTGTAGAAAGGATGTAAATCATTTCAGTCCCACTAGTTGCATTTCAAACCAGGCTGTACTTGCATACATAATCAGTCCCTCCAGATTGTATCTACCTGTGAACCTCAATCTGCAGTGGGTTGTCAGAGGCACTCTGCACTTTTTTGATCAAAGTACATAGAGCCTAACACATTGGGTAGGAGTCACTGCACAAATCTGGGCACTTGGAGGAGATGCATCTTAAGACAGATGAGGTCAGTTTCATGAATTTGAATAGGCTGCCCAGGTAAGTGGTGGAATCGTGATACCTGGAAGTATTCAAGAGGCATGTGGATGTGACACTTGGGGATATGGTTTTGTGGTAGACTTGGCAGTGCTGGCCTAAAGAGTGGACTCAATGACCTTAGAGATCTTTTTAACCTTGGCCATTCCATGATTCCCTTTCCCCTTCATGACCTGTTCTAGTAAGGTGCCTTCTGGAGATAGCTACTTCTACTGGGTTCAAAGAAAAGCTGAGGGAGACTTG
This sequence comes from Oreocharis arfaki, assembly GCA_013398015.1. Lineage (NCBI taxonomy): Eukaryota > Metazoa > Chordata > Aves > Passeriformes > Paramythiidae > Oreocharis > Oreocharis arfaki. The sequence continues at coordinate 759,183 of VZRR01012883.1, read as the reverse complement.
CCTATACACAGAGGTCCAATGTAAATTAATCAGCAGCCTATTCAGAAAACCCATATGAGTATATACTGTATTGTATTCATTCCTTTTTCTAAAAGTCATGTGTTAGGAGTTTAATGCTCAAACCGGTTGTATCTTTCTGGAAAGATCAGAGGGATTGAAACACAAGTGAAAGGAATATGTAAAATTTCTGGCATTGAAGCAAGTTGAAGAGAAATTTCCACTGAGCCACATTTTTGGGTATTAGGAAAGCAGTGAAATTTTGCAACTCTGGATGCAAATATACAGGTGGTTTCATATGTGAATTTTAAACTGACCATTGAAAAGCAGAGCTAACATTTCTTGTAGCCTGCTACAGAGACACTGAGATCCTTGTCACTTATTAAAGTTTTATTTTGTTCCCCCACGAACAAGGCAATTAATTATTTAGAAAACCAATCAATCAGGGGTTAGATGTACTAATCAAACACATTTCAGCTGCTAAGTATTGCTCACTTAAGACATTGATCAGCTGTAGGATGCTCTGTAGACCATTTAGATGAGTATTTTCTGACAATGTGCTTTAAACCCCCTTGAGGTCAAATCTTTGACACCGTCTACTGGACCATGTGGAAGGTTGAATGCCAGACTGTCTGACAGACTGTAATTATTTTCTGTCCTGTTGCCCTTTCTGCAGTCATTAGGGGATCAGATTTCTGAGAAAGCCAGAAAAGTTCCTTGTACTGCAAGCAGCTAATAGCCTGAAAATGAGCCTCTTTTGTTATGTTGATGATTTGCCACTGGATGTTGTTTGAAGCCCAAGATCGATTATTTAAGGCTAACTCCACTGGTATCATGTATTCTTGGTCTTGTGCAGCTCTGTGCTTTCTTGCCATTTCCCTCATGCTGACAGATGTGTGGTCTGTATTGAAGTGCACTTAGTCTGCTGGTGGTACCTTCAGCTGCTCTGGTAAGGACAGATGCCAACGGGGAGCCCCACAGGAGTGCTGATCCAGGACTCTCCAGCTAGATGCTGGATGAGCGTGAGGAAATCTGGATTTTCTGCCTTTCAGGACAATGCCCTGACTGTTCACAGAAATAGCTAAGCAAAATTAAGATGACATTTCCCAATAAATAATTGAAGAATGAGACACATTGTTTGCAGTCCTAACATGACTGCAAATTTAAGCTATTGCCTAGCAAGTTTCTATACGAATTCCCCTTACACTGACCCCTGTGGTAATTGGAATTTCAATTATTCATTTTCAATTACAAGAATAGCATGATGATCACAAATGTCATTAAGTATTAAATTACATCTAATGATGGATGGATGGAAGGATAGATAGATGCCTCTCCAGATCCTTTCTTTATTTAATGCCAGTAAAACAAGCTCATGGTTTTTACAGAAGATCTTTTTAAAATACTGAAAGGATGGTAAAGTGCCATTTATTTGCAGCAGATGAAACCTTGTTAATGCACATTACCTGAGCTCAGTGCTAAGTTTTCATCGTCTGTGTCATTAAGACGAGTGGTCCCCAGTGTGTGTGTACACAAAGATGGGTACTGGTACTGTGGCCTGCGAAGAGTGGCAAGGCAGAGGGAGGCCATTTGCTTCCTGCCTTATTAGAAATGATATCCTGATGCTCATTATTGAGATCTTAGTTTAGCAGCCTGTTCAGTGCCTTTCCATCGTGCATTTGCCTGTAGAGCCAGCTTAGTCACACACTGTATTTTAGCAGCCTGGAATCACAGAATCGCAGAGTGGCTGGGGTTGGAAGGGACATTAAGATCATCTAGTTTCAACACCCCTGGCATGGGCAAGAACACATTCCGCTAGATCAGGTTGCTCCAAGCCCCATCCAACCTGGCCTTGAACAGTTTCAGGGATGGGACATTCACAACTTCTCTGGGTGACTTGTGACTATGCTTCAGCACCCTCATAGTGGAGAAGTTCTTCCTGATATCTTAATCTCTCTTCTTTTAGTTTAAAGCCATTATCCCTTGTCCTGTCATTCCGTGCCTTTTTTAAGAGTCCCTCTCCAGTTCTCTTGCAGCCCACTAAGGAACTGGAAGGAACTCTAATATCTTCCTGAAGCCTTCTCCAAGCTGAAGAACTGTCTTTGTCACAGGAGAGGGGTTCCATCCCTCTTATCATCTTTGTGGCCTCCTCTGAACTCTCTCCAACAGGCCTATGGAAGTTTTTTTGAGAAATTATCAGGACGAAGCAATGGCGAAAATACACTTGACCTGTGTTAGATGACCTGCCTTCACTTGTGCTAATCTCCATGGGCAGTTTTTATGCCCATGAGCAAGAAAGAGGTTGAGGACAGGGTTTTTAGGCCAGGTTTGGCCTTGAACCAGCTCTAAAGCTGCAGGGTGTGGTGGGAGGCAGAAAACCACAAGAGGAGTGCTCTTGCTTTGAAACACATGCAAAGGGACACATACCTCCTGCTTTAGCTATATTTTGCTGTTCTGCCTGTGGTATTCAGTCCACCATAGCAGGAAAAATCTTCAGAAAGACTCTGAGCAGATAAGAGAGCTCAAAACTGCCCGCAGGAGAGCCAGGATCCTGGTTGCAGCAAGGAAGAGTTCATGCTGGCTCTCGGGTAAATGGGGACACAAAGTACTGTCTTTTGGGGTCACTGAGGCCGCTGAGCTATGGGAGCACTGAGGAGGGGCTTGCTGCTGAAATCCAAGCTAGCTTAGCTTCTGCAAGAGGCAGTGGGTGTTGACAGTGCTAAGAAAGAAGCATTGTCAGACTATGATCTATTTAATTAGACATACAGAAATTCCTATTTTATATTCTTAGCATTTTTTAAAGTAGTGCAGGAATCCCACTTTAGGGAAATCCTGTTTCCACACTATTGCAATGAATTGCTGAACAATCAGGCACCCAGTCTGAAATCAGAGCCTTGAACTATTGATTTTAACATGTGCATGGATGCCAGACTTCTGATCTTACATTTCTTGTGCCTTACTTTTCCTGTTTCCAAAACTGATAATGATAAAATTTATTCAAGTGCTGTTGTGATACTTAATTATGCCATAACTGTGAGGTACTTTCAAAATTATGTCTGGGCATAAATAATGTCTATAAACTGGTTGGTGTTTCTGTCTCAGTTATCTTTTGAGCAAAACAGACACGAGACTCACAATTTTACAATAGCTTGCTCACAGCTTCATATTGGCAGAGGCATTGTCAGAGTCAAGAGAGAACCTAGATCTTTTTCTTCAGTATCCCTTTTCTACCACACCTTCGTTTTTCATTGTCCTATGGGAATGAGACTATTCTTACCAAGTCTACATATCTAGAATTTACATTTACCACTTCAACTGTTAACCCATGACCTTTGTGCAGGGCTATCTTTTTTCATGAATACCACTCTTTCTGCTGTCCAGATTGTTTTTTTCCCATTTCCACTGCCATCTTAATCTTTTCTGTCTTCCCTGTTTACCCCCTTCTCTTTTTCACATGTATGTCTGTACATGCCATAACTTGGAAGCATTCTTTTGCCAGTTATGACATGTAGCTCCACTTGGTCATCAGTCCTTTAGACTGTCTTCCTCAGGTTTTATTTATGTATTTATTCACTGTCTCCTTTTTTCATCCAACCTTTCCAAAACTCTGCGTGCAGTGCTGTAGCAGCAGTTAGGGAATCATCCACTACTGTGACCACGGGTTGCTGTTGCAAGGCATAGCATTTGCAGTTCAGCCACAGTGTCGTGAAGCTGATTAGAGCTGCAGGGCCCCAGTCAGGTTTGTGTTGCTGTCAGCATGTCCCAAGAATTGCTACCTTGCAGATTTTGCAGATGTCATCTCATCTGAACTGATGAATAGCTCTTCAGGGTCAGTTCTTTTTATCATACTCCCCGCTTCTTGCTCCGGTGATAAAACAGTAGAAGGGTTATCCCCTTCTTATGCAAAAACCTACCTTCTTCTGACCTTAAAGAACCACAGAATCACAGAATGGTTTGGGTTGCGTGAGACCTTTAAAGGTCACCCAATTCCAAACCCCCTGCCATGGGCAGGACACCTTCCACTAGACCACATTGCCAGGGTTCCATCCAACCTGGCCTTGAACAATTCCAGGGATGGGGCATCTACCATTTCTATGAGCAACATGTGTCCATCCCTCACCACCCTTAAATTTCATCTTGGTATCTAATCTAAATCTCTCCTCTTCTAGTTTAAAACCATTCACCTTTGTCCCATCACTCCATATCATGTGTTCTTTTGTGGAGCCAGAGCTGGATGCAGTAATCCTGGTGGGGTCTCACCAAAATGGAGTAGAGGGGCAACACATACCAAGACTCATGCTAGGACGCATTATTTCTACAGTTCTGTTTGCCACTCAGTTTCACAATTTTATTTTCAACCAAGGTTGAACTTCAATGCTCTTAAACAACCTTAATCTGAGAAAGCTGATTGCAATTTTTTCCAGATTTTCCTGATATATTACCTGATTGTTGAGTGTCTGCAAACCTACATCCCCAGTAAAAGGGAAAAAGAAAAAAAAGATGGATTCTGCTTGCACAAAATTCACTTGAAATTTCTCTAGTAATAGATCAATGGTAGTCAAAAAGGCAAAAAAATATTACGCTTATGTTATTATGCTATAAATGTAACATTTAAAATATTATGAAATACTGATATAATTTGGCATGTGTTCAGTATTAACTTCAGAGAGATGCAACACAAGTAGCAGGGAAATTATGAAATTTGCTCTAGTTGAGGAGAGAATTTCTATGTAAGAGGAAGAAGATTGAAACAGTAATTCAGATAGAAAAGACGTACGATTAATTAAACTTACATAGAAAATGTTTTGTACTTTGTACACAGTTTCCATTTAACCTCTGAGGAACTCGGCTTTAAAGACAAGACCAAGAAGTTACCCAATGAGAGTGTGTGGCAGTGAATTTAAGCTGGATAAATACTTTTTAGAAAAAATACAATATAGCAATTACTCTCTGTATCTCGGGGGGGGGGGGGGGGAAGCATGTACAGTTAAAATCTGACAAAGAGGTACTTAAAATTCAGAAATTTCTGTGCAGACCACATAATCTGCTCTAAAATAGACAGAATTGTGTGGTTCTACTGGAAAAGAGCTGGCCCTGATGAAGACTGGATGGAGACAGAGAGGAGTTGTTAAGACAGCAAGTGAAACCCAACGGCCAAGCTTAGTTCTCATTCTGCATGCTGTTGATCAAACGTTCCCATACCCACATGATTCCCCATGTGTGCACCAAGCCCAGGGTGCTCCGCAGTCGTCCTGTCCTCTCTCTCCTCCATTGAGTTGAAAAGCAATGAAGGAAACCTTCAGAGAATTGCAAGGGAGCCCAAAAACAAGATCCAGGGAGACCAGCCTATGAGGTAAGGAGGTTATGGAGTTCACCATCTGCTGTTCATCAAAGTGCAGATTGACAGGGGCTTGGCTTCCGTATGCAGGCACCAATGCCCAGATAAACTTTTAGACAGGGAGGTCTTTTTGGTCTTGCGAATTAAGGCATAACACAATTTATTGGCTGGAAGACAAAGTTAAACAAATTCCACCTTGAAGGAATGTGCAATTTTCTGGCAGTGAGGATAATTGAGTATTGCAACACCTTACCAGGAGAGGTGGTAGACTCATCATCATTCTGATTCTTTAAAACAAGATTTGCTATCTTTCAGAAGGCTTAATCCACGTCTTGGGAATAGCTGATTTGTCTGTGTGTTGTGAAGGGCCAGAGAGAGATCCCTCTGGCCATGTATCCTGTGCATCTCTGAATCATTTTGCAGATGATGAGTTAAAGCACCAAGGATGAAATTCACCCTGCTGCAGAGTGGCATGACTGCACCTGTGTCCTGCTTAAATCCCTTCCTGTCTTCAAACTGGAAGCACTCATGGGATGTAGGCATCCTGCTCGGTACTTACCACAGGAGATGTTCAAATCTCAAGTGTCTGCCCTGTCCCTGAAGGCTGCCTGAATGGCAGATCCCACAGGGGCTATACGTTACTCCTTAGTATGCAAAATTGGTAGCAGGCTGGTTTAATAAGCTGAGCAATAAACAGAAGCCATTCAAACAGTGCTTTATACAGGTTTTTTGTTTTTCCTGCTCATCAAGCTGTGGCCACTAAGGGAGAAGTCATAGCCTGGGACGGTTTGGCTCCCAGAGTTACTGACCTGGTGCGTATGCAGTGCATCCTTCCAGCCATCTTTCTGGACAGGCCATTCTTATGTGGCTTTCATTCACAAAAAATGTGATTCATCTTGCTTAAACTTTGAAGTCTCCATCCAAGCTAAGCACCTTGGTCTATATTTAGGTTTGGTGTTAAGGAAGAGGCACTGTTAAAGAAGGCATTGTTCACAACTATTGCGGATGTGATGAATTATGCCCCAGTTTCTCCAAAACTCCAGTTTCTCCCAGTGCCTCTGTTTCTCCAAAGGTTAAAGAGGGAATCTGAAGTATGAGCTTGGTGGTCTTAATTAGGTCATGTGAAGCTATCAATAGTACCTCAACACCTCTGGAAATTTAACCTTTACTTTATGTTTGGTTAGCTAGTTATTATGGATTAACAATAATAATCAACCTTGACCCATATTATTTATTCATTCTTCTGCTATGCTGCCTGCGAGCTAATTCCTGTCTGGAAAGTGAAGCATTTGGATGCTTTAGATTCTCTGCAAATACTTTGGTTTGGCTTTTTAAAAGGGTCTTAGTGAGAGGTACAACTGTACCAAAAATAAGTATTAATCTTGTCTGTGTCTATATTTTGCATCATGTGGCATTGTTTGCATCCAGTTATTTCCAGAACTTTAAAGGGAATCTGTCATTCATTGTTACCAATTAGCTGCCTTTACAATATGACCTGGAAACTGTTTTCCCGACAACTTGGTGTTATTAATAACATGCATTACAGCTGGGGCGTGCCAGCAGTTCAGGAGTCACAGAGCAGCATGACAGTTTAATTTGGTACCTTGATGAGATTTCTGCCTGCAAAGTTGCACAGAATATAAAAGACCCTGCCAGTACAACATTGGTGAGAGCACTTTAAGGGATTTCCAGACTGTCTTATTTGAAAGCATTTACATTCAGTGATTTGAAAAAGCATGTATTGTAGATTAGAAAACTGAAAGGGACAGTTCTGATTACCCTAATAATTAATAACATTATTAAAGTTTTTCAGTTACAGCACAGACTTCTGTTGACCAGTCAAAACAGTTCTATCAATACAAGTAAGAACCATTATTTCTTCTGGTTAAATGGCATGCATCCCAGCACTGATGGAGTCCTCTCCATGAAGTTGTAGACCTACAGGCATGTCTTCAGCTTACCAAGTCTACTATGCAGGGCTGAAGAGCTGTAGCCGTGCTAAAGCACTGTCTGAAGTGTATCACCGGAGCAAAAGATGTTTCAACTAGTACTATAAGTCACTATATACAACACGTCCTAAATTTGGCAGATAAATTACAGGTTTCATCTTGCCATTCCAGAGTGTCTGTTCCTCTGGTGCCGGTCTGCATTAATCTGACAGCAATCAGTGTTTTTGCTGTGGGGAACCTTATGGCTGGGATCTTTACTGTGGTTGTACTCTGGGACTGCAGTCCCACTGTGATAAAGATTGAGCGAGGCAGAAAGCAAATCTCTGCTTTTTCTTAGTCATTTGGCAGCTTTCTAAATCTACACACAAAAAAAAAGTAGGTACACAGATCTCCAAATGCTGCCGCTTGCATAATGAAATATCATTCCAGTCCAGTTAATGACAAAATTAAAGAATGTCTGTCCCGAAGCATTTATGAAGAAGCTTGGAAAAGCTGGACCTTCTCCAGATTTTTGTTTAACCATTCACTAGAGAATATAATTTAACAGTGTGCCTGTGTCTGTGCAAGTCTGCAACTCTAGAAGACTCTAAGTGGCTCGCGCTTTATTGCAATCTATGTCAAATTGGAAAACTAATTCAGCACCAGACTTTTTCACAAGCTTAAGGAGATAGAGGTGCCCACTCTGTACATCCGTGTTATTAACTGTATCACTACAAGGTAGAGTAGCAGGAATACATTTATGAAATGACTATCATCTCTGAATGCTACCTAGACCTTTTTTTACAGGATAACAAGGTAGCCAAGCAACCTAAGAGCTTACAAAGGTGTCAAGGGAAATACTGATGGTAAAATGTCATTGTGTATTGGCATAGAAAGTTTTCTGAAAGTTTGCAGCTTACAGTACATCAGAGTTAACACAGGAAATGAGTGAGCAAATGAATCAATGGGCAGATGAGTTCTCCTTTTCCCTCTCTTTTCTGGATGAAAGTAAGTACTGTACTTATTTTCCTGCTGAGAAGTGAAATTAAATTGTCTGGGTACTTGATGGCGTACTGTTTTTAGAAAGCTATTAAGATGCTGCTATCAAGTGGAGGACAGGTTTCTTGACCCTCTTTAGCTGGCTTATCTAGTGGCCACCTGACGACTTCATCACTGCACAGAAGGCGTATCTCCAGTGGTGACCACGTTTAGCTGTGTCTTCCTCTAAGTGGCAATTTAACAAGCGAGGCAACACAGTGAACTGACTCCTCAGTCAGGAGGAGGCGACCCTAGGGATGAAGGGAACATTTTGTGCCATTTATCTTGCCTCTAAGGACAGCAGTGGTACAACAGCTTTCCTGTTACTTCAGCTCATAACTTTTTTGCTGGGACTATGAATTAGAAGCACTCGTGCTAAAGATAAAGAGTCTGTCTGGGGTCAGAATAAGAAGCAGAAAGGTCCAACTCTTTCTTTTAGAGGTTCTGTAGTGAAAACATGGGTTTATGTAATATTGGCTCTTAATGAAATGTCTACCTCCTAGCTCATCATTCTTATCCCTGCAATTTGATAGTGGACAAAACTTGATTTTGCTAGTGAGGTCAGTCGCTTGGGCAGGTTAACACCAAGTCCTGCTCACTTTGCTTGTCACTTTATTAGCCTTCACTCAAGAGAAACCCAACTGATTTTTTTTTTGACTGAGAGAGAGAGGACCTTAGATGTTTATAACAGAGCAGATTTAATGGTCAAAGCCTTTTTTTTTTTTTAATCACATATTTGGCAACGGGTTTTTGACCTTAGCTCACTCCAAGATCCCTGTGGTCTGAGCCTCCCACATCCATGTTAACCTTCTGTCAAGGGTAGTGTTTTCCATTAAGGTGTTTGAGTGAGGGAAGGTAGACAGGTGGATGCAGGGGCACAGACAGCACCTTACTTTTTGGGTCAGCAGCCCAGATACTCAGATGTTGTATGAGGGCTCTGCTCACACAAAAACCTGGTATCCAGAGATAGCTGTTTATCTGGTCACAAATGCATCCTTGTTAGGGCAGCGACTGTTTTGGCATCTTCCTCCGCAGGTTAGTCAGGCAGAGGTTAATTGTGACGCTTCAGGGATGTTTAAGGCAAAGTCTTGTGTTTTCAATAACTAAACAGTGAATGAGACCCAGGTTTGCTCTCCTGGATTTCCAACACTTCCTGACAGAGGTAATTTCTCTCTTCTTTCTTTTATTTTACTCCCTGATCTGTAGTCAATGCTGTTTAAAGGGCATAAAGTTTAACCTAAAGGGGAGTGGTGGCAGATAGCAATCATTCATCAAAAAGAAACCCTTTCAGAGACAGAGGGAAGCAGAAAACACAAATGGCAAAAAGACCCTCTAGGCAAATTTCTGGTTAAATACTTCTGGGGGCCCAAGTTCAGACACTTGCTCCGGGAGCAAGCAGCCTTTCTCACATCCTGGCTTTCAGTTGCTCACAAGCCACATAGGTGCCTGAATTTTGTGACCATGAAGCAGATGAATGATTGTTGGCTCCGTCCAGCTCTGAACCTTTCACTCAGGATTTCTGAACCGTTCTTTGCAAAGAGCAAAGCTGCCCATCAGACAATGTCAGCAAATGAACCAAAAGGAGAACTGGTTTCACTCTGAAGTGAGCCTATTGTGTGGGCACTTTAGAGTGTGGTGACAGCAGCTTAAGATGCTCCTTTGTTTTTTTTTCTGCAGATTGTTCTTTTTAGAAAGCTAACCTTGAATCCGATTATTTTTTTATGATCTAAGAAAAGGCTGTGGCAACTGTTTATCTTTCTATGTTTATATAAGTTCTCTAATCTGAATCTAATCACTCATCCATTCAAAAGCAAAAGAGACTTCTATGGTATTCTGAAAAAGATCCTCTACTTGTAAATCAGCATATCACCATTGAATTTCAATTAATTTCACCCTTGGCTAAGTAGACTGCAAGGGATCTAGGTAGCTGAGTGATCTGGCCTTTTGGTTTAGTGGATTGTAATGGGCAAACTCGTAGGAAATAAAGGAATGGGTATAATTATAGGGCTTTACTCTGTGATAACATATTTAAAGCTGTATATTTTCTTTGAGCTCACCAAGTATATTGCTCCATGGTTCTAATTCTTCTCTCTTACTTTCCTTCTTTTCTCTTTTGATACAAGTCATTACAGATCCAACTCAAACAAAGTAATGAAAATGAAGAAGAAGAAAATTCTTTCCCTGTAATTTTATAGGAATGCAGCCTTCAGAGCAGAAGTATTCTTCAAACTTAGGTGACTAGCTTGCATTGACATTAGTTGCTATCACAGCAGAAATATTCTTCAAATGCTTGTCCACAAAAGAAAATGATCAGCTTGTTGAAGTCATGCCTCCTTGTTATTGCACAAAATCTAACCATGAGTAGCTTTAATTACCCAGAAATAAAGTGGTGAATCTTCTTAATACAGCACTCAAGTTCAGTTTCCAGTCTTGCTTATATCTCCATTGATGAGTTGGTTGTAGGACCAGGTTTGAGAAATCTGTGAGCTGTGCAACTGAGTAAAAAAGAAATCATATTAAGAGGGGGAAAAGACTAAGAAAAATTATTTTAAAAATCTTTGTCCTGTTTGTCAAGGATGCATGCAAGAATGTAATGTGTTTGCAGGATACACTGACTTTAGGTTATTGACATTAAATTTGGAGGAACTTCTCTTTCTAGAGGTGAGTGCCCTTTGCCCTGGTCCTTATACCTGCTGTCCTAGGTACCCAATCCAAGCACCTGTGCAAGAGATCATGGCTATTCACTGAGGTTTCCACTGAAAAGGATCCTGTGGACTCTCTGATGTAATGTGGCACTCACCCCTGTTCAAACCCTACCCTGGAATTCTCTCTTGTCTAGACACAACTTTTCTCTCATTTCTCCTTTGCAGAAAATAGGTCAAGATGAAAAATGTAACATTATAACTAAAGCCAAATTGCCTTTCCATGCCATAGAATATCCACACATCCATAGGTGCATTAGTAATACCCTACTAAAAATTAATAGCAATAATAGTTAACAACAACAGCAATAATGTGCAAGTGAGTTGATCACATTGAGCTGAAAACGGAATAGTTTCCATTAATTAATTGGATTGGGCAGTTAATTGGATTTTGTGTGGCTCATCATTCAAACGGTCTCAAGTTCAACATGAAAAGAACAACAAGTGAAAAACAAAAAGAGACAATGCTTTAAGACAGTGTATACTGAGAGGATCTCAGAACTGGTCCTTCATCACCCCTGACCACAAAGGCAGAAGTCCACCTGTAGTTGTCAATACTAGAATCATTTTCTAATTGATTCAGAAATCTGTCAGTAGTTTGAAGTAGCTCCTACCACTTGTTCCCATCTCACTGGGGCCAGCCTACAGCCCAGCATTCCAACCCAACTGCAGTATAGCAGAAATTTCACTGTGACTTAAGAGAAACCAAGACTTTTCCCTGGTCTTTTGACTAGTCCTGGGCTTGGCCAGGAGGCTGTTCTCTGCTGGCCACAAATGTGTCACATCCAGGATGAACTTGATGAGGTCAGGATGCCTATGAGCAGTTCCCAGATATATTTCCTCCACCTGAATATAATTTTCCAGCAGTCTGGAGTCTCCTATTACTGTATTAGAGAAGTTCTATTTCCTGTATACAACTACCTTGCTATCTTCTGGAAAAAGTGATCGAGTATAGCAAACCATTTAATCAGTTTTAAAACTCTTTTCTAACTCTAAGTCCACTCTCTTTTTCCCAGGAAGTCTCCTAGACCATTCCTTGCTAACCCTTCTCCATTACTTTATTTGCATTCAGGCCTGCCATTTATAATTTTCTCCTCACTTGTTTTACCTTTTTTCTGGTCAGATGTCCAAAGACCTTTCCAGTGGTTTTGCTGCCTTGCAAGTGCTGCCAGGGCCAAGAGAAAGAAAAGAACAAGCAGGAAAACTAGGGCAGGAATTTAGGATATGGGAATTTCAGATCAATTTTTTACTCCGTACTTTTCTGCTGTAACTTTAGACAGATCCTCATCTTTCTCGACAACCCTGTTTTACTGATTCAGAGGAAGAAATGCCAGTGACTGCTCTGTACATTGGAGTTCAGAAACAGCTAGCTTATCTAGGAGCAGGGAAGAGAGAAAATGAGACATGTTTACATCTTATCACATTTGATAAGGTAAATCATACTTTTGCTGCTACGGTAGGATGAAATGGTATGCATTCCTGTTTTGTAATGAATAATCAAAGTCATTTCACTTGGAGTTCCTAACTCTTGAAGCAATGTCACAGTGGATTTTTAATGACCCAGAGAGGAGGACAAGGGCCAGAAGTGAAGGTTGAGAGCACAGCCTTATTGTCTTCTTTGTTTCAGACTCCTTATGTTCCTCCCCCTTTTTCATTCTTTTTTTCTTCTTTTCTTTTTTTGAGCCTTTGTTCTCTGCCTTTCAACAGACAGTTCTGTTGTACAGTTTTAAATAACTTTACAGGCTGTTTTTACTAACACACACACACACACTACATTCTGCAGAGTGAATGGCAACACTGAAATCAAGAACCATGCTTCTCCAACCCCAAACAAAGGCGCTGCTACTTCTCGGCAGCACCAGGATTTGACCTGGGGGTCCTCTGGAGCAGGGACTACAAAAGATTAACATTTCAGTCTGCTGAGCCCACCAGCGCAGTCTTGCCTTATCTTATAAGCTCTGCCAGAGGAATGAATTACCTTAGTTCATTAAGACTCGTTTTGAATTGTGGTGAGAGGTCACCGCATAAGTCACCTCCAGTCTATTTTGCGAATAATATGGATTATGATAAAAGCTGGCTAGGAGATTGAAGCCCAAGGATTTTGTTTTCTTTATCCTTCAAGGTGGGTAGAATACAGAGTGGGGAAACCCTGATCTGGACATTTCCTAGCACTGCATAGTAGATTATAGAAAAGTCCTTTTTGTTCTTTTTTTTTTTTTTAACCCATGAATGGGTGACCTCTTGATCTCTCTGACCCCTTTATTTTTGCCATGAAAGAACTAAAACTAGCTGTGCCCATACAAAACCTTCTTTCACTTCAGTTTTCTCATGATTAAATTCCCTGCTGTGTTTTTGTTTAAGTGCTCTGATGCTGCCCTTTGGAATTGGGCAGATGTTTGACTCTTTGAAATGGTGCTTTTTTTTTTTATTTTAATTTAGTGGTGGGCTGCAATTAAGGCATGTGTGACCACATCAGGAATAAATGAGAAATGTTTCTACAGTGGCATTCATGTCTCACCATCTAAAAGTAATTTTCAAGTGATACACTGGGATACAGTAATTGATAATTTGCATCAAAACTTACCTTGATGGACGGAATGCTGTACAAAATAAAACAAAGGCTGCCTCCATGTTGAGTAGATGACTGGGAATACATTAATTACAGTCGTAGACCTCTTCAGAACTAACCATGTCAAACGTAGGTAATGGAGGGTAAGGTTGAAGGCAGATGACATATGATCTAGTTTAATAACTTATGTAGAAAGGAGTGGGAGCCAGACATTGGGGAAAAGATGTGAAAATAATGTTGAAGAAAATGGATGTGCTTCAATTATCCGTTAGTGCTGTACATGCATAATCCCACTAGCTTTGTGGGAGCTGTGTTAATTCATTACTGTTGAAAGCATGGTCTTTAGCAGAGGGAAGGTAAACTTGGATAATGTTTAGACCTGGTGTTGGAAACAGAGTTTTATCGGGATTCAACTAAATCCAGATTCTCTTTATCTTACGCTTTGTTAGGCCTCTGTAGACTGGGGTTATTAAAGATGGGCATTCATATAACATTAGCAATTAATTGAGATCAAGGCATCATTTTGCTACTTGCTATACAAATAAACTGATTTTTGTCCCAAAGGAAAGATAAGCTTGAGATTTACCAGAAGTCAGTAATATACCAGCTGAGCTAATGATTCAATATTCAAATTTTGCAATGCTGGACTTAGATTTGCTCCAAAAAGATATATGAAGCAAATTCCAGTAGATCTGGGCAAAACTTCCTGTATTTCTCACAGAAGTGAACCAAGCCTCATATCATCCCTCTCTTGGCTGCATTCCAGAGGTGCTCTGCATCACACTACTGAACGTGACATCCAGGTGCAGCCCCTGGAGGATGCATACTCCTCTTCCCCGTCTTTTTCACCCCTGTGAGCAATCCAAGTACCTAACTTTAGGTAATGCCTATTACCCCATCTACTTTCAATTCTATACAGTCCAATATAAACCAAATAAACCTGAAAGAAATAACATACAATATATTAAATAGAGTTGTACTGGCAACCAACTTGCACTAAAGGCCACCCCCCATGGGGACAGTCAGGTTTAATTATCCACTTGAAAATGTGTCTAAGGTTTCGAGCACAATTTTTTCAACCTTTATTTAAAAACAAATTCCACCGGAGGACTGATCTTGTTCTGATCCATCCGGAGGGTGCTTAGGATAGGTTTCAAAATGCAAATATAGTCCAAATATTTTAACCAAGAGAAAGGAGATTTCGCATTAAAAAAAAAAAACAACCTCTTTCAAGCTCTAGTCTTGGAATGTTTTGCATTCAGGCTCATCTTTCCATAAGATGCCATTACTGTAGGCAAAGTGAAGCACAAGGAGGGTTCAGATTTCAGTGGACAAGGCCCAGACAGCTCCTGTTCACCTTATACTTGGAAACTAATTTCAGTGAGATGTGGCTGTGGGTGAGTTAAACAGATCTGTAGTCTCCTTGCTTCCCATACTTCTCAAGAAAAAAGATCATTGTCCTTTCCCCAGCCTCAGTTTACAGAAGGATGGATATGAGGAAGGGAGAGTGAGAGAGATTTAAAAATGTGTCAGCTTTATCCTGGGAATTGCTGTGCTGAAGTAAATTATTGCCTAGCAGTGAATTACCATTTTTGTGAGATCTTAAAAACCAACAGCTGTGAAATTGACTTCTAACCAATTTTAATTGAGATGGACCAAAACTTATAATACCAGAAATAAAAATCCTGGATGCTGTATTGGCTGGGATGGAGTTACTTTTCCCCCTAGCAACCCTTACAATGCTGTGCCTTGGTGGCTAGAAAGGTATTGATAACCAACGCCAGTGCTTTGACTACTGCTGGGCTGTGCTCGACAGCATCCAGGCTGTCTCTCCAATATCCCCCCTCACCAGTAGCCTGGGGATGAGCAAGGTCTTGGGAGGGGACACAGCTGGGACAGCTGATCCAAGCTGACCGAAGTGATATTGCATATCACATGACCTCTGCTCAACAATAAAACCTGAGATAAAGGAGGAGGAAGGGGGGACAGTCTGTCTTTCTTAAAAGCCTCTTTGAGTACTGAAAGGCCGCAATTAGGTCTCACCCAGAGCACGCTCTTCTCCTGAAGAGAGTTGGCTGAACAACCCCAACTCTCTCAGCCTGTGTTCATAAGAGAGTTGTTCCACCCCGCAGATACTTCTGTGACCCTCCCCTGCACCTGGTCTAACAGGTCCATGTCTGTCTTGCACTGAAGGCCGCAGAGCTCACAGGACAAAAAGATCAAAACACAGACTATTTCCCGAAACCAAACACTCGAAAGGTTACAGAGATGTTATGAAGAACATCATTGATCATGAGCTATGTCAGGTAATTGTGGTCTCTCAGAGCCTTGCGAGGGGCCACTGCTGATGGTGGACATCACTGGGGCTTTGGCAGCTGGTGCGATCACAGCAGGAGATTATTATAGCTCTGCTTCTTTGTAGGGAGAATTATTTTCAAACCCAAGAGGGTTAAAGGATGAATTATCATTCTTAACATCCCGAGTAAAGCTATTTTTGGCAAGATTGTGAATATAAAACCGTACTTTTTTTCTAAAATCTGTCGTATTTTAGAGCACGGAGTTAATATTAGCAACGTTGTTAGGACACCTGTATGGCACTTATTGAGTGCAGGTATGAAACAAGAATGATAAAAGCAGGGTAGTAGGTATAACAGGTTAGTGTCACAATGTTACTTCTTTAAGAAAATATATTCCAATTACCATGTTTACTGTTGTCTCTTCAGAAGACTTAGCTTTAAAAATCAGATTTTCCTAAAATTATAAGGTTTTTATTTTCTTTTTAGTCTCTTTTACAACACCCCACACTAACTCAGAAGCACACAAAGCTGATTGTGCACAAAGACACCTTGTTGGATGACATTGTTTAGGAGTTAGTCAGTAAATTGAACCTAAGTTTGGATGGCATCCTCCATGGAGCTGTAGGTTTCTGTGCAATCACTTTAGGTTTGTCATTGCATTCAGACTGAGTTGGCCATTCTTTCTCCCAAAACAGCTCCCCCAGGGATCCAGATGGCTACTGCCACTCTCTGTGAGACACTTTCTGGTTCGGTCTCATAATCAGAACAAATGATGAGAGCGTAATAGAACACAGACGGCAATTCAGAAATTACGAGCAATCTATTAATCTTTGGGGGCTAATATCACAAAGTAAGGAGTGTAACACTACTCCCAGTTTAATTGAAAACTCTCTGCATAAAGGACAATTAATGAGAAATGAACAATTTTGTGTTTCAGGAGAGATGAAGTGATGGAACCTCAGGGTATATCAAAGATTTAGGCATTGTATTTGACTCTCTCCTGTGACAGGTGTAAAATTACTTAGTCGAAAAGACATGTGCGAATGTCTTATACTCTGTGGTGCTGTTCTGGCAAGCAGGCCAGACTTTGCCCACTTCTTGCTCTCTTTCTCACACCTCCTCAGCATACACTGATGTCAGTGGAAAAACAACAAGGTTGTTAAAACCATTGGAACTGATGCCATGAAGAAAGTTGTGTTTTACAAGTTGATTATTCCAGCTAACAATGTCATTGCTGTTGTGTTACAACTCACCAGGTTTAATGGGCTCCGTCTCATACCAAAAGCAGCATATATGACCTCCTTTATAAAAGTACCTTGGAAGAAATAGAGCACAAAAATGATTGGCTGGAGAAAGTTTTTCTGGGTTTCAGTGATTTGAATGCAGTTTTGTATGCAGAAGCTCTTGAGATTTCATCTCTCCTTCTCTCAATGACTACATTTGTTCCCAGTCTGTGTAACCGTACTCTGGGGCTCACAGGAGCTACTTCTACCAGAACAAGGAGGTGTGGGGATTTATTATTTAGCTTTGATTACTACACAGATTTTGGCATATCTCAGGAGTTTATGTGTCAATAAAATTACCAGTTTGGGGTCAGATTTAGGCCCTTTCTGTCTTCTGTAAAAATGCTGCCTTTGATTCCACATAATCAATAACAAAATGCATTGGCATTGGAGACTTTATATAAATAAACAATTTAATTGAGCATAATGTTTCCTTGTTAGCACTTTGTTCAAGGACAGAATAAGCTTTTACGAAAAATAAAAACAATTTCCATTCATTTCCTCCTGGTGTACTGTTCTAGAGGAGGTCAAGCGATCTGTTTGGACATAATATGCTCTCACTTGACATTTTTCTGATTCAAGGTGAGGAAGGATGAAAAGCTGTGAGTGCAGGTTATATTGAATAATACCTGTTTTGCAGCAGTTGCTGCTTTTTGTTCTTTACAAAGAGTTTTCTTTGGAAAAGAAAAATAGACAACTGAATAAAATAACCCTTAACATACAATAAAAACAGTTTAGATTGTTGCAGTGTGGGTTTTATTGATTGTGTTACCTGTTTGCTGCAAATTTTGGAGAGGTACTTGTATTTCAGTGCTCCACTTTCGTTGCACTGGCCTTGGTTTACTATCGCAGATCTGTATATCTGTAAGTATGCATGGGAGGAATTTCATTAAAGTATGATAAGCTGGAAGATGAGGATGAAGGAGAGACTGAGCATTATCACAATGAGGGGAATATAGAAACATGTGAAATGTTTTTCAGTTTGGGAAAAATGTATTGCTTATTATCTTCCTGAAAATCTGCAGTTGCACAACTATCAAGGCAGTGTGCACTTTTTGGCTGCCTTGTACTATTGACAGAGGCACCTGTAATATCACAGTGAGAATGCTGGTTTAGGTAAACCGCAGAATCCTAGAATGGTTTGGTTTGGAAGAAACCTTAAAGACCATCTTGTTCCAGTCCCCGTCATAGGCAGGGACACCTTCACTTGACCAGGCTGCTCAAAGCCCCATCCAACCTGACCTTGAACACTTCCAGGGATGAGGCAGCCACAACTTCTCTGGACAAGCTGTTCCAGTGCCTTGCAAACTTCACAGTGAAGAATTTCTTCCTAATATCTAATCTAAACCTACTCTAAACATGCACTCTGTAAATTTAAAGCCATTAACTCCTGTTCTGTCCTTCCATGCCTTTGTCAAAAGTCCCTCTCCAGCTTTCTTGTAGCCTCTTTAGGTACTGGAAGGTGCTATATGGTCTCGGATATGCTGTGCCTGAGTTGTTTCACTCCTTCATCTTAATACATGCCTACACATGACCTGGCAATTACTACATCAAAATAAATAAAGATACGAAAAAATAAGCATTGGGCAGGATTTATCTGCACATTCAACCAGATTAATTTCAGTGTCTTGTGAATCGAATTGTGAGCTAGATGGCAAAGTTCCTTTTAAACTTGATCTATTCAATGCAGACAATGAAGCCTAGAGAGCTATTTATCTGACCCTGAGATAGACACCTGCATTTGACCAGCCAAATGGCTTTCTAGACTCCACTGGCTGTGCTGATTAGGTCTCCTCTGACTGTAATTGAAGTGTAGAAAGACACCTGCCTCTCCTGCAGAGGTCTAATTTCAGGTGTCTGAATCTGGTCCTTCATCCACCCTTCCTCTACCAGATCTGAAATAAAAGCTACACACTTCAGAAGAAAACAAAATGATTTTTATTTCACCGTGACTCCTGCTAGTTTTTTCTGACTCTGCGTCGTGGTCAGTGTCCCACTCAAATCATGAAGATTGGTGATTTTTAGCACTATTCTAGTTGCTGGTTTATCGGAAAATTTACCTTTGATGCTGTTAACCTTTCCTTGCTGCCTTTACTCACATTCAGATTACCTGAGATGTACCAGGCTTCTCTACAGCATCAGCAGATTTGGCAATAGGATTAGAGTGCACGCCGGAACTGGTCCAGCTATTAGCAGCTAAAATGTATGATGAGACTTTGATCACTGCCAGTGATTGCCATAGCCCTCCCAGTGGCAGCTTTACAACAGACCCAAACATTTTCCTTGATTTCTTCCTGTTTGTTTGTGTGCATTTGTGCATGTATATATTTGCTGTCATCATTATCCATGTTTTTACATGGTGTGCAGAACAGAATGTGAACCATTAGGCTGTTTTTTGAAACCTTACCTCTTTCTCCTATGCTTTTTACTTGCTGTCTCAAACCCTATCTATGGCTTACTATGTTAAGCAAAAATGTTACTGTGTTGCTTCTGCAGTGCATCTGTTCTCTACATCATTAATCCTAGATTTGCACAGGAACACAATTGACATTTTTCTTATGGTAGGATAGAGTTACTAAAAGACAAGAAACCTGGAAAGGATACAGACAACAGGGTTTTAGAAAGCTGTTACTTTTAAGCCAGCGTAAAGTTGTTGTTTGCATTTCTTGCTTGACAGCTGCAGTCCAGAGCTTTCTAAAATGTGGCTGCTAACACAGACTGCATATTGTTTTACGAAATAAAAAAAATTGTATTTTTGCATACCCTTTTGCAAGTCTTTTCTCAGATTGGATGATTTCTTATGTTAGGGTGGGAAGGATTTGCCAGACAACAAAAAAAGTATCTGCTGGGCTGACCTAGGCTCATCCTGATAGCACCTTCAGAAGGTTTGGGTTGGAAAGGACCTTAAAGATCATCCCAAATTCATTTCACTTGTCTTGAGCCACTTTAAAACGTAATATCACCATGTTGGACTAGTGGTTTGTATATCCACAGATGCCCATGTCAAAACAGGGTTAAAAATTAGGTCATCTAATTGACTGAAACTAAGAAGGTGTTGACTAGTGCCTTTCTGCCACCCCAGTACACTGCAACAAACTTGGGAAATGACACGTAAGGCTTAATAACAGGTATTGAGCTCCTTTTGCTCTGGCAGGCAAGCAGATGGATGTTCTTGCAGCCAGTCTCCAAACACTTCCAAATGCAAAATGGGAGCTTGCATCGCAGAAGATACAAGAACGCTTTATCTTCTTAGCATGATTACTTGTTTTCAGCTAACTGAGCAGTTGGATGGAGACAGGAAATTTAGAAGAGCTGTCTTGGAATGAGTCCATTTAAAGAGCTATTCCAGAGAGTAAGCCCCCTTCTCCACACATACACAGGTTTTTCTGAGAGCTGTATGTATTAGATAGTCATCTACTGGATATTAATACCAACAAATGTGACTTATGTGCTTAGAAAGGGGGTGGAAATTGTCACATGAGCTGCATGATGCTGTGGGTTGAAGCTTGTTGTAGTCTGTTGTTGTCTATACTGGGTGCTACTGAGTTGTCAGCATAGCTTGCAGCAGGATTCAGGTTATTTGCATGTACTCCTTAACAAAGTTGAGCCTGTTAGCTCCAAGTAAGCTCTGATTACTTCAAATGGATTCTTGGTCATCAAGAGCCTTCCCCTTTTAGGAATCATAACATATAAAAGTTAACCAAATGCAATGCACTCTTGGCTGTGAATACTGGTGTATAAAGCTTTTAGCTGTAACCTGATTCACATCTGCTCTCAGCACTTAAGCTGATGAAAAGTGACAAGCCTGAACCACTGCCACTGACCCAGGCTCTTTCTGTCTTTTTGTTAGGTAAATGGCAAAAAAAAAAATCATACTAATTATTGATAACAATCTGTAATTTCCCAACCCTTTGCAGCATTATGCAGACCATTTTCTGTGCGTTTCTAAGCACAAAGTACTGGCTTCAAGGGTCACAGTCCAGTTAGTCAACAAAAAGCACCAGGACTTGTTATGAGGATGCATGCCAGTTCAGAGAAAGTAATATTTGTTCTCTCCTGGCAGCCTAAAAAAGCCGAAAATGACCCCTAACCTTCTGCTCATGCTTGAGATGGTTATCTGTATAATTTACGAACTGATCTTTGAAGAAGTTTGGATTACTTGAAATGGGCACACAAACAGCCTTCCAACTGCACAGATAAAAATCTTGTGATGAAATCTGTGCATTCTGCAGCCAATGCATGTGCTCAGTGTTCAGGGATGTGCCAGTTGGACGTGCTGCAGTGTAGCACCATTTAAACCCCACAGCAAGGGGATAAACACAAACATATTCCTCTGGACTGTGAAGCTGCAAGATCTTTCTTGCTTTCGCACTTCTCTTAGTGTTTTTTCTCTTGAGTTTCTTTGATTTTGGAAACAGTTCTAATTCTCTTTTCCAAGGGGGATGAGTACCCGTCATTGGGTGTTATCGTGTGCCTCCTGGTGTTCTCTGTATGTAGAAGAGACAACTCCTTTACTGCCATTTGGGAAGCACAAAGCTTCCGGATACACTTTGGTGCCAGTTCCACTCACAGGTGGAGAAGGCAGTAATTCTCTCTGCATTATGGAGAGCTGTGATGTGTGCTACTGGGGCCTCCATTTCGAAGCCAAGCAGCAAGCAGCGTTAACCATGTAGCCTGTGGCCAAACCCATAATAGGCTCAGTATTAGCAAGATGTAAGAGCTCAGACTTGTAACCTTGTTAACAGAGTCACACTTTGTGACCTGGAGCTGAGCTGAGTCCTGTAAACACAGCAGTGTCATATCTGCTCACAAGATATTGCCCAGACTATAAACATTGTCTGAGTGACTGAAAGGTGAAAAAAAATCTTCTGTTATCTGCATCCTCACTTTCCCACATATGTGAAAAAAATTTTAAAAACCCAAAACATGCTACTGGAGAATATCAAGGAGCAATTTCCAAAAGTGATCCCTTTAACTATCCTGAGCCTAAAAGTGAAAAGCACAGGATGCTTCAAGGGAAACACAAATTAACCAGCTGCCATGGCTTGCATAGCTACAAATCAGGGCAGAATTTAGAATAGATACTAAGAAGAAATTCTTTACTACAAGGGTGGAGAGACATTGGTGCACTGCCCAGAGAAGTGTGGCTACCCCATACCTGGAAGTGTTCAAGGCCAGGCTGGATTGGGCTCTGAGCTACCTGGTCTAGTGGGAGATGTCCCTGCACATGGGGGAGTTGGAACTAGATGGTCTTTAAGGTCTCTTCCAACCCAAGTCATTCTATGATTGCATGAAATTTATTGTCACTGTCAGTTCTAATAGAGACTGAATATGCTACTGGTACTGAGTTCAGTTAAAATTCTTGAAAATCCATATTGAAAACAAAGATTTTCAAGCCACTTGGGATATTTGAGGACCTTTTTAATGCTTTTTAGATGATCAGACATCAGAGGATGGTGGTGTTTTGTTAGCAACCAGTCTCATTTAAGTCAACAAAAGTTGCCAACATTTTTAGCATATTCTGTTTGAAGTCTTTTGGACTCCTGCAGCGGTGAGTTCCACTAGGGATTCAAGGTTCCTGGCTTCAAATGATATTTGAGATGAGGACTGGAAATTATTCTGATGCTCTTTGCTTTGCTGCTAGGTCTTATCTTTCTAATACCCCTACTGACTAAAGCTAACAGGATGGGAAAAGTAGGAATGTTTTCTTATAGAGTCTGTGACATACCTTAGCATTAGCAAGTGAGTGTTTAACTACTGCCATGTGAGTGTACATCCAGCTCTCTGTGGGCATAGACAGCAAATAAATATGAACAAAAGTGGGGGGAAGAAAAGGAAATCTTTGTAAACCCACTTGCACGAAATAGCTGAATGACATTCTCTATGAGTTAAAGCTAGAAAGGCAAACTGCCCTAACAAAGACATAGCTTTCTATTCTAACTAAATTTACCCTGAACTGTTGAATCTACTGACAAGGCACCTTTTTTGGATAAACCATTTTATCGTCAGTATTTTGATGTCTTCTTCCCCTAATAATCCCTGTATTTCCATTTCTTAAATACATCCCCACGCTCCAAGTGTTTTGTAGCATTTTAAATAGCTCACTCATCTCCAAGATGCTGACATCTCCCAAAGTCTCTGTGCTTTTTAGACACCTTCTTTGTCATCATATAACTGTATTTTGTATGTTTACCTTTGGAAGTCATTTCTCATTAGTGAATCCTTCTACATTCCTGTGATCAAAGTGCTATGACAGTGACCACATTTAATGAACCCCTGCTGTTTTGACATATCTTAGGCTTCATGAGACTTGTGGCTGTGAATGCAGCAATAGTCCCAGAATGCTGTGCTCCTCATGGTCTTGTGTGGCTCATCAGAACAGGACTGAAAATGGACCATGAAACTTTTGACTAACACGGTCTTGGGAGAAGAGACTTCCTTCTTGCAGGAAATCTTTGGAGTTTTTCTTCTCGTACTCATTCAGATGTCAAGGATGAATGAATTCCTGAACCAGTTATTCACTGATCCAGAAGACAAAGATGCACAACTGGTAAACTATTGTACTCATAGTATAAAAATGATTGCACTTTAATCTTAGACAAAGAGCATTTTCGGGGTAATGCCAACAGTTATTATTCCAATTAAAAAATAATGGCAACTTTCATTATTATTAGGATTTTCCAAATAATCCTTTTATTATTGTTATTATTTCTTAAGCTTTTTTCATTAGCATGTAATAGGCAGAGGTTTCCATTGTGATCTGCCCTGCATCCTGCAGTTCTCAGGTCTCTGTGGCACACAGTCTTCTGCACAGCCAGAACCAAAGAAGCTGTGAGTGGAACAGAATATCTGCATGCTTCAAAAATTGAGGTGGGGAGGAGAGGTGTGCAGTGAAAACATATTTCACAAGAAATAATATTGCATAAAACCCAAGAATAATATAAAGGTCTTTATTTCCCTGCCTCTGTGATTGAGTTTTTAGTGTTGTTCCATACATCTCTTACACTCAGACTGTGTATAAGTAAAGGGTCTCAAAGTGCTTTATATATAAATAAGGAATAGTAGTCCATTTTATATGATGGGAAAGAGGTGATGGTAAGGTAAAATAATTAGGTAGGTGAGTGGCAGAGAATGCATAGCCAAGTTCAGCATAAAACCTCTTCCTCCAACACTTGAAATACATTTTTGGACCATATAAAGGTGGTTTTGGAGGAGGAATAAAATCCTGTCACATTTCATTATAAATATTTTTTAATTTTTTTCTTCACTATCACTGCATTTGTGGTAGGCAAAATGTTGACTTTGTAATGATGAATGCTGTCATGAGTTTGTGTGATATTTGAGATTGAATTGTTTTCTCTAAGTGGCTACACCAGCCAGGAAATAGAAGTTTTGATCTTCTTCATAAAAGCAGGACAGAAAATATCCAATTTTTTACTCTATTTAAAATAAAAGACCTAAAAAATGTGAGATTCATGATGACTTGCCCACGGGACCTTCAAGTCAGAGATACAGAAAGCATTGCTAAATACATAAGGTTAGAAAAAGTGTGTTCTGGTTGTTTCTATCTGCCTTTGGATAAGTCTTTGGACTCAGTCTTTGGATCAGTCATAGTGGATTATTATACATTCCTTTTTCCAAGCAGCCATGCTGATTGCTCCCAAGCACTGTAGCCTGCCCATTAATTGCTTCCTTTTGCTTCTTGCCTCTATAAATACTTGACACTCCCTGGCTGAATGAGGCCCATGACTGTATGGCAAATGTCATTCTCTTGCAAGTGCAGGATAACTTCGAATTATTTAGCTTTGCTGCATTAGTGCCAGTCTTACATCACTGTAACAAACAAGAGCCAAGTCCATAGTAAGCCCCAAGGCAACATGTTGGCAAGAGCAGCAACATCTTCGCAATGTAATCCAGTTTTTAGATCTTAGTCAGTAATAGCTTTCTTTCTCTTCAGGCACAATTGCATGGGGCTGCATATCCATTTACTTTTGTAATTTAAACATTTATGTGTAGACCTTCGTATGTGATTACAATTGATTTTTAAAGGGAAATAAGGTCCTGTGAGGGAGACAATGAAGGTGTTTGGGGTGTATAGCACAGTGCTAGAGATGTCACAGGAGATCTCTCCCTATGAGATTGCAGGCAGCACTAGAAAACAGCTCCAGATAACCCATCATTGGTTGTAATATAGGAATCAAATCTCTCTAAGGTTATTGTTTTTTTCATAGTAAGTGGATAAATGGCTTTTACATGATAAGTGTGATGTAGGACGAAGACTAATTTTGAAGCAGGAGCTTCTTTTCAGAGGAATGTTTTCGGTGTTGGTAATGTTGGCAATCTTATTGCTAGTCAAACCATACTTGGGATTCTTCAACTTTTGGAGTCAGATAACTAGAAAAAAATCTTACCATTCAAAAAGGAAAAGATCTTTCCATTTAAAAGGGAAAAGATTCTCAGATTTTCCAGTCAAAAGGAACTAGCTTGAAAGTATGTCCTAATTCTGCAGTGAATTGTTAAGATCCAGGAGAAAAACTTTTACCCCTTTGCTTTACTCCCCACATCTTTTTAATGAAACTACTATTGGCACATAAATATCTATGGATTCAGGAAAACTGTGATGTGTAAGAAAAGAGAACATTTTTTTGGCCAATAATTGGAGATAGGGAATGTGCCAACCCTGTTGGATGGCAGCACCACCACAAATGGTCTCTTCATCTACTCCTTGGGTTTTCTCACTCTGTATTCTCAGGTCTCCTGCCCATTTTTCTAAGATTACAGCAGGTTATCCTTAATGGATAACAACAAAGTATTGCCTGCTGGATTTCAAACTGGCATGGCAGCCTTGCTTCCTTGCTGCCTGTTTAGCAAGTTACATCCCTTTTCACCAATTTTGTTATTTCACCTGTAAAATTGCCTCCTTCCTAAAACACTTTTGAGTTCCACAGGTTGTTGAAAAAGCTGAATATGAAGAGTGGAGCTGACATGCTAGAAAGGGAGGGCAGCCACTTTGGCAAGTCAAAAAAAGGAAGGAGGGAGTTCTTATATATAACATAAGAAAAATAGAGTGAGCAACAAACTAGGGAAGGAGGGAAGTTGAAAGCAAGGGAAATGGATGAATGTGAGAGATCAGTTTAATGTGGGGGCTTTTGGAGGGTAGTAGCTAAGTAACAGAGGAACCTGCATTGCTCAGCTCTGAGGCTACTAAGGAATCACAGGACTGTAAGTCTGAAAGGAATTCAAAAAACCCCAGGGCAAGATCAGCTGTATCTCTGTCATTTCTGGTGCATGTTTCTGTAATTTGTTTTGAAGACTTCCTTTGATGGAGACTCCACAAACTTCTTAGACCATTTATCTCTGTGTTTACCTTACCCTTAGGAAGTTCCTCTCATGAAAATAGTCATAAAGGGAGAAAATGAATGTCATTTAGAACTGAAGGAATTTAAACATTCTGGTGCCCTGCATATTGACATATGATAGGTCAGGGAGCAGAGTCAACATATATCTGTCTTTAAAATGGACTTCTAGAAAAAAAAATCCTCTTTCTTTCTTTCTTTCTTTCTTTCTTTCTTTCTTTCTTTCTTTCTTTCTTTTCTTTCTTTCTTTCTTTTCTTTCTTTCTTTCCTTCCTTCCTTCCTTCCTTCCTTCCTTCCTTCTCTTCCTCTCTGTTTGGACTTTGTGAGCTCTGTATAAGAAAAGAAGGGCAAGAAGCTGTTATGGTACTTTCTACTTTTATGATGATTGTACAGGACTGAACAAAACCCTCAAGAACAGTCATGTCCAGAGGAGACCAATTCATCCACCCTGCTCATACATCCCTTTGTTTTTCCAGCCACTGAATTGTGATGATTAAAGGCATCCATACAAAACAAATGCCATTCACACCAGCATCTACTGCAGAGCAATCTCACCTGCACTCACTGTGGCTTTAAAGTAAGTACTGCATGCTTCATGCTAGAAGGCTCTAACCACAAAGGACCAGTAAAAAAGCTCTTTCTGTCCGACATGAATTAGGACGCTCAGTTAAAAATTCATAGGAAGATTACATAAAACCATATGCTGCCTTTATTTTTCCCCTTTTGCATTAAAAATGTACAGCTGCTCTGCATTAGACATTCCATTAGCCTGTGAGTCTCACAATCTGGACTTTGTAGTTAATGATGGGGGGAGGACTAACTGAGACGGGAGAAGGGGGTTTAGGCACAGTATTCAAGGCTTCCTTAAAAAAGATAGCATATAAGGTGGACAAGGAGTTTAAGTGTGGGAGTAGAAGGCTTGCTGAAGAGGAACTACATAAAAGAAGAGACCTGTTTTCGGAATTATTGGCTAGCTCTCAGAACCCCTGAGCAGCATCAGCAATAATTAAAATGATATAACCTGTTTCCTGTGGTCATTTGGGAAGAAAATAAAAAATCTATATTCCAAATGGAGTCAGGAAATGTTTAGACTCCTCTAACAGTGTTAAGTCACAGAGAGTTTTATGGCCACTCCATTTCTTCTGCAAGAGACCCTTTAATTTAGTTGGAAGTCTTGAAGGGTCCAGGTTTATTATTAGATAATTGACTGTGTTGGTCAGTTAATTGCCTGGGATTGAATATATGGCCACTTAATGTACTAACAAAGTGAATCATTTAGCAATAACCTTTCTATACATTGTAATGAGATGCATTCTAAAGAGTCTTCTTGATGATGTTGTGTCAGTAAGTGTCCTAGAAGGCTCTATAGGGAAGCTTGTAGAGATGCTGGTGGATATAGGTGTACACAGTATGATGATGACAGGCTCAAGAGCAAGCAAGCGAACTGCAGAATAGTCCACTTACACAAACCAGGCCTGAGTCTGTCTTTGCTCATGGGGCAGAAGCAAAGAGAAAAAAGAAGCAGTGGGTCTTATTCACATTGTGGACTTAGCTATGTGTGTTCAGTCATTTCAGCTGCCATGTGCCATTTCCATCAGAAAAAAAACCCAAAACCAAACATGTCCAGTAATCTAAACAGTATTTAAAATATCTTCAGCAGACAAAGAAAAGAAGTACTTTGTTCATCATTTATGAATTGTGAAGGGGTTGTTTCATTTCCAACCTAGGCATATTTCAACTTATTTATTTCTTTCTTTATTTATCTATCTATCTATCTATCTATATATCTATTTATTTATTTATTTTACATTAAATACAATAATGAGCTGCATCACCAGAGTCTATTCTCTCCCTATATGGCTGATTCCCAAAGAGCCATCTTGTATTTTCCACATATGTTTATTTCTTCTTGGTCTTACCTAGTATTAAAAATCATAAACGTTGCACCTTCTTGGATTGATTATGGTTCTTTGCACTTACACAACATGACAAAACTGAACAAATAATTTTTGGAGGGTTGAGTCACAAATAAAATTTTAATACAAAGCACTATGAAATGTGTGATGCAGTCACCATTGTTAAGCTGCATGTTTAATTAACCGTTGCCTGAATGCAGGTACTAAGCAACAAGAACACAGGAGCGCATTAAAGTGTCTTAATTAAATTATATGCAGTATGGTCATATTTAATTGTGCACAGAACATGCTTTCTCCCTGCTTTTATTCCTCCGTGTCTTTTGTTTCTACATCATCAAGTAGATGGAGTACATTCAAGATACACTTTATTCACAAGAAATTAAGGAGGTTTTCCACGCATTTTTGGAAGAGATGAATAAGATTTCTTCTGGTGCTTTCTTTCTTTAAACATGATGCAGGATGAGCATCTGATAAGGACCATCACAGAGAGTAGCAGGAATGAATCCTCGGTTCAGACCATACTGTCTTGAAATCTAAACTGTGGATCATGCATCAAACACAGCTCTCTGCATTGTCTTCTTGATCTGGGAATTAATTTTACATGCGAAGGTATGTAATGCCAATGAATTTGTAGCTGACGACCAGTTCTTTCGTAATATTACACAGACTGATTGGTTTCTAAGCAAGTATATATATTTTTTAATTGGAAGTGCTGGAATCAAGCACTGAAATAAACACTGTGGATAAAAAAATATCAATAAGGCAGATATTTCAAAGCTTGCCCTAATAAAAGAACAAATTTGGAAAGCTGAGACCTTGGTTACAACCCAGAGCAGAAGTCATGGCCAGACATAATCTCTGCTCTCCTAGGGAGCACAGCTGATGTGCTGCAAAACCTACAGCTACAAGAGCTGTGAAAATGGACTTGTTTCTGCAGGTTTTAAGGAAACACCTTGAATGTTGTGTCTCAAGAACACAGCTTTATGCGACTGTGAATCACCTTGAGCAGATTGCTCTGTGCTAGAGATGCAACACAGCGACAGTTCTCCAGGTCACTGCACTGAGTGGGAGAAATGCTGATGTCAATTTTGGATGAATTAAACTGAGGCGCTGCAGTAGTGCCAAGCTTGAACCTGGCCACAGCCTTGAAACTGAGTCTGGTGCAGCTGGATTTGGTAATACTATTTTTAGCCAAATTTTCCCTTTATGCTACAGGGAACCCTTTGCTTTGCTGCCAAAGCTGGTTCCTCCTGATGGGGATATCATAGTCTACACCTCTGCCTTGTCTTTGTAGTAGCATATTAGTCCCTTTGTAGTGACAGAAAAGATTTTTAAAAATTAAATTAATTCTTCACTGCAAATGCCAGTTTGCATATTGATCAGAGGGCTTCTTAGAAGCCTTTCCAGCAGTGTGGTCTCAGAAATAGGATGTTTTAGGCCTTCTCTGTGCTATATCACATTTAGCTTCTCTCCAGCTAACCTCTCCCACACTGGAGCTTGGCTTGGCCAATAATGACTTGGCTAGTCTTCTTCAGAGGCAAAACATTCCCAGCAGTGCAGGGCTAGAGGCTTCTCTTCACTGGTGACTTCACGTACAGCTAGGTTATGGCTCATGATCTTGCCAGAAATTTGGGGTACAGGAAGTGGGAAGGAGGACGGTACGTCACAGATGCCTGCAGTCAAAGTATTGGGACAGTGATGGAAGCGTGTGAGGTGGCATTGGATCAATGACATTCTCAGTGCATGAGAACTCATACAGACTCCTCATACAGACTTTCTCTGGATGGGGTTCTGGGGAGGACTGCTGTCCTTTTAATCTCTTCAAGCAGGAAAGATGCAAAGTAATTATTGTAAGGGGAACTTCTCCCATAGAGGCCTCAGTCTCTGTCATGGCCTTGAGATGTTAAAATGGGCATGAAACCCTCCATCCTTGACAAAGTTTAAAGAAATGTAACATTGTACCAATGCTTCAAAAAGGGTAAATGGAACAACCCAGGTAATTACAGTAGTGTCAGATTGACATCGATCCCAGGCGAAATAATGGCATGGCTGACACAGCTCTCAAATAGTAAAGACATACAGGAGGGTAATGCAATTAATGCCAATCAATGTAGTTTTCTGAAAAAGCTATATTTCTTGTCAAATAATCCTGATGTCTTTTTTATGAGGTTACAAGTTTGGTGTAGAAAGGTACTAGTTTTGTTTTAATAGACTTCTGTAACACTTAACTTTGTGCTGCATGGCATGTTGATTAGGAAAGCAAGATGATACAAGCTCAAACCAGAACTTATTAAAATGATAAAACCTGAATGAATGTTAGGTGTCAAAATGTGTTCGTGAATGGGAACATCAAGCTGGGCTGTTTCTAGTGGGCCAAGCACATATGATTTGATGAGCTTCAGCTGTTTGATAATTCTAAGAACAACATGGAAGAAGATGTACTCATTACTGATATAGTTTTCAGATTTTGCATTTTGAGGGAGTGATAAACCATGAATAGGACTGATCAGTGATACAGAACAATCTGGATTGCTTGATAGCAGGGTATGAGACAAAAGTAAAGTCAAATGTGTGGGAACAAAGGCCACAGATTGATTCTATTTTTGGAGTCAGTGATTCAGAAATATGCTGGGGTCCTAGTTTGTCACTCACTGAACATTGATGCCAAAAATATGGCATAGGTATTGGGGACCTTGAGTGAAATTAACTGTATAACCTTTGTGATTTGTGCTGATGAGACTGTTAGCAGAATATTGCATGTAGCTTTTACAGGGAAGTTAAAAAACTGGGGATGATTCAGGCAAAATTCCCAAGAATGATTAAGCAATTGAGAGTCATGCACATAATGGAAGATTTCAGAATACCATAAATACAGTTTGAGTTAAAGAAGCAGAAAGAGGCTTGATTAGGTTCTTACATATACTTTTGCAGAAAATAAACATTGCAAATGGCTCTTCAATCTGTTGAAATGAGCTGAGAGGATCTTGATGCAGCTTGAACCTTGACAACCTCAACCTTGAAATTAGGCACCAGTTTGTCAAGGGTTGTATTTAATCCTGCAAATAACTGGAGATTTTAGAATCAAGATAGGATATCTTCTTAAAAGATAAGATCTAGTTCAAAGCCATTATGCAGGAATGAATAATGGTGATTTTGAGGGTCCTTTAAATACATGAATCTCTGAGTATCAGTGTATAGCAACTGTGTGTATTCTTGTCAGAGTCTGTGGCAAAGTTTGGATTAGCTTCATGGATGAAAGATCCATGCTCTCCTTATGTTAGCTCATCCCACCCCTGACACAGATCTCTTCTGTGACCACCTATGCAGTAATACATCACTGCCTCCTTTTCTACTGGGAAAAAACCTGACCTGTTCAAGATGGGTATGTGTTTGAAAAAGGTCATTTTCCAGAAAGACTGGGGCACATAAAGCATTAAATAAAAGCACTGTTCGATGTTTTTTGCTCTGGGCAAGAACCTTGCCTTTGGCTGCTGGAACTTCATTCTAGCCTCTAGTGGCTCTCCCTTTGGACCCTCTCTTGTTCCTTCCTTTATTGCCCAGCTTCCATCACATTTAAGCTGAACTCCCAGTTTCTGACTGTACCATATAGAAAGCAGTAGAATAAGAAGTGATTAGAGCTAGAGTCTTTTGCCCATATTTAACAGTGTTTCTTTAGCTGTCTACCAAAGACTGCTCTTCAGAGCAGAGATATAAAAGCGTAACTCCTCATAGTGATGTCTACACCTAAATAACTGGTTAAATATATGCATGCCCCTACTAATAGTGAGAGTTGTTTTGGAGAAGATTGCAGCTCATGTCGTATCCCTAGACCTTGATAGACACAGAGGACTTAGCAGGAAGCCTTTTAACCTCATACTTAGAGGAAAGCAGTCACTTGTCTACTGGGAAAGAGCTTCAGACTGAATTACACTGAGTATTTTTCTGTAAGAGCATTCTTTGTTTCCCACCCTTGATGTTTCTCTTTCTGGGCACTTTTGCCTATATGTATGAACCTGAGTTCAGTGATAATATTTAGCTCTCATGACATTAAGAGTGGCACATTTAATCTTCAAAGCACTTTCTGAGCATTAATTAATTAGGTCTCTCCTTCCTGACATGTGGTAAGGCTTTGCGATCATCACCTTCTCACTTAGAAGGCATAGAAAATTTGTGATTTGCCAAGGGTCTCCTCAGTAACCAGTGTCAGAGCCATAATTAATATTGTGGCTCCCAGTTCACTGTCCTTTGCTCTGATCCTTTAATGTCTCAATAGTGTCATTCAGGAAAAGGGGTTTAGAAGAAACAAGTATCAAGGTAATTTGCTGGTAATAAGAAAGTGAATCCAAGCTCTCTGTAGTCTACTGTGCGTTTTGTCATCTCACATTATTACTGGCTCTATTTGCCTGGTTCATATATCCCCCAAAATATGCCTGGGCTTTGTCTAAGAGATTGGTCGTTATTATGGACCAAACCCAAACCAGAGAGAGCGCTGAAATTAAACAATGTGGTCAGTCACACTTGAGTTCTCCAGCCCAAACCCAGTCACTGTTTAAATTGGTGGAATTGTTGTAGCTTTTGTGTCTGAGTTGACCATTTATGAACTTGAGGAATATTTTAGGCCCCATGTGATTTGATACTGTAAGAAAACAAGGATCATGACACTAAATGTGATGGATGGTAAATATAAGAAAGGATGTGCTTTTCTTTCTTTTTTCTTTTTTTTTCTTTTTTTTTTTTTTTTTTTTTTTTTTTTTTTTTTTTTTTGCCTACATCTGCTCTTACAAACCGCATTGTCCCTCCTTGGTGCCACAGTGCTTGCCCCTGTTATGACTTTGAGGCTGGATAGCAGCAGTGTGCATGATAGTATCAAAGCCCAGGGACAGGTCTGGTAATATGAGACTAATTTTCCTTCATCTGTGAACAGGAGCAGACAATTATCAGTTTGATCCAGGGCTGTCTATGTGCACCATGCTGCCCATCAGCAGCAGAACAGGATTCCATGTGGATATTTCCCTTCATTTCTGGTTTGAATATCACAAGCGCTTGTTTTGGGTGCTGATCACCCTTGAAAAGAGCAAAGCTGCCTTTGCTAACACTGATCCCAGGGGGCTTCGCTAAGCAGGAAGGTCATGACTCAGATTTCCTTTTAGGCTATCGTTCTGCAGACAGGGAAGTCTGGGAAAGGAACATTTTTAATTCTGGCCCTTTTGTCTCTTTCCTGTTGCTAGAGATGATACAGCAGATTCAATGACCTTTTTCGTGAAAGAGAAGCTGAGGCTGATAGCAAGTGAGCCTCATGGAGCCTGATGGAGGCCTCTTGCTTCTTCTCTGCAAATGTGGATGTGAGCAGCTGTCCCACTGTCTGCCATATCTCTTTTTCTTTACCAAAGCTGCACAAAATGAGGTAATTCAATACCTCAGCAATGAGCTCTCACTGCTGTTATCACTGCTTTTATCCCCAAGGTTCAAGCTCCTGTCCCTCCCATACTGCTGCTAAATTTCCTTGGTAGGAGAGTGTGGTCTGTAGGGCCACGGAGAAGTGGCAGCATTATGCAGCTGGTGAAAAGCTCATTGTGTGTCCAGACACTTTCACAAGCTCTTTGTGGCCTTTGAGTTGGGTTGTTGTTTTTAAATCTGCTTGTATCTAGGAGCTTGTAAATGGGGCAAAAGCGAAACAAGCAGTTGGTAAAGATCTCTTCCATTGTCAGGGAGGCCTGAAGGTCATTATCTAGACTGAAGGGCTTGACTTTTGTGCTTGAAGATACAAGATGTTGCTTCTTCTGGACAGGCAAGTGATCTTTATGCTTTCTTTGCCTACTCCCCATGTGAGGGGTGTATGATAGATGTATCTAAGCACCTGGACTGGGACTGAGACCATCAATCCGTATCTCAGGCAGCAGGGAGTGGGAAGTAGCTAATAAAACAGTGATCCTGGAATGGATTTGACCTTCGCATCACCTTATAAAGCCCAGACTATCATGGTTCCCTCCTGCAGTTACTCTAATGAGCTGAAAAAATGGTTTTGGACATACTTTCAGAGTGTTGTTGAGACGTAAATACACCCCAAGTGAAGACTACGTGTTTTGCTGTTTGTGCATTAAATATAATGGAGCAGTAAGCCAGTGACCCAGAGGTGAAAGCCTGTGCATCCCATATTGCCAATTTTTACACATACAAAATGTAAGCATATAACTTAATTCCAGTGCAATTACCGAGCTTCATTGTGATTCCTCTAATCTGTTTTCCAGTAATTTAGATTCTAAGCATTCCCTGTTCAGGTTGGTAGTCTGCTATAAAGCAGCCATCCCTGCTTCTTACTATTGCTGGGAACTTGTTGCTCTATAATCGCTGGTGAACAGTCATTCCCACCTCTGTGTCCTAGCAGACAGGATGTAATCAGCCTGCCCTGTTGGCTGGCCGCTCCAGAGATGTTTCTGCAGATGTGGATCGCACATATTGTGACTGAGGTCGGATTCCTGGAGTTTGCAGTTCTGGGTCCTTGAGCTATTCTTACGGGCATCGGTCATCAGTTTGAAAGGCTAGGTGGAAATCCATCAGCAGCTTAGTTTTATTTGCATCAGGGATTAAAGAAAAACAGAAATTGAGCTGCAGTATTTTTTCCTGCCGTTGTCCAGGCAGGAATGTCTGTACATGGCTGTAAAGTGCACAACCAATAAGCCAAGTGCTTCCTGAACACCTTGGACTTGCAGCGCACACACTGAATAGCTTCCCATGTGAGTCCTCTGTGTTCCTGGGGTTTGTGGCAAGAATTAGGAGTATGGCTTTTGCAGCCAAAAATTATGGAGCATGTGTAAGTCTGGCATTTCCAGAGGGAAATATTTGCTTTCCATGCCTGCACCACAGAGCTGATAAGTTCAACAAAAATGGAATTGTCTGTAATTTCCAGACCTAAGGCAGGCGACTGGATCCCACATCTGACTGGAGCTGACACACATCAGAAATCTAGGAGAAACGTAAAAATCCTTAGACTTTTTTCCAGAAAAAAATCCAACTTACTCTAGACAGACTTTATCTCCAGCAGAAACAGCATCTAGGAGGCCATGGCCTTTACTTTGCTCCCAATCAGCAACATGTTTTTGTTGTGACCGTGGGAGTAGGAGGCCATGCAGCTTTCTCTAAGCCACTGGTCTTTGCTTTTCATTCTTTGGCAAATTTTCCCACCTCAGACTAGGAAACATAGACTTGGTGGTACTTTAAGAAAAACTCTGCTGCAGGCTTTGGACTGAGGCGAATTTGCCTTCAGGGCTTAGGAAACAGCATCACAGATGGACTTGGGGGTGGGTTCAGTGGACTAACTGAGAACTAGGTCACCTTGCAGGGAGGCAAGATATCAGGTTTAACACACCAGTGTTTAACACCAGTCTGTTTCCATATGACAACTGGCTTCTGTTCTTGAACTACAGTAGTAGAACCAAGTTAATATCTCTGCTAAAAAGTACCAATTCAAGAAAAAAAAAAATCCCCAAAAACCCATGGTTTCATAGGTAGTTCAAACCATGCCATGTCACCAGGATTATTTATTAAGTTATTTATTCAATTCCATTGCATTTCAACTTTTGGAACCCTATCTTCCTTGGAAGATTGAAGGATAATAGAAGAGGCAAGAAAGCAGATCTCTCATGAATTAGCTACTAGTGTCTTCTGTGTGGCTTTGCAAGGGATATTCTGTAATCACAGAGCCCCTTGGGCAACTTTTGGTTATGGTTGCTGCAGCATTAGCATTAGTATTTCAGTGAAAATGTTGGCTCCTAGGTATTCAGATTTTGGTTTTATATGGTCCAAGCACTGTTGCTGTAAACAGCATTACTTTAGTTGCTGTTAATAAAACACTCTAATGTAATCATTACTTACCTGTTCCGTGTCCTCCCAGCAGCAGGTCTGGGTAGACATGTCTATACAATTAGAATTAATGCAAACCACTTAAAACTTGAATGCCTAGTTTATTTTCGAATGGGAAGGTCAGCATCATTATCCTTGGTGGATTCAATTACCAAATCCTGCATAATCACAGACCATGCTTCCTGTCTGCTAATCACGACTTGCTCTGCATACATTATGTGTAAATATAACCAAAACAAGAGATGGCATTTCCATATGTTTTGTGCCTGTAATTACTTCTTACAGGTTGTATTTAACTTTCTTAGTATATAATGTAAAATCCTTTTATTGGCTTTGTTTTCTAAAAAAACACAAAAGAATAATAAAAAACAGTGGCAAGCAGAAATAGGAAAGCATCTGTATGCAATTAATCCTTCTGCTTCATTTAGACCCCACAGAATCTGTGAACGTAAGTCACAGCAGTAGAATGAAGTTGTTAGAGACATTGTGTTTGGAAACACCTCTCGTGAAGAGCAGCATGTTTAATTAGTGGCTTTGGAATCACTTTGTTGGGTTTCGTTTAGTTTTGCTTAAGGAAGAGAATTCTAATTAACTTGTATTCAGCATTTTTTTATTATTAAAGCATTTACTGCTACTGTAAACAAATATCATAATGGCAAGAACAGGGAGAACTAATACAGAGTAAAAAATACAGTTACCTAGTTAAATGTAAACATCCTCTAATGAAAGAAATTGCATTGTTGTATGGTAAGCTTAATCTATAACCAGTGTGAAATCAATAGGTGTTTCCCAGAGCTCAGTCACTTTTGAGTCAGAGTTGTTAAATATGTGTGTTGTCTGTGCAATCTTTAGTCCTTTGGAGGATTAGAAACTGGTAATTGTTATAGTCTTGAAAATATCATTTTCCCTGTGCCTTTTTTGGGTATGAGTGTGTATGTCCATGGCCACACATGCACAGGTCTGTTTTGTTCAGCTTGGTACTCTGAAGCATAGAAGTTTGCTTCATTTTCTGCTATAGATTTTGTTCCTCTGACATCTTCAGGGTACATGAACATCCTCCCTTGAGTAACACTGTGGTAATATGCCATCTGGATAAAAAAAATAATGTATTAATATGAGGGAACAGAAGATCTCTAGTTTCTACCTTACCACAACAAGAATTGTGAAACTGCTATCACACCTGGTTCTAATTCTTCCCATGATGTGTGGAAGACTTATCACCCCACAACTCCTGTGTTTGAGCAGCATGGAGAGGTTCTGCATCAGCCCAGTCCAGTGGTCCTCTCTCCCCAAGAAGTCCCTGTTATCTGAGGACTGCTCTGAAGCCACTCAAGAAATGAGTGTCTGTGGGTGATGCAGCACTGCAAACCTGGTACCAGCACTGCCACTGCCACCACAGCAGTCCCCACGTGCCATCCAGCACAGGAAGGCAAACAGGTTTTTGAATTTCCCACAAGAAGTGCATTCACTGTCATGAATGCACAGCAGCCACACATTGGGAAGATGTGTGGGCTGAGAAACAGGCTGTGCTCAGGGTTGCTCTTCTGATTGTACACCAAGAAACCCTGGTGTAAGGACTGAAATGCAGAACCAGAGAGCTTGGAAATGCTCTTATGGAGTTTCAGTACGGAAGAGCAAGGCAATGTGGTGATTCGCTCTAGACAATGCAGCTGTACATGCAAAACCAACTTCAAGAATTCTTACAAATTTATTTGAATTTTTTTACCTTTTAAAATGCTTTGGAAGCTTTCATTCTGAGGCAAAAAAGTTCAACCCTACTAAAAGAACAGAAACTCTTCAAACAAAAAAGACATAGAATTTTTTACTAAAAGTATTTTAAATGCTTAAGTATTTTTATGCACTTAAGTTTTATTAAAATCTTGCTCTGCATTTAACTGAGTATTTTTCTTTACCTTCTCCTGGGATGAGGTTGTGAGTATAAGCTAACAATGATTGGATCTCTTTTGGCAAGAGAATTTTGCTAGGGGGAAACTGAGTATATTTTAAACATACAAATAAGAGGTAGAGGGTAACAAGTCACAATTAGTATAATTAAATGAATATCAAAATGACATTTTATAGAACTTCACTCCTGCATGTCATCAATATTTGAGCTATTTTGAGAGCTGAACACAGGGAAAACTTAGAAATCAATGTGGTACAGACTAGATCTGATTCTGGCTTTGCTTTATCTCGGATTTAGACCAATATAATTGGATAAAATTGAATTTTGGTGGTGCCATTTCTCATTACATTAGGGTAATTTAGATGAGAATCCAACTTATTAGCTATGAGATTTTGCATATTGGAGAGTAGAGCCATGTTTAGTAACAGGCAACAGATCATATTCCTTTTTCATTTGAACAGGAATTGTGTGGAACTCCCACCAGGTAGTACCACTACAGTGTGCAAAGACTTTCCTTGAAACTGAGTTTCCAATATGTCAATAACTTTTCAAGCCTACAGTAAAAGACCCCCTAAAGCTTTGCAGTCTAAATAACTCCTTGCCTCAAAGAGTTTCAGTGAAGAGCTTTGACGGCTCTTGGGAGAGATATTCTAGGGTGGGATTTACCTCCTCCAGTCTCAGACATTCCAGTGCAATTTTCTACATGTGAGCACCTCAACTAAACTCCTGCAGTCAATGGAGGGGCAAAATAGACACTCTTCAGATCTGATTTCTCTGACCTGTTTTAGATGTCTACCTTGGGATGGGATGGAATTCCACCCCAGAAGCACCTTTCTTTGCTCTAAAGTGAGTATCAAAGGACCAGATCAGACTTGAAGTTGTACTTTGTAGATGTCTAAAGATAGGAGAGATTAATCCTGTCAAAACCCACAAAGCTTGTAGTTGTCAGAACATTGCAACAGAAATGAGATGGATAATGTGCTTTAAAACCCGTACTTTAAAATTGTAAGAAACCCTCTTTAGGAGAATGGTGTGAGTTCCTGTAGCAAAAGAAAAAAAAAAGAGAGCTTTGCTGCTCTGCTGATGTTGAGCTGTGATTTTACAAGCTGGAGTAATACAGAATCATGGAATGCTTTGGGTTGGAAGGGTCATTAAAGATCATCTAGTTCCAACCCCACTGCCCTGGGCAGGGACACCTTCCACTAGACCAGGTTGCTCAGAGCCTCACCTAACCTGTCCTTGAACACTGCCAGGGATGGGGCAGCCACAGCTTCTTTGGGCAACCTGTGTTCGTGCCTCATCACCTTCACAGCAAAGAATTTAATTGTAATATCTAATCTACATATCTCCTCTTTTAGTTTAAAACTGTTCCCTTG
Source organism: Oreocharis arfaki (assembly GCA_013398015.1). Lineage (NCBI taxonomy): Eukaryota > Metazoa > Chordata > Aves > Passeriformes > Paramythiidae > Oreocharis > Oreocharis arfaki. The sequence goes on along the minus strand of VZRR01012883.1, from coordinate 719,617 downwards.
CCCCATCACTAAATGCCCTTGTCAAAAGTCCATCTCCAGCTCTCTTGGAGCCCACTTTGGTGCTGGAAGGTGCTGTAAGGTCTCTCTGGAGCCCTCTCTTGTCCAGGCTGACCACTTGCAACTTTCTCAGGCTGTGTTCATAGCAGAGGTGCTTCAGTCCTCTGAGCATCTTCATGGCCTGCTCTGGACTTGCTCCAAGAGGTCCATGTCCTAGTTATACTGGGGACACCAGTGCTGGACACAGCACTCTGGGATGGGTCTCACCAGAGTGGAGTAGAGGGAATAGTCACCTCCTTTGACTGCCAGCTACTGCTTTCGTTACTTTCACACTGATTCCTGATGGGGCCACCTAATTCAATCATGACTGAGGAGCCGCTATATTAAATTTGGTTACAAACAGATGTTGGTACAGTGCTTCAAGAGGGTGAAAAATTCCCTGCAGTTACTTCATAGTGAGATCAGCAAAGTCCTCCTTCTTCTTGTGTCATTCTGCTCCCTCCAGCCCTCAGTGCTCATTGTGGTGTTTGGGAATCCATCCAGCCTTACTCATCTCTCTTTCCCAGTGGGGTCAGCCTGTTTCTTCTCAGCAGGAGGTTACTCTTGATCCTACACTGTTGTTAAAGGCAGGCAGGATGGGGCTTGCTTACAGCACAATGTGGTTTTTTTCCTGGTAAGCAGAAGACTAAAGAGAATGAGATTGTTGTGGGAAGGTCAGATCACACAACTTCCCGCAGTGGGGTGAAAAAAGAGTAATTCAGCTGCTTTTGCGAAGCATCTTATGAATTCATTACAATTCATATTTTGGATTGTGATTAATACTGAATATAAGGTTTTATCCTATATAAATCCATGAATGAGTCTTCCTCTGCAGATTTTAGGTACCTGCCTGCTACCGTTGCCTCACCAAGGGCACGTCTAGTTAGTGACTAAGCTTCAACTCCAGGTTTTCTGGTTGTGAATAGTTCTATGACACATGTCCTTTCACCACAGAAATCTCTTGAGGTACTAACCCTCTCTTTCTATATATCTCTTTGCAAGCTGCCTTGCATCTGTGACCCTTCTCTTTAAATAAGAGTTTACACATAATTTTCTTTTAATATGCACAATTTAGTGAAATGCTGAATATTGGTATGCAACCACAAAATAAGCTGGTGACCAGATCATGCTGAAAATTCAGAGTTGATTTCTGACCCTCTACCAACTTTACATTCCAGCAAGAGCATGTATTTAAATACACTCCACCAATCTAATGTGCTAGAGAACTACGTTGATTGGCCCTTGCTACCTAAATTAGGGAGATTGTTTCTGCGTGTATTAATTGGCCTGTGGGATTTAGTTGTTTCTCTGACTTTAAAATCAGGGGCCCTTATGATTCATTTTAAGCTACACAGAGCACAGAGGAATCATTCTAGCAAAAATGCACTGGCACCAGAGCATCTGTTCAATCCACTCATAACCTTTTTTTTTCCAGGCAGGAGCTGATGGCCTTAGTGCTGCTCATACACATGAACAGAAACATTCAAGAGTTTGGGTTTTGAAGTCTTCTGAGTGATTATGTATTCATCAGCAGTGTCCACAAACATTGTGCTTGGATATTTGCTTCTGCTTCACTAGGGAGGAAAGATGCTACCAGCTAGATAAACCTGCTGTCAAAAACCTGAGGGCAGAATTTTAGTAGGGCCTGCGGTGATAGGTCAAGGGGTAAGGGTTTTAAACTAAATGATGGTTTATATAGAGATAAGTAAGAATTTTATTGCAATAAGGATAATGAAGCACTGCCACAGATTGCTCATCTCTGGGAGAGGTGTCCCATCCCTGGAAATGTCCAAGGCCAGGTTGGATGAGGCTTTGAACAACTTTATCTAGTTGAAGACATCCCTGCTAATTGCAAGGGAGTTGGACTAGACAAGCTTTAAAGGTCCCTTCCAACCCAAACCATTCTATGACTTTATGGAAATGCAGCAGGTTTCCTTTCAAGGCTTTGCTTCTGCCATGTCTTGGGATACTGAGTGGTTTTTTCCTCTTTTTCGTGACAAAAAATTCCGGAGTTTAAGCTGTTTTCTTGACATACTTTCCTGGGATGAGCAGAACAGAAGCATTGGTTAGTTTTGCTTCATTTGGTTTTTGACTTGTATACAACATTCTTATTTTTGTAATTGAGCCATCTTTACTGGTTCTGCTGGTCTCACAACACTACAGGGGAGCTGCTGAGTTCCCTTAACATTAATTTGCTTGTACAAGGCAAAAAAAGCAAAAAGATTCCCTTTTTTTTTAGTGCAAACTGTGCTGTCTTTCTGGTCTGCACCAGTAGGGAAGCATTTGCAAATGTTCCTGTCTTGGTTGCTGAAAACTGCCTTCCCATATGTTTTCCTGATTAAGAAATTCAGTCCACCAAATGGCAGAGTTTGCTCAGCTGGAGTTTACTGTTTGGTTGGGATTAATAAGCAGTTCTCCTCTTCCCATACATCTTCCTGTTTAGCATAAAAGAAAACAAATTACTTCAGGGCTTTCCTGCTTGTTTGTACTTACACAAAAAGTATATTCTGGGAGCTTTTACAGTGTGTTGGCCTCCTCAAAATGCAGCACGAGGCTGTCTCCGTCAGCCACTGGTGCCTAACAAGGTCTGTGCCTGGGCAGTGTGAGAGCCAGGTGGTTAAGCTGTGAATGCTGAGGGAGAGAGAGATAACTGACTGATCTGGGTTACACAAACTCTTATGGGGATTTATTGGTAGATTTTCTTTAACAAAGACAAGAAGCGGCAAATTTAGTGCTTGGATTGATTGCTCAGGTAGCTGAAAATCCTCTGAGGAGAGGACAAACACTGCCCAGGCCAAGCAGAACCATCATTTCTCATTCTGTCTTATATGTGAGCCTGTTTCTTTTTTGACTTTTCCCATATGGCAGCTGCTTTATGGACTCCAAAATCTGTTGTTCTGATTCTATTCAACTTTTAAAATGTCACTGAGTTTGAAAAAAGGGTCACAGAAGTTTCTAAAAGAGCAGTAAGAACTAAAGATTCTAAAAGAGCCAGATCTTTTTGGTGCTGATACTTGCATTTGGTCATTAAAAGATCTTACAGCTCTCCCAAATCCAGCCTAAACTCAACAGGCTTTGGGCACGTAACACTAATAGGCCTCCTGTCAGGTTTTGAACTTCCTAAAATTCTTTTGGGACCACTGATCTGACCCAGTACACGTCAGGCAGTGGCACACAATGATTGTTTTGAGAGATGGTGGTTAGATGGTACATTGATAGGTATTCCTGATTTTTTCTTCCACCACTTTAGAATGGAGTTCCTCCTTTTCAACTTTACACATTGATCATTTTATTTTCTGAGTAACTTTGGCATGTTATTACATACATGTACATATGTACATGGGCAAATATATAAGCCATATTTTTCTGTTGGAGCCCACTGTTACATTTCATGTTACAGATGCTGCTCCTTTATAATTCCTTACTTTTTCCTGCTAGTAAAGTTTCTGAAAAGTTCATTGCATCAGTTGAAGCTCTCTGATGTTCTGGTCAGATGAAGAGTTTTTCACTGCCAGGTTGGAAAGCAAATTTTTTTCAGGCTTTTTCTCACATGTGGAAGAGCAAGAAAAGGAAATAGCATTCTGATGCCTAGATTTTTTGCATTTTCATTAGTTTTCTGAGTAGACTACAGGGACTTGGCTAAATGCTTGATTGAAGGTGGGCTTTAAGATGAGAACTGAGCCCTGAATCCTTACAGCAAAATAGATGGGTAACTTGTAAGCAGAGGCTGACCGAAAAGAGATTTCTCTTCCTGACATCCAAATACCTTTGCACTTTAAAAGATTTATTTTAGGATCTGAATTTTTCAGTGGAATACAGTCTATGGCTGTCTAACCGTGTTTGATGGGGATTTATTGTGGTACAAGAGACAGCAGCCTGTCTGTAAACCCTTGCAAAGGGCAAATTTCACTGCATGTGGAGGTATCTTTTCCTGAAAGCCCCCTTAATTGGCCCAACTCATTCATGAAAGCATCTTTGGGAAGCATCTGTTGATTGAAATGTCACAAAGTGCTCATTTAACAGCAGAGCTTCCAAAGAGCTGTACTGAGTGAGGGCAGAAGTTGCTGCTCATGGTACCGAATCTCTGCCCTATGGAGATGTGGGTGCGAGACAGACACATGGCACAATTTCCCTGGAGCACATTCCAGCAATCTGCTGTTCTGGGATTACTTGAGCCAGAGGTGGTATCTTTGTGTTTAACAGCCCTTGATGGATTTCTCAGCAGCTGTCTGCTCCTACCTTTGGCATGTATTTATGCAAAAGAACAGCCACAGAAAGCAGTTGTAGTGTCTTATTACGCACCTGCCAGGTGAAAGAGAAAATAGGTCTCAACAGCCAAAGTTAGAATGTTTCCAGACTTTTCCATTTCCAATTCCCATTATAATTCCAGCATTTAACCAGCCACTTTAGAGCACTCGTAGTCTTTGCCAAGCAGCCATGCAAAGTTACCAGGTTTCATTCTTATGTCTTGAGAAACATGTTTTGTTGTGCCTCTTTATTGAAGGTAGTGTTACATGGGTGTTTCCTAATATCAGCTGTGTTCAGGAATCTCTGTTGTACAATCAAAGGATAATTTCCCTCTAAGAGTTACTCTGGTCCCTTTGAAAGGCTATAGTATTTCCCATTTCATCTGTCTGTAGCCTGTGGCATTCTACAGGGGGAGGAAAAGCAGCAGCAGCAGAGCCTGGTAAACCCTGATATATGGGCTGTTTGGCAGACAGCATGGGGGCTTCATGCTGTTACCCATATGCAGAAGTGAGCAGCAAAACCTTGCTGATGCACTGGTGGATGACCTGGAACTGTCTTGTGAAGGATATTTTGATACAGGACAAAAATGAACAGTAGGAATGTTTTCAATGAAGTGCAATATAATCCTTAAACTAGTGCCTTGGATAACCAAGTGAAAGGCTGTTTCTCTTCCAATGAGGCAAAACCATCTCTTTCGAACAGAAGCTCCCTCTGCTCCAAAACCACCAGCAATATTTTTTTTGGTCTCAGATTTTCTAATTGAGTAACAGAGATTAATTAAACTCAAGTGCGTAATAACTTTGGCATTAAAGCCACTTTAAAAATTCTTATCCCCATCTTTTTGCTTCTTTTGCAGAGTCTGATCTTACAGTCATTTAAACAACTCAGATTTAAAGAAAGGAAACAACAGTTTTAAATCAGCATCATTTAATACACTTATTTAAATTTCAGTGATGCAGATGGTGGTATTGCTCCAACTCAGTGAATGGAGAGTAGTAGAGATCCAGCAGGACTGAGTGCCTGGGAGTATGAAGTCTTGCACCAACTTTTCTGCCAAAGACAAAGTGTTGTAGGATGACAAAATTGGATTAAATATTTTCAGTTTTGATTTATCTTGGATTTTTTCTGCTTCAAGCCTGAGCATGTGCCTAAAATCTTATTCATTTTCTCCAAACTAATCTGTTGGGCTAATAACAGATAAAATGTCTCCCCAAAAATGTTGCCTCTTTCAAAGCAAACTTTCAATTGAGTTCAGTGTTTGTTGTTTTTCTCATAATAAGTAGAAAAACCTGAAGGCAAAATGACTGTGAACTATTCAAGAGTGGAGTCCTAAGAGCCAGTACTGAGCACCAGTAGCACTGGATGAAGATTAATTTGTGGAAATCTAAACTGAGGTTGCTTTAGAAGTGTGAGATCTTTATTCCTGGTGTTAGAAGTGCCTAACTCGAGACAGACTCGAATCCTGTTTCATGACAATGAATACTTTACATTATCAACCTTCCTTTGGAAGATGAGGAAACCCCATCTCAACTGGAGCAGCTAAACCCTCAGGCCCTATAAACAGCCAAACACGTGCAAATCTTGGATTTCCTTTGGATCCTTCCTCATGACAGCTTTTTCCTTCCTGCTCAATTCTATGCCACAGATGAATCTTCTCCCTGTTTCTACTCGCCTTCAGGGTAAACATTGCCTTTTATCTGAGTGTGTATGGTGGGCACCAATAACGCTATTTACGGTCTCTAGACACTACTGGAATGTGCATAAATGAAATCAGGAACTACAGATTTACAAAACAAAACTATTTCAAGAATGAAACAAATTGTGGAAAGCTGGAGATGTTAAAAATCACCTGTAAAAGCATAAATAAGTGCATTTCCAAGGTCTTTAGTGTACTGTTTACTTTCGTAGTTAGAATCTCCACTGCTGTTTCTTCTCAGGGCTATTTTTCCTTGCCCTGGAGTAAGGAAAATAGAAGTTGAAAGGCCTGTGTAAAAACCCCGGCATTTATATGTTTTGTCTAACTTGTAAATATGGTCACAGCAGTGCAGCAAGCACCTCCATGCTCTTTTCCTCTGCTGACAGTCATGCTTAGAGGAGATTTACCCCTTAATACAAGTACAGCTGCACCGCAGTCCTACCTGAGATAGCTTTAGAAACCATCCTTCACTGGATTGCTGAAGCACTGTGCTAGGGTTTCATCATTTTCTTGTGCTCTGCCTTCTCTCTCTGTTTGTGATCTAGAGGGTGGCATCCCTCCCCAAGGCAGGTGGGTTGGAAATAGATGACATATAAGGTCTCCTCCAACATAAAGCTTACTCTGATTCTGTGATTTTTATGATTCCCACTTCTTGAATTTGTCAGTGGCAGTGACACTGTCACTGGAAGGGATTCTTGTCTTTGCAGATGTACCAGGTAGGACGCGGGTGCATTTAGGTGGATCTGCTGCCTTCGTAGAAGTCCAGCATTATCTCAGCTTTCCACCTTGGAACAATAGTTGTGATGTAAAATCCACGAGACACCCACCGCCAGCTGGCAGATGGAAACCAAGCAGGATAGTATATAAGTAACTAAAATCCACCTGCATGTCCTACCTGGGACCTTAAGAATATTAGTGATATAAGTAATAGGTAATAATCATGTGAGAGGAATAGTGGTGAGGTACTTCCTCTGTATTTTCACACAGCTTTTTGGCAGATCCACCATAGGTATCATTGCCCTTGCTTCCTTCCCCCCACAAACTTACATCCTTTGGAGAAATCTTTTTGTTTATAGCAGTGATTACACTCGGATAGGTGATTCCAGACATTTAGACTTGCCCAAGGGGCATAAGGTCTCAAAGAAAGTGTCCTTGTCTTCTCTGTTTGACTAAACAGCTATGACTTTTTTCTGAATTACTTGCTCTGTGTGAGGTCTGACAAGAGAATGGAGCACTGTGTGATGCTCTGTAAGAAGAGATGACCTGAGCAAAAGTCTCAGAGGCAAATATCCGTAAGCATTGGGAGGAATTCCATGTGGGATCTGTATTTTGCATGGATTCAGGGTAGTCTCTCCAGTAATTCAAACTTGGACAAAGGACTGCCAGTATTACGGCCCTCAGGCTCACAAGGGGAGGGTTTGTGGAGAAAACAAAACAAAACAAAAAACAAAACAAAAGACAAGTTTTGGGGGTTTGTGTTTTGTTGTTTTGTTTTTGTTTGGGATTTTTTTTGGCTGATTGGGTTTTTTGTTGTTTTGTTGTTTTTTTTTTTTTTTTAATGTGTGGGTTTTCTAAAAAAGGCTTGGGAATGGACAGGGAAGGTGAAGGCAATTCAGATGAATGCAAAATGGATCCTACCATCAGAGCAGCTGCATAGCAGAAGATACAGTTTCCAGCTCTGCTCCCAGCTCAGCAGCCACTGGGTGCATTGATTCAATTTGCAGTGGAAAATGATGCAATTGTTTTACTAGTTCCACAAAGATAAATGTCTGTATTTCATCAGAACAAGCACATAAATGAGAAGCAGCTCTATAATCTGTCCTTCTTGATGACACTGGCACTGAGCACATTTGGCTCAGAAATTATCAGTTTAGCTATGCTGGCAAGTCTCTTGCTTGAACAGAAACAACTTTGAAAAGGAAAGTTTAATAANCCCCCCCTTTATCCTAAATCTAATACATATTTTTACTCCATTTGGCTTTCTGGAGCATGTTGCATTTCTGTAGGTTAAGGATGAGCACTGTAAGCCTCCTTGGGGCCAAACACATCTTCATGAGTTGTCTTTCAGATAGTTTTTGGTCATGAGGCAGTTCCACATGTTGCCATTCCCCCTGTTTACAGTGTGGTGTGCACTCTCTGCAGAAGATGCGTCTTTGGTGGCTATTTTTTTTTAATGCTTCCTGTTTGCCACAGGCCATAGTGGTTTAGGAAACTGAGGTTGGTTTATAAAAGCGATGGGTCCAAGTACATGACATAAAGAGGGGTGGACATTAATATCATATGATCAATACTTGGTGAGAGTTTGTCATCAAATAAAAATAATCAGTACCTTATCTTTGCAAAGTGAGGAAACTTTCAGCAGGATAACTACCAAGCTTCTTTGTATGGTCCAAAATCCCCACCAAGGTGAGGTTGTTGTAGAGAAACAGCTCCAAGGAAGTCAGAGCTTGCAGGAAAAATTTTGAGCATGTACTTCTCTTGTGCTTCTTCAAGAAACATATATCTTGAAGAGGACAGTTTATCAACAGAAAGTTAGATGATTGCAGAGCAGCAAAGGAAAAAGAGGGACAGGAGATTTTTTTTCCATTCTGAAAGAGAACCAAAGCTTTTGGAGGTCTGCAGTCCCTATTGCTCCCCAGATAAGTCTGCCAATTTTGCCTGCTCAGCATGTCTTTGTAATTTTTGTGTATACTGAATGACAACAGATTTTATCAAACTAGGCTTACAGGAGAAACAGAGGCTGTATTTTACTTTCTTATTGCTGCCACTTTTATTCAAGTCTTCAGACTATTGCTGTGTCTCTGGCTGCGTGGGCAGCTGCCTTACTTCTCTGACATGCTGTGTCTTTTGCAGAAGAGAGCTAGTGTTAAAATAAGAGCCAATATCTCTGTTACGTATGTACATGTAGCAATTAGGGCACCACAAATGGGTTCACTGTGCTTTGAGACAGAACTCATCAAACTATACTTCTGAAATTGTTGGTAAGCAGATTACTTACAACAGCAGGGGTATATTTAAAGACAGGTAATAATGCAGTGAGGCAGAATTTCTCCATTAAACTACATGGTTTTCCCAGGACTGAGTATGGTGGGGATAGCTGAGGTAGTGGGAGCAAGGAGGGATTACCGACAAAGCAAGCTTCCTTAGGAAAAATGCACAAGGACAAGCTCTGATGAGACAACTTCTCTGGGCAGTGCCATCAGGTCTGCACAATGCAGAAACCCCTGCAACTGTCAGATGTCTGCTTTGTCACTAATCTTAGCGGAAAAGCCAAGGACTTTGTGAAAAATGGCGCTTCCCTGGAGCTGTATTTTGAAGCATTCAGCTCCCCCTGACTACTGAATCAATCCCACATAAGCACCTAAATAGAAACACACTGACCATCATGTTCAAAATCACTGATTTGCAGTGTGACCTCATCAACAAGACTTTCAAAGGAGTAAAAGAGCAGAGGGAATTTTTGGCCTGTATTTGTTAGTGTATAGTAGCATATAAGTTCAAGCTTAAGGGATATCAGTATTTATTTTAAAATCTGGTTCCAAGTGGGTGCACTGCTTTAGGATGGGATTTCCAAAAATTAAAAAGAAATAAGAAAATAAGAAAAAAAGAGCTAATAAATGGTCACCTGAACTGTGTGAGCACCTGAAGAAATGTCTCCAGTGGTGGAGTTTTAAATGCAAGAAATGCTGGTGAAGCTCCAACTGGCAGTGTTGCCATCCTTATCCATCCTTAGATGAGCAGAGGCCATCCTTCCCCAAACTTTTGACACTCAAGTCCTTCACTTGATTTTTCTTCCATTTGGGATGAAGGACAGGCTGTCATTTCCTGTCCCTTCAGATGCGGTCTCCCACAGCATGGCCTGCAGACAGCACAGTGGTGTGGGTGCCAATCACCAAAAGCACTCCAGGAGAAATGGATGGGGAGAGTAGAGAGGACGGCATAAAGGGTAAATCTCAGTACAGCAGTTAAGGTTAATTATTTGGGCCATTGTGGTAAAGCTGTGTAAGCCCCAATAGTTACTTACTAAATTAATACACAATGTTTCCTTCTTTTATGAAATGGGATGGAGGTCTTTTTACTCCAAAGATCTGGAAGAAGCCTGTCTTGACCTTAACTGACAGCATCTGGATCTGTTTTGACTGTATTGATGAATAAGCCAACAGTAACGTGATGGTGTGGAGAGCCCTGGGGAATATTTACAAGGCACATTAGTATGGCAATGCAAACTGAAATAGCTATTGACAAGCATGAAGTTCAGAAGCTGTGATTTTGCCTGTAGCCATGACTGCTCCCCCCGCCTTGAAAACCCTTGTCAAGACCGATCATTACAACATAAGGAGGCAAGAACGAGGTGCCATTTCCATGAAGCAAACCAGGAGGTACAGGGAAGGACAGAAAAGGGCTTTGGTAACCTTAATGCTAATTCATTGGGGATGAAGGCAGCAGGGAAGAGCGGTTTCATGTCTGGATCCCTTCTCATGGAAGAGATTAGGAAAAAGATCTCTTTGATTTTTGGCAATCCATCACATCTAGAAAATTTCAGTTGAATTTAATAGGACGTTGCTTGCTTTCTGTGCTGTGACTTTTGTAGTTTATACTAAAGAGTTTTTCTCTGGAGTAAGTAGAGAGTAAGAACTCATTTATAGAATCTTATATGATGTTTTAAAAAGTCCTGTATTATGGATTTCTTTATTAAAATAGTGGTCAGCAAAATTTCTGTAGAAACCAAATCACACTTCAGTAGACTTTCAATATGGGAATATTAGAGTTTTAATCAAGACAAAAGTACTATCATTGGTCATTTTGTTCACAACTCTTTTGTCCAACATACAACAGTCACACATCCTACTGAAAAATAATCCAGGGCACAAAGCTAAAGGAAAAGAATTAAGTAGGTTTTGTTTCTAGATTTGAAGATCACTATTTTTTTCCTTGAATAGGGATTAACATTTAATTTTTGTATTCCTCAGTTTCCTCTGTAAAATGAAGATAACACTGAAGCACACCACAAGGATATATTCTCAGTCACATTTAATTACTTGTTCAGTGATTAATATGAAATTTTATTTTGTTGAAACAAAAACCCCTGAGTGAGAACCACCACAGCACATTAGAGTAAATCTTTATTTGTGTCTTACAAAGTGTGCAAGTGAGCACATAGGCCTAAAAGAGTCCCTCTGCTCTGCAAAATGTAGAGTGTCAATTGTTTTGGCAAGCATGACTGACTTTTAGTTGTTTGGGGTAATTCCCCACTGGCTGTTTGTATATTTTCTCTGGTATTTTTTTAAGAAAAAGGATCTCATATTATAAAGAGCAAGACTGAGGATAAGGCATTTGAATTCACCACCAAGTTCTCTATGTAACTATGCCTAAATCACTTAATCTTTGCATTTTCTCCCTGTATTAAAAAAGAAAAAAGTAAAATTATTGTAATCCTTAGTCCCAGCAACACAACTTGCATGTTAGAAAATTATTAACTCCAAAGCAACAGAAATTCGATCTGTCCTTTACCTTATACTTGGAATTTCACTCAGACTTCTGGCTTTTCAGACTTCAGGTACCATCTACAGTTTTCAATGTGACAACCGTCAGAGCAGAGAGATTTTCATGCTTGTTAATAACATCTTTTCACATTAATGAAAGGAGAAGTAAATCGAAGCTCATTGTGCCAGATAATTTTCTCATTTTGTGATCTCCCTCCCTTATTTTCACCCTTCTTCTTCTGTGTTTATTTAATCTCTTCTCAGATCCAGACAGTACACGTTCTTTGCAGAACATTTTCTTGAAATATTTGCCTGTCCAGAATATAGAGTAAGAAAACCTTGATTCCAGATTGCTCTTCCTGGCAGTGACTGGAAGATGTAGAATAAAAAATAACAACAAATAAATCTTAGAATCTGAAAAAAATGAGCAAGGATGACTTTTAAAACTTCATACCAGGGAACACTCTCTAAAAATGGAGGAAAACAGTTTAGAAAAGGAAATTAATCTTACCAAATTATAAGTCCTCATAGGATTTTTACTGCTCTCTAACAAAAAATATGGTGTGTTTGAGGGCCAGCTTTGTCATTCTTACAATACAGTATGAGACCCATTAATCGCCTAGAAGACAACAAGCATCCCGGTCTGCCCATTTCTCTGGAATTCTGTTTGGCAGGAATCAGATCTATTTTTACTCCATATTCGAATGCTGTCTGTGCATCGTGGCCATAAATTCATGTCTTTTTGAGTCAAATTTCCTTTGGCTTCAGCAGGAACTTCTTGGGCCACAAGTGAGGAAGGATTAACAAAGGATTTGTCAGAGATTAGTAACAGATCAGTCCATGTTGACTAGAGGTTTTGAAAGGTTTAAGTTAGCAAGAACAGGGAAGGATGGTGGAGAGTGACATTGAGAACATGGGCAGCATGCTGTCTGAGCATATCCACAGTAGCAGATAGTGTAATGTCATTTGCTGCATTAACTAATACAGGGAAAGTTGCTGAGAGATACATCTGAGAAGAGGAATAGGAAAACAAGGCAGTGTTACAAATGGATTCCACTGGAATTTCAGTGATGCTTTCTCCCACACGGGAGCACACCTCTGAGGTGTGGACTCATACACAGACACAGTGTCCCCAGAAGAGTCCTCAGCCTAAGGCAGGTTAAGAGATGGAAGAGAGCAGACACATTAAGGTTGTCTCAAGGTCTAACAAAGAGTGAGAATGAACAGGAGCTCTCTGCATCGTAGACTTGAACAAGTTAAAGAACTCATAGTCAAGAAAGCCAGGATAGCTACGCCACTGGCATCTGTTTCATCACAAGGACTGCATCATTCCCCTGAGCAGTGCCCTTTCTGAGTTGCAACATATTAAGTATTTATGTGGCTGGGAATTTCTCAGTCAATGCCAAAATATGGTATATTGGTCACTCTCCTGGAACTTTCGGCAAGTTTATAACTATTCTCACTGTCCTACGAGTTTAAGCAATTTTAGTCTGAATTTAATTAGCTTCTGCTTTCAGACAGTAAATATTGCTGACACTTCCTTTGATAGTTTCTCTGCTAGCAGACGTATTTCACTTAGTGCCATGGGTATTTCTTTGTGATATAAGTTAACCCCGTAATGAAGAAACAGACCTTTGAAGTTGAAACTAAAACAGGAACTCTTTATCAAGGAGTCTTCCAGTGCTTATCTTTTTTTCTTTGATACGGAGAGAAATTTGTTGATTTAGGAGTGTCTGAGGACATGACAAAGAATAAGATCTTCTTCAGCCTGTTGAGTGCAGTTTCTTCAGTAATTCAGATGGCCATACCTGCTGCTTCCTGAGGGAGTCAGTGGGTCTAGATTCTTCCAAACTAACTTGCAGTTAAGTTTCTGTATCTGGTGTTCATTTTGGCTAAGTCTCCCAGAGGACATCGCTAATAACTGTATATTATGCTGGATGCCAGTTTGGGTCCAAGCATTTACATGTAAAGCCACAAACACAATTCTCAAAATGTGATTATGGAAGATGTGAAAGATGGAGCTTCTTCAGCAGGGGTCCAAACCTTAATCCTATTTTTTTTCCTTCCTTGCTCAAGTTCTTTCAGCTAAGTTGAATCCTATTAAACTACCTTCAGTTTAGTAAACTGCCTTGAGAACTTTTGATAAAACATGCCAAACCGTCCGCTCTCTCTCATCTTGTGGTTCTTTAGCTGGTGAAAGCTTGTGGACTCAGCCCAAATGAAAATAGAGAGATTGATTTAGTGCATTTGGACACCTAGAAGAATTTGCCTTTCCTAGAGGTGATTTACATTTGCATTTGTTTTTCTTCTTAGAGCTATGGAACATGTTTGACAGACTTTATGTGAACCCCCTAAGAAATTGTTTGGTTTGGCTGTTATGATGCTTAATCCTTCCCACATTGGGAGTCTGTGAATTCCTTACTAGAGGGTATATGTTCAAGTTTTTTGTATTCTGTCAGGATAATGCAAGCTGACAAGTAAGCAGGGACATGATAAATCTAGACTTGAGGTCTTTTTCATGGTAGGTGAAGAATGAGCTAGAACTGTTTTTGTGGAGAGGAGTAAATCTCAGTGGTAATTTGTTCGAGTAAAGCATCAGACAGCGTTGCAGTCATGCGGTTGCCATGAAAAACAGTATAAAAGGGTCATGTGCCTAATAACTCCTACACTATAGCTCTTCGAAAGTATACCTGTGGTTCAGTGGTCTAACGCTATGGGTTTCTAGAAAATGAAAAGGCTTAGGGCTCGCATTTCCTACAATTGTGCTAATTTCAGTGTTTAAGGGGAATTTAGACAATCCAGAGGCATGCAAGTAAGGTCTTAGGGCAAAATCCCAGCAAAAGGGTATTATCAAAGTTTCATTCAGCCATGTGCTCAGAATTAGTTTCTTGGGAGCTTGATAATTGTACAAAAGTTGCCATGAAGCTTCTCTGTCTCTTTTCTTGATTGCAGTAACCCCTTCCCTGCCGTATCATTTCCCTGTCTTCTCTGCGTGCTCTAGAAATTTTTCTTTAGTGTTGTTCGGCTGTAAAACATCTCTTTCCCATTCTCCTTCATCCACCTTTCATGTCTTTTGACAGCTTTCTTTCACATCATCTTATGTTCAAACCTCTTGTGGTGTTCAAAGCCTCTGCCCTCCTCCCTCAAATACCTCAAATATCTGTCCTTCTCCAACCTCTCCCTGAAAACCCACATCTATCACTGTGCCCATAAGACATGGATTGAGATCAGCCATGAGATGGCAAATAGGACCTGCTGATACTTCTGAAGCTGAAGTGACTGGCATGCAGAGATTTAGCTTAGATAAACCCCTGCTTTTATGACTGTGACCTTCTCCACAAAGCCCCCTTGTATTATCTGCTTGAAAAAGTTATGATTCTGTTTTCCTATGCAAAAAAAGTCTCTGAAACTGAGATACAGTCTGCTTGAAATTTTTCTACTCTAGAAGAAAACACTTATTTTACCACACCAGAATGTGTCCCTGTGAATATTTGAAGCTGAAGCGTTTCAGCTCTGAGGCTTAACTTCTCCTTCTGGCTGTGACACCAAACAAACAACTTTGCTATACATGAACAATACATATATGTGTATATATATATATATATATATGTAGTAGTATGCTGTCATACATTGTATCAGCCTCAAAAGCCACTGGTTTTTTCCTTTTACATTTCCTTTCTGTGTACCATGTCCCTGACCACAGTGTGCTTGCAGAGCCACACTCTGGAGACTCCAGCAGCTATTGTGTTTTCACATCACCAAGAGTAGAGCTCCCATTTATGTCATGGGAGTTTGGTGTGGGATTCCAGCAGAGGGATGCACAGGAAGAGAGATAAGAAGGCACCAGAAAAGAGTTCACATGCATGATAAGAGTTCTGCAGCATAGACAGAAGAGCAGCATTTTCACCTTAATTATCAGTCACCTTTTTTTGTGGCTCAATGAAGGATGCTCCATTTTAATAGAACATCAACACAGGCACCTAGGAACTGCCTGAAGTCCCACAGAAAATGGCACTGATACCATCTTTAAAGTATGCATCTCCCCTCTGCTGTGAATTTTAAATAAAGCACTCAGCAAGCAAGGGAATGGGAATATTGAAAAACACAGTGATCAAACACAGTCCTTGGTGATAATCTCCAGCAAACTAGTTCAGTGCTGAGCAAGAAACCAAGAAGAATCTTTGGAAAGGATTTACTTTTTTAGTACGTGCCTTAAAAATAAATTGCAATATTTCAGTTTGTATGACAGAAACGTGGAGGTTTTTTCGAAAGGCAATGGTGATAACAATAGGCTTATTAATACTAAAACCCAAGCTATATAATTATAATAAAACCGTTGAGTCTCATTTCTTTTATATAGATGGCAGTATGCAAATACGGAGCCATCCGCCTTGATAGCTGCAGAAGCTATGAAATCCTTATTTGAAGAATTTCAATCCGTTTTTCCTATAGCATTCAGTGCTCAGAGTCAGAAAAGAAGCTTCCCCCCTCCTCCCCTCTTCTTTCTCAATATAACAATGCATTTTAAACTGCTCCAAAATTGCAAAGCTATTTCACAGTTTCACAGAGAGAAAATGGCTTGAGGGAACCATTTGCTTTTTTATGCCTGGAACATCAAAATAAAATACCAAATGGGAAAATGAATTCTGTTGTATAAAGGATGGGAGCAAGTCAGAAATGGCTTTGTGGAAGAGGGTGAGTTGTCTCAGGAGCCTGAGTAGGATTGCTGAGCCTAGCAAGGGACCCCAGAGGAAGGCATAGATAAATTGAGGCTGCCTGAGCATGGCAGGAGACCTTACAGGAACCCACAGCTCTTTTTTCCCTGTTCGTTTAGGGACATGTCCTTCATGGTCCCTGTCACAAGAGAAAGGAAGGCTATGTGGGGTATTAGACATCTCAGTGATGTAAAAATCAGTAGATTTTTGTGGTATCTGTGCTTGTAAAATAGAGGATCCTAGAGGAATTCATTCTCTTTTTGGATTTGTTACCCCTTTGTGGTTTTTTGTGAGTGATGATCTCTGCTTTAAGCAACAAACCATCAAGAAATGTCGAACTTTCTTGAGAACTTTAAGAGGTTTATTGCTCCAAATTAAAAAGTAGCTAATAAGCTTTTCTCTCAGTGTCTTCAATGGAAATCAGGATATGTTTAAATGTCTCAAGAATGGGTATATTCTCAGGAAAGTGGAAATGAAACCAAAGTGGAAATTATTTCAGGATTAATGAAAAGTTTGACGAAGCATTCACTGATGACCTGTTAATCATGCATTAAGCAGTGGGGAAGGCTCAGAGCTTGGCTCCATCTTTGAATTCAACTGCTGTACATTGGCCAGGCCGAGATCTGTTCTTGTATTCTCATGCTTAGCCAGAGGCTTCTTCAATGAAATTTGAATGCTGTTATTCTCCAAGGTACAGCACATGGAGTTCAACACTCTAATTTTGAGTCTCAACCTGTAGAGTGACCTTGGGCAAAGTGCTTTGTCTGTCTACTTTTCCTTGCTCTTCCGTGCAGGTTGAAGGAGAACCTGAGGAGTGTACTTCAAGGGCACTACATAACACTGAGTACCATGGACAACATGTAAATGTCCTCTTCTATGACAGCTGAAGAGAGTTGTTCAAAGGCTTACAGCATTTTCCTGGTGATCTTCACCTCTTGATAGCCAAAGCCATTCTGGACAAGGGAAAGAAGTGTTCCCACTAAGGCACAGCACCTCTTAACCCGCAGGGGTTTTTTGCTGCGCTTCCAGAAGTCTTGAAATGCCTTTCTCTGAGTCCATGATTTGCCCTAAGGGACAAGGTTGATTTACTTTATCATAAATTCATGGTGCTTTGGGAATGCAAGATAGAATTCTAAAACTGAAATCTTAATGATGACCAAAGAGAAAGGGAATTGGTTATGTACACCCTCAAGTAGCTCTGAAAAGCTGTGACTGCATTATTTCTATGTGGCTCCTCATCTAGTAGGGAAAGAAATTACACTTGTACCTGAAAGGAATTTAGAGGCATCCATAAAGCTTGTTTTTCCTTTGAGGGAATAAACCTGGTCTACACAAGGACAGAGTTTTTTGTTGTAGTTGTGCCTAGAGGCCTGGTTTATGAAGACTTATGTTTATACTGGCAAGAGATTTTGACCATTCATTTAGCATTAGCTCCCTGAATGCTGTTTTTTTATGCTAGTGATAAAAGTGGTTTGAGCTGTTTTAACCAGATCATGGCAACAGGTCTTGGTGATATAGATGAATAACACCAAATCATGCTCTATATATACACATAAATACACCTTTCCATTTGAGCGTTTTTCTGTATATTGACAACCACTTGCACATGCAGCATTCTATATAAAACTTTTTATGCATTTCTTTCTACGTGTGTGAATACATATTTATATACATCAATGCCAACATGCATTAGAGAGTGACATACCCAGTATTCAGTGCCATCCCTTGCCATTAGAACTCCCTACTCAATACCCATATTTTATAAAAAAGTCCAGTTAGAAATAAAATGGCTTTTTCACTCATGCAACCAGAAATGTCCTTCAGATGTGCTTGAATTTAGGCCACCAGATCTTCAAAAGCACCAGACAGGAGCACTGTGTCCCAGAACAAAATGATTGTCACAGTTTGGTTCCCCTAAACAGAACAGACCTTCTCACACCACGTAGCTATAGAAGGCGAAAGACTCATGGAAACAGACAAATTGTAACTGTTTCCCTGCTGCAAATGACATCCTGTCTAAAGAATTTTTTTTTTCCCTTAAGGAGAAAAAAAAAAAATTAAAAGAAACCAAAAACCCCCAAAAAAAAAACCCCAAACCAAAAAAAAAAAAAAAAAAAAAAAAAAAACAACAACAAAAAAAATCCCCAGCAACCAGCCCTACCACGAAATATATTTCAGTTAAACAGATATTGGTTTAACAAGTTGAATAATGTAATGCCATTTAAGCTTCCTGTGAATTATTTTTTGGACTACAAGTGAACAGGACACAAAATATCTGAAAGCCTACCAGTTGTCTTTTTTCCCGGTGAGCTCTAGCTCTCATAAGAAAGTCCAAATTAAGTTTAGTGACTTCTCTTCTTGATGATTTATTGAGGAACCTATCTTCAGAAACCCTGACTTAGTGCCATTTGTCAATACAGAGACATGTCAATGCTTGAAAACATTGAGGTAGGTATATACAGTAGGTAATACAAACCTGGCTCTGCTTTGGATTCTGCAGGTAAAAGTTTATCTTCCTGATTTTGGGCTGCAGAAGTCAGAAGTCTGCAGGAGTCAAAAGTAATCATTCCAGCTGTTGGATTGAACCTGAATTCTTAGAAAACCTGAAGAGTTCTGGCAGGAATGCTACTAAATGCTGTGTTTTGAGTGGGGGAATTTCTGAGTTTAAAAGAAAAGAGACTAAGAAGAGAAACAGATAAAGGGAGACAGGTCATTGTCAAGGGGGAAGAGATCAAGGGAGAAAGGGGTTGAGTTTCAGGGCTGTGATTTGTTTGGAAAAAAGGAAATCACAAAGATATAGCTCATACATATTTTACTCCAGATATATGAGGAAAAAGGGAAATAAAAGACTTGCACTGCAACATGCATCCTGGCTCCACATTGCCAGTGGGAGACTGACCTTGAAAGCTGCTACTGCATGGCAAAGGGGCGCAGTATTGATTATTGCATTCAAGGTGACAGGATGTTTTTCAGTTTGGTATCAAGATTTCAAAGAGCTGCAGTTCTCCACAAGCATTTAGGAGTACCTAACACAAAGAAAACAGATATGATGGAGTTAAATAAAAGATCACAGCCCACTTCTAGACACTTTTCAATTTTTTTTTCTCCTTTGCATACAGGCATTCCTGTGCAGTCCTTCTAAACTACATTCTGATGTTCAAGTTGAGTTGTCTCCCAAAAGTGAATTTTTACATTCACAAGTATTTTACAGACATATTTTCACTGTTTTACAGAAGACATGACTGTTATTTATAATTTCATGGTCTAGTTCACAACTGAGCCTGGCTGAAGACATTTTTTTAAAGCCAGCAGCTTGCTTTGGTGAAATTCGGCTTAGCAATAGCAAATTTGTATAACAAAACTTACTGCTCTGGGATTCATCACATGTTCAACATCCCAAATGAGTTACCAGGAAAGAGTCATTCTTAGTTCATTATTTAGTTAAAGCAACCAAAGAGGAATGAGGAAAAAAATGGGTCCATATATCTACTGCAATTTAGCATTTTTTAATGTAGATTTTGCAAAATCTTCCCATTCCTTCCCATTACTCTCTCTCTTTCTGCCCTCCAAAAGAAAACACATCTAGTTACCTTAGGAAGAGATCGTGTATCAAATTTACAAAATAAACCAGAGACAAATTTCCTGTGGGGTATGTCTGGGGAAACTCTATTGAAAACCTGATACCATCACAACTTTGAAGTCTGTATCCAAAATACACACTAAGGCAGGTGAGGATTACAGTGCAAATGAGGAATCACAGGTGGGACATCTTTCATCAAGGCAGCAGTGGAGCATAAAGCCAAGGATTCGTCTGTTCTTGCATTTCTTAAACTGAGTAATGCCACTGGCTCATGTTCCTCCACTGGCGGTACCTTTCTCCAAGCTAGAAGGGAGCAGTACAGAAATTCCCAGCTGTATTTTGTCTTCTCAGCCTTCTACAGTGCTTCTCCTTCCCTGCTTAAAGCTCTGCATGTAGAGAGGTACAGCCAGCAGACTGTGCTGCTATCAGCAGTACTGCCTTAAAGGCTGTCTCATCCCACCGAGGTGAATATCAAACTCCACAAGCAGGATGTAACAGGAATACGTATGTGAACACATCCCTGCTTGCTCTGAGCAGGTACATGCTGTTCGCCTCATTATCCCTGCTAACCAGGCTGGCTTCTGCAGCTAGTCCTGCTTCTCTGAAATGTCAAATGTGGAGGAGCAGCAGTGCCAGCAGCCCAGGCACTGTCTTTGTCACTACTCCTGCCGCAGTCTGGAAGAAATTCCTTCTTAAAGCACACACAAGTCTTAGGAGACTCTCTGAGAGTCTGCAGAGGTGGGAGGAGGAGGAGGAGGAGGAAGAGAACTGTCTGGATGAACTGTAGCAGTTCAGGGTTGCAACCCCTGGGCTCTCCTCTGCTTGGCTCTTGACCTGGCTCTGGCTAAATCACTTGAGGCCTTAGTGCATGGATTTTCTCTTGCTGCCCTTAACACTCACATCAGGCACTTCAAAGGTCCACCTCATCTCCTGTCTGTCTCTGACAGTAGCCACGTGTCAGCACTTAAGGAGGTGGTTGAGAACAGGGCACAAATGCCATGGTGTTTCCCAAATACTCTTCCAGCCCCTTTGCTGGTCAGATTATAAATTCTTTAGGATAGAGATGATCTTACCCTGTGCTTCTACAACAGGATCCCAGTCAATTTTGAGGCCAGGTAGTGTTTGTATCATATAAAAAAATATTAATTAGTGGCCTGTGACTGGAAATTGGAGCTGGGTTCACAGGAACATGTTTGTTGATGCTGCTTTCAGACAGGCTGGGAGAGGCATTCCCATGCTCTGAACAGTTTACTGCTCCATCCCCAATGCAGGGATTAACATAGACACTGCTAGCAAGGACCCGCTGAGGGTCTAAAAGTGTTACAGATGATAAGTGTATAACAGGAAAGTCAATTATCAGCTAGTAGATCCCGGTGTTACCTTCCTAGGCACTGAATTATAGCCTGCCACTTGCCTTTTGCAGGTCACCTTTCACAGTGTTACAGACCCACATTAAAATGACTTGTGACTAACAACAGAGCAGGGCTTAGTGCCTCTTTATCACTCTGCAGTAAAAGGAAGGTCTACTCTTTAATATTTCAGAAAAACCTTTGTGACTGAGACTTCAGACTGGCTACAGAAGATTTGCATCACTAAAAAGAATTGCTTGGTTTATGTTTTGACACAATTCAGCTCACTGTTTGCATTATTCACAAGCCTGACAAAATCTATCTTTTATAAAGATCTTTGGTTTGGTTTGTTGGGTTTTTTTTGTTTGTTTTACTCGCACTATGGTAAATGCTTGCTCTGGTCTGGTACCTGCTCAGACTACCCTATGCAGTATAAATGCTGTTATTAAAACATCTAAAGAAGTAGGGATTTCTAAAATGCATTTTAAAAAGTAGGTCAGTGGTGCAGCTTCCATAGCATATACATTTTTAAAAAGATAAAGAAAAAATAAATATATAAATATGACCACAAAAAAAGAACACACTGGGAATTGCATGCTTAGGAAAATTTCCCTTGGAAGTAGAAGGCTTGTTTGGGATCTCTGTAGATGTGTTTATGTTGTTTCAAAAAAACCCAAATAAAACAAAACCAAAAACATAGAGGAAAAAGGATTCTAGGGACTTAATTAAAGGACAAGTATCTATAGCCTAAAGGACAAAACCAAGAAGCTTACATCCTCATTCCTCCCTTCTCCAGAGCTGATTTGTTTTGGTGAGATCCAGCAGGAATGGTCAAAACCAAACCTATGGAACACCAACAGCCAAACAATGTCAGCACCTGGGGAATCAGCTGGAGCTCAGCCCATGGCCCTGGTAGTGTAAGAGGGTCAGTGTGTCCTGTAGTACCTGGGACAAGATTTGCATTCACCTGGAATAGGGAGAGTCTGGGGCATGCTCCATCTTAGAATCACAAAATTGTTTAGATTGGAAAAACCCTTTAAGATCATCAAGTCCATCCATTACCATAACACTGCCAATTCCACCACTAAGCCATGTCCCCAAGTGCCACATTTACATGTCTTTAAAATACCTCCAGGGGTGAAGACTCCACCACTTCCCTGAGCAGCCTGTTCCAGTGCTTTACAACACTTTCGGTCAAAATATTTTTCCTAATATTCAATCTAAACTTCCCCTGGCACAACTGGTGGCTGTTTCCTCTTGTCCTATCATTTGTTGTCTGGGAGAAAAGATCAATGCCCACCTGTCTAAATCCTCCTTTCAGGTAGTTGCAGTTAGTACTACAACAACAGTAGAATGAGAAGGTCTCCCTGAGCCTCCTTTTCTCCAGGCTAAACACCCCCAAGCTCCTTCAGCTGCTTCTTACCAGACTTGTGCTGCAGAATTTTCACTACCTCCATTGCCCTTCTCTGGACTCCCTCCAGCACCTCGATGTCTTTCTTGTAGTGAGGGGCCTAAAACTCAACACAATTCAAGGTGCAGCCTCACCAGTGATGTGTATGGGGGGAAAAGTCAGGTGCAAGTCATCATCCACCACTGACTGTCTGACTCAGTGGAATTGTACTGACATTCACCAAGTGTGAAAGCATCACTCAGTTTAGTGCACAGCCTTCAGCAAGGGCTGCACACCATGAGTCAGTTACAGCAGCCCTGAAGAAGCCAAGAAGTACTACAAAGTGTTCCTCTGAGTCACAATTTCCTCCACTCCTGGCTCTTTCCTACAGCTAAAGCTGTGTTATTTGGTAATAATCCACATTCCAAGTTCCACATGTACATACCAAGAAGTGCTGAAGGAGAGCTCAGGCTCTGCTCAGGCATGCTCCCCTCAGCCTGAAGCAAGTATGAATGAAGCAGTGCAGCTGTGAAATAAGATTGGGATTCACGTAAGATTCCAGAGAATAGAGGGCAGAAATACTGTGTCAAGCAGAGCTAAAGCAGACATACAAACAACTGCTCAAGGGAAAAAAAAAACAAAACAAATGCAGGTACTTCAGTTAAAATGCCTCAATTCTTCTAGAGTTTTTAAACTTTTTTTGAAAAATAATAGTACAAATAACCTAGAGCAAGTTTATAATCTAAGACTTTCTTTGCAAGGAAAGCTTGAAATCATTTTGTTTATAAAGAATAACAAACTTAGAGACCTGGTGACCATATACCACCAGATTTGGTTGCTTCTCTTTTATTTACCAATTATGAAGTTAAGGATCACAGCCAAAACTGTTTTTGAAGAAAATTGACCAAGTTGTAAAGATTTGGCAAATCCACAAAAATTTATGAAGAGCAATGATTTTTGATCTGCTGAAGAACTGAAAATTGCTTCATTGGACAAAATGAATATTTCATCTATCATATATACATTAAAATATTGAATTAATTTTGAGACAGTGGGTGGTTTTGACACACAGAAAATATTAACCAGGCCTTTCTCATAGAATTCACTGTCCTGCTGCTAAGTGTTCACACACGGTTGTTCAAGTTACTCAGATTGCTGTATGACACTTCTCCACAAATTTTAATTTGCAGAGATCTTCAGGATTTTCTGAAAGTAAAGGTCCTGCAGTGATGTAAAATGTTAGTATCATTGCGTTCACAAAGCTGTGTCCTTAAACTGCTTAATGCTGTTCTTTTAATCCATTGGAAGAATTACTCTTGTTCCTCAATTAAGTATCAAATTATGAATGTTCTCCCTGGCTTTTTTTCTTCTGGAATATGGTTATTGTTTTATATCATCTTGGAAGAATAGATAGAAAAAAAAATTACAAAGAGTGACAATACAAATCAATTGCCTGGTGCACCATTTATAGTCTGGTCTTAACTCAGATCAGTATTGGCAGTAGATTATTTGGGAAGTACTTTCTGGATTTACTGGCCTGGGGTATTAAATTTTAAAATCTTATCAGTGGCCATGTAGCATGAATCATGAAGAAAGGCGTATCCATAACAGAACTGAATGCATGCATGTAATCTGTCTACAATCTTGAGGTATTTTATTTATGTGCCTGCTCTTAAATGTCTAATTGATGAGTCTCTAGGGATCGAGATTACTGTAACTCATGTCCAGCATGTAATTTGTAGAGCAATCCTGCCCTGCTTGATAGAGTTCCCAACTCACAAAGGTATCTTCCCCCTCTACCAGCTTGGTATGCAAACCTTGATCTGGGAAACGTAGCTCTCCTGTTCTCATTATAATGCACTGTTGGCATCAACTGCCTTCTGATGTGGGAAAAAAAGAAGTCATCATTAGCAATTAAGCTTACTAGCAATGGGTTGGTAATGAATTTAATCAATGTGATGATCTTTCCTTCCCTCCAATTTGCCTAATGAAATGGTAGCATGAAGTGGACCCTCCAGTTACAAGTAAGCAGTGGATGGTGACCATCCCTTCCTTATCCCTGGAAGACACATCCAGCTCTGACCACCCCTGAAGTGAATGGTCAGAATGGTTTATGACTGAATGAGCAAGCATCTTTAAAATTAGTCCAAAGCCACTTGTCTCTTGTGCTATTTTTCTTTGCACCTCATGTCAGACAAATATCTCTCTAGACTTCAGGAGGAGCAGATGGATCTATCTGACTGTGTCTTCATTTCCTCAAAGCAGCACATTTGCAACCATTTACATCCTAGCCTAGTCAGATCTGATTGATAAGACTAGCTCTGGCTAATGCCCAGGCTCCCCATCTGCAGGACTGCATTGAGTCCTGGAGTCCTCAGCATAAGACAGAGATTGGCCTGTTGGGCCAGGTCCAGAGGAGGCCATGAAAATGCTCAGAGGGCTGGAGCACCTCTGCTACGGAGACATGCTGAGAGAGTGAGGGTTGTTCAGCCTGCAGAAGAGAAGGCTCCAGGAAGACCTTAAAGCACCTTCCAGTGCCTAAAAGGGCTACAGGAGAGCTGGAGAGGGACTATTGACAAGGACATAGAGTGACAGGACAAGGAGTAATGGCACTTTAAGATTAGATATTGGGAAGCAGCTCTTTCCTGTGAGGGTGGTGAAGCACTGCCACAGGTTGCCCAAAGAAGCTGTGGCTGCCCCATCCCTGGGCAGGTTGGATGCAGCTCTGAGCAACCTGGTCTAGTGGAAGGTGTCCCTGCCCACAGCAGGAGGCTTGGAACTAGATGGTTCACAAAGGTATGAAAGCAAGCGGCTCTTTGTGCTTCTGTATCTCTCATACTCAAGAGAGGGAGGAAGATCATTTGTCATAGCCTTATGAAGGAAGGTGAGTAGGGCTTCCACTCAGGAATAACAGAAATTTGAAGAGGGCTTTCCAGAACAGAAGTGGATCCAGTCATCTAGAGTAATGAATTAAAGACCTAAGGAAGCAAAGAGGGCAGAGAACTGCATTCTGGTATAAGCAAATTCTGCCAGGGTCTGCAGTCTGTTCTGCTATGGAGATGACATGACAAAATAGAAACAGAAGTTGTGCTGTGATTTCTTGTGAAAGCAGTTGGGCCACTTTTAGGAAAATCCCATGGAAAAAACAGGAGAAGGTTTAGACTGAATCCTTTTCCATTTTCCTGGCTGCTTTCTGAGGCTGTTGTTTTGCACTTCTGCAACATAGCCCAAGTTTCATGTCCATCAGACCTGTCCTTCTGCACGGCAAGTTGGCCAAAGACAGAAAAAACAGTCTCAAGTAGCCGCCACTGTTTTTCCAGCCCTATGATATTCATTCTTTTGTGTAATGTGCAAAATAAACAGTCTAAATTACTGTTTACCATCTTTACATGGATCATATGGCAGCTTCCTTCTCCCTAGAAACCACTCCTTGGTAAGTGGCAAGCCCTCATAATGATGAAAACCAAACAAGTCTTCTCATACACGTTGAGACTTGCATTGTGGAGAATCAGGAGAGTCAATTTGCCTTCAGTCATTTATTACCATAACTCTTTGCAGTGCTCAAGTGGGTCAGCTAATGTTATCACTGAGCATTGTGATGGGGAGGAAAGTTAGTGCTGGCTTTATGTCCCAAAGGCTTTTAGGAGAAAAAAGCAAATCAGCTAAAGAAATAAAATAATATGCTGATGAATTTTTCTTCTTTAGTTGAGGGTCACTACATCTGGCAGATATTGTGAGGGCTTTGTTTTTTTTCTTTTTCTTGAGCAGTTCAGTGAATTTTGCTTGTAGGAAGCCAAGTGAATCCAGGTCAACTTGATTCGAACAAATGAAATAGGCGTTGGGTATGATGGAAAAGAAATTTGCCCCAGTCCTTAGTTGCAAAGACCACAAAATCTCACAAGCTTGTGCAGGTTAAAGCCTAAAGGGTAAGGCTGCAGCCACTTCCAAGTTATTTAAATACCCCACATTATTTACAGTTATTTTGATCTCTTTTTCCGTGGTAGAATTCTGAATCCTTCACTGGAATCACTCAATATTCACAGCAGCATAACAAGGATCCATAGCCTGTCGTGTTTGCAGCATGACAGGATGTAAAACACCATTGTCTGTCCAGATCAAACAAGGTCAGATTATTAAAATACAAATCAATCTATTATTGTTTAATGTACTGCTCACTGTGACTCACATACGTGACTGACCAAGAGAAGCACATCATGTTGTGTGCAAGTCATTTTAGGTAAAGATGGCTCATCAGGGATCAGATGCTTAAGGGGTCTGCACATTTTGGGAGGATGGCAGAAAAAAGAAATGCAGTTGACCTTCCTGGGAAGAATTGAAGTCAAATATATAACAAGGTAATGAGGTATTTATTAAAAATACTCCTTTGCACTTTCATAGGTCTGCTCATATGACAGATGACAACCAGCTAATCCTCCTATGCACTTTGCAAAGTGGTTATGTAAGTGCTGTCCCCATTTTGTAGGTGGGGAAAGAAAGGCAGGAAAAAAATGCCAATCATTCTCATAGCAACAGAGGGAATTCATGCAAGAACTGGAGTCTGCAGGAATTTCACTTTTCCCTTTGCGTTACTCTTATATGTGCATGATGTTCCCTTAGTGGTGACTTCTGAGCTCTGTTTTTGTCTCATTCTTTCTTCTCTCTGTCTTAAGTGACCTGATTTTATCTTTTTTAAACATGAAGAGAGGTTCAGCAGCATCTCTTGTTTGTGTGCATACAGAGGCTTAGAGAAACACTTCAAATGTGGGGCATCTGTTGTTGTAACCCTTCCCTGGCCATGATGCCCTCTTCTAAAAAATGCCAGTGAGAAAGGGGTCTGTAAGAAAGGGAAAACACAAAGTTGGGCAAACTGATTGTATGTAAGCTCATCCTATATTGGGGGTTTTCTTAAAGGCTTGAAGGTTCTGCAATTTCTCAAAAATTAACTCTGTAAGTTCAAGAAAAATCATAGTATCTTTTTCTATCACATCTACAGTCAGCCTGTTTTCTCTCTCCCCCTTCATCTGATTATTTCACTCTAAAGAAGATTTTTGTGATCAAAATCCTGCTGCTCACTGCTCCTTGTAACAAGATGTAAACACCATGCTGGCATCTTTAAAGGTTTTGGGTGTCTTTATTCTGCAAGTGTGAGGAATGATGCAGAGCAAAGGAGGCTGTTATACACTGCTGTCCTGGTGCAAATGAGGAATTCTCACCCAGCCCACATGCTTTTGATTCTCCATCACAACTTCCAGAGAGGGCTTGTACTTTGGGCAAGGATTTGCTTACCTGTTTAAATAAGGCTTCACCACCTTTTTAGATCCCACCTTCACATATGGGATCATCCAGTTTGGTGAACTGTAAGCTCAAAGGAGTTTTCTAGGCATAACATGCCTTATCAGCCAGCCCATTTTTGCCACATACCTTCACAAATCCCCTTTTGTTTTACCAAGTCCTATCATAGACTGTGGTTTAGCTTAGGAACCTATTTGGAGAGGCATCATGTGTAGGAAAGGTGTCAGATACACGTTCCCTGCCAAAGTGCTTTTGAACTTATCTGTCCTGTGTAGCTAATGGGATACAGCTCTGTGTTGCCTCACTTTTAAAGATAAAGACTGGCTCTGTTTTCGTAGAATGAGTATATGAGGTGCTTGGGAAGTTGCCATGAGTTCCACCAAGCCTGAGAGTCAGGCGGCTCCCAGGTGGCTGCACTTGGAGCTGGATATGAAAAAAAGTTCTGAGCAAAACCTGCCTGCCCACCTTCAAGAAAAGCGCACAAGCCTCATTTTTTCCCCCATATGTGTTAGTTTGGTGTTGAAAGAGAAACATGAAACAGGTAGCTTGGGGTTGCTTTGTCTTAATCAAGGATTTGGATGAATCTTCAAACTTCCCAATTCTTGAAAGTGCCTCTCTGCAGCTTGATATAACGCTTGCAGTGAAATTAGGTAGAGCTGGTGCCCCAGTGCCGCAAATGTGGAAGCTAACATTGTCACGCAGGTGTAGAACTGGTTTAGAACAGAATTCAGTGAGCTTTATATGAGGCATTAGGCAAATCCCTATTTAACAGGTTACAATCCTGAATTTTCAGCCTACAAATAAGAAAAATTTTTAAGACCTGACATCCAGACCAAAGAGTTTTTCTTCTGACACTTGCTGTTTAAAGGCTGTATCTGCTCCCCATGCTGCCAGACATAGAGGAAACAAGCTCTATGCTGTTCACATGATTTTGTCCTGCTTCTGCAGTGTTTTGTTCTCCAAGGACTAATTGCCAGTGTGATCCAAGCAAGAAAAGGAAACTTTCTGCAAACTCTGCTATCTCATCACAAACTAGCCTTGGGGTGAAACTGTAGCCCGGAATAGACTGAAGAGCAGCGCAGGTAGCTGACACACGGATTCACTGCTATATGAGATTCCACAAGGTATTCCAAAAGGTGGACATGAAATAGGCAACAACCTGTGAGATACCCCAGGAGGTCTCAAACAGAACTAGAAGCCCCTACTTAGGCAAGTGAGTAACTCCTTTGGAGTTTTGCTGTTGAACTCATAAAAGCTAAGAGGTTTGGGGTTTTTTTTCTCCAGATGTGGATCCTGTAAATACATGGCATAAATTATAAATATATGGCATAAAATCTGACTTTCAGATAAAAGCAATTTTTTTTTAGACTCTTCATAGTTTTGGAATAATTTCCTCATTATCCTCAGTCACTGTGGGAAAGGCAGGGTGGGGTGTGAGTGCATGGAGAGATGGTTTTGTGAAGCAGATGGAGGGTGTTGAGTTAATACACTCAGTCCCCCCAGACTGCTGTCTGGCACCTCATTCATCTGAAGACCTCTGAGCATATAAGGTCTGTGATAAACAAAGGGGGTCTGTCTTGTGCCTCTCGGTTTCCAGTGGCTTATTAAAGATTGGATTGTTTAATGTTATCCTTTAACAGAGAGATATTTCTGTGGATAGGGAGACTCCTGTGTCACTGGAAAGGAAAGAACAAGGCTTTCATGTTCCTTGTTTAAACCATTAAGCAGTGATGTTTTGCTGTTTGACATGCCATTCCTCCTTGCACTTTCTAAGCAGTCCCATTCCTTCATTCTTTGTGGTT
The DNA here is from genome assembly GCA_013398015.1 of Oreocharis arfaki. Lineage (NCBI taxonomy): Eukaryota > Metazoa > Chordata > Aves > Passeriformes > Paramythiidae > Oreocharis > Oreocharis arfaki. The sequence continues at coordinate 690,026 of VZRR01012883.1, read as the reverse complement.
AATTATTGCTCTCATTCTCTTTCCGGCACGTTTTCTGCTCTGTTACTGGATCCGTAGGGGAAAAGTGACTGAGGGAAATAAGCACAGGACCAAGGAGCAGAGAATTAACTGTCCCCATGGGAAGCTTGAGTTACTAGCTGCCACACATGCACATTTTCATTGCTAACAGTGAAGGAAAAGTTGACAAAGAGCTTGTCACCAAGAGCGGAATACAGAGGAGCAGGAAGAATTTCTGCAAGTCATTTGTATTGCCTACCCATGACAGCCCAGTGCATGCAGTTCACATTCAATTATTACTTTTTATTATTCATTATTTCCATTGCAGTAACATCCACAGGTACCAGCCAGGACTGCAGCAGCATTGTGAGAGATTCTACTCCAGCACAGACTGGAAGTTTTTAGAGGTATAACTATGTCTTCTGAGAATATAAATATTCTACTAAAATAACTGTACTGCTACAAACCATAGTACTGCATCACAGCAGACCTGCCTTTTGCTTTTGTAGCTTATTCCCTTTCCCACACAGAAAAGATGTTATGCAGGTGTAGACACATTGCTGTTGTTTTGAGTATTTATATTTGAATACAGCCACAGCAGTTTGATGCTGCTGTAGTTTCAGGCAACATTAACCCTGTCCCAGAAGTCATCACATCTCAGGAGACAAATGGGAAAGGAATAGGAGGCATAAATGAGTCATAATTCTGTTGAATGGTGGCAAAGGACAAGATGCAGGTATCATCCCTGAATCTAGACTGACATTTGCCAGTAAGAGACAAACTACTCTTCACGCTAATTCCATGTCAGTGTCAATGCATCTCTACTGAAGTTAATGAAAAGCAGGGGTAATTCTAGCTAATTCTAGCTAACAAACCACCTGTCTGAAGGTCTGGTTTGTTGTTTGCACGTCTGGGGAGTAAATGTGCCAGGGGCTTCTCAAAGAGTAGCTGGCTGGAATCTTCGTTTTGCAGCCTGAAAGAACACTTCTAGTCTGATCCACCTTGTAGAGTGTTTTGAGCATCTTGTTCCCAATCACTAAATAAAAAAGAGATAAGAAGGAATTCAAGTCCTGTTACAGTTTGATATAGTTTCTGCCACATTTGCAAGTTGTCTTCAACTTGTGACCAAAGATGTTCAAATAATTGTGAGAATAAGTGTACCTGCAGAAATTTTTTAAAGGCTAAATGTGACAAATACTAAAGCAGACTACTTCTGATGACTCTTTCTCCAGATTTTAGTGCAATGGCTCTGAGATCAGCAGATGGGCAGCTCAGGAGCTTGTTGCTCCTGCAACTGGGAAGGCGACTTTTTTGTAGAGCAGATTATTACTCAAGACTGCTAGCATGGTCTGTGCAGCATGCAGCATTTGTTAATGCTTTATGTATCAACAAAGCTTTGTGCTTGAGATAAGTTCTGTTACTATCCATGTTCTCAGAATACTCTTTTAGGTTGGCACCAATGGCATAGCACTCGTTTGTAGGAGGTGTAGAAACAGAAAAAGACAGAACATAGCAAATAATCTTATCAATTTCCAGCAAATACGCTAGGTTGGAGCAGCAACCTCTAAATCTTGCTGAATTTTTAGGGTGTTTTGTTCAAATACAGTTATGAAAGCAGCAAATGCCAATTTATAAACTTTTGGTGGCTATGTGGAATATTTCTCTGGATCTGTATGTTTTAAACACCCTGTCTGTACATAAAAATACATCAAAGCTTACGAATTATCTTGTTTTATCACTTCATGATTGATTGTGATCTCCGTAGTTGTTATCAATACACTCTGTAGATTTAAGAAGCTCTCTGATCCTGAACTGTAGGCCGAAGTAGAGATACACACGTCAGAGCTAAAGTGATGTGTTGACTTGGTAGCTGGCAGTGAGTGACAAATATGAGTGAGAAAATTGCTGGTATGGATTTAAAACTGGGAAAACAATGGGTTGAACTACTAAGGCGTGGCATGGCATGGCATTGAGCTAAACTGCTCCTCTGGTGAGATGCTTGCATGTGGTGTTTTAAAGTATGTTAGGTATGCATGATGAAGACATGTCGAGTATAAGCAGTTAAAGGACCAAAGAAAGGCAAATCATCAGTGGAAGAGCAAGTGTCACGATGCCACAAAAATAAACAAATGATTGCATTTGGGATCACAACCTTCAAGCTGAACTGCTAGAATACTAGAAACCTCCTGAGATACCAATATGCCAGTGTTGCTCAGTATTATAGCTTGGGAAAGAAAATGTTAAACAGAAACATCTCATTAGCATCAGATTCACCACAAAAGTGTCCCTGGTCATGGGAAGAAGAGAGAATTGCTGGAACAACGGCTTGTGACTAGCAGATGGTCAACAGCATCCTTTACTAGCTGAACTAGAATGTCAGAAAAGGACTAGAAAACTGTGGGCTAATGTCCCTGGAAATATTAATGTGTGGAGGTAATTCCATATAGACAGGACACACATCTATGTATCCTGCTTCCCAGTTAGTGCTGTCTCTAGGCATGATGGACTCATTGCCTCCCTGTTTTGTCAGCGAAGTGCACAATTACTGGGCTCTCCATGTCATCTGTTAGTTAAATGCTAAATTTAAATGTTACTTTATCTGGAAATTTCTGCATTAACTAGCAGAGGATTTAGGTTCCTGATTTCAGGTGTTTTGTGATGCTTATAAATAGGTGCCTAAAATACTTTGAAGTGTTTTGTGTGAATTTTCGCTTACTGTGTTTGCTGTGTTCACCTTCTGCATATGGTCCTCTAGCCAGGAAAAGGTTGTCTTAAATCTCCGCTTATTACACATAAAATTGCTTTGTAATGGTGTGAGTAGCTTCTAGTCTGCTTGCAAAGGTTCTTGGTTGGTGTGTCTTACTGTCTTCTCATAATCATCAGGTAGATAGATTACAAATACATGTATATGTATATGTATATGTATATGTATATGTATATGTATATGGATATGGATATGGATATGGATATGGATATGGATATGGATATGGATATGTATATGTTGTTTTCATCCTGACTTCCCATTTACTTCCCTAAGCACTGTGGCCTGTGGTGGTACCACAAGCAGTTGTCTATCTCTCTTTTTCAGAATATATGATATGACACTGTATATAGGACAGCACAAAACTTCTTACTCGGGTCCAAATCCTTTCGAAGGATCTATATCCTCAGCTCCTATAAAAAGGGAAGGGGAAGAAAAGGACTGGAGATGGGCCCCTGGTGCGTTGAGCAGAAGACAGTAGGCAATCACTTTACAAAATTTCCCCTGTATTTGGCACCATCTTTTGAGTCTGCACTTTGCAAAACTGAGTTTTGAACTGTCTACTGACTACTCTATCTGTAATCACTGGATATAAGAGCCTAAACCTTGTTTCAAGTACCAGGGTGCTAGATCAAAGAATTTCTTACTTCAAATTTAGTTTTAAAGTTAGTAGCAATTATGCTATCTTTTTCTTCTGTGGATAGTCTGGGCTGTACCACAGGTCAGAGCTTATTTTCCTTGCATGCTGATTTAAGTCAGAAGGTTTCTGCTGGATTAGGTGAGGTACAATGCATATGGCAGGAGATGTCCTGTATCTGTAAGTGCTGCAGTTAAGAAATATTTCCAGATTTCAGACTCATTTGGGAGCTGCTTAATTTCCAAAATAAGCTTCTCTGATTCTCCATACATAATCTGCATACTCTACAGGCAGACAGGGATCGGCTATTCACTCCACAGCTTGAAATGCCTGAGGCTCTTGTCTCTGCTTATATCCATTAGAGGTAAACCAAGGCTGATTATAGGGAACACTGTACTTCTGATCATGTCAATGAGCATAGCTAGCAAGTGTTCTGGGGGCAGATTCTCATCTCATTTGCATTGGTGCAAATCAAGAGTAATTGAGTTATTCCAGATTCAGAGCAGGCGAACTGCCTTAATATGATTTTCTGTCTCAATGAAGATATTATTGAATTCAGCCAGTGACTCTGTTTTGACACTGTTTTCCTTTGATTTTATGCTGATATACAGTGTTTAGCATTGGTTCAGAGCAAAGTCTACATTGTGTAGACAAGGACACTTAGGAAGGAAGTACATTTGAGTCGCAGTTCTTTGACTGGGACCACTTATTTGCTGAACAGGGTGTTCAGCAGTTATTTCTAAAAGAGGCTGTTTCCAGTAAGTCACGTACCTGCCTGCTGGCCCCAGTCAAACCCAAGCTCCCAGGAAACCGGTAGCCTCCTGTGCCATGATCACTCACTGCAGAAATGGGTGAAGAGAAAGGCATCCTATGCAGCAGAATGACATTAAGCTAAAAGATAAAAGGCACTCTTAAAAAAAAAGAAAAAAGTAGCTTGAAAGACGATTTAAAAACAGAAAATTCTTCACATGACCCGTTAAGACAACATAAGCCTCTTTTTGTTTCCTGCCTATTTCAGCCTGTTCCTGGTCAAGAACGCCACAGCTAATAATTGTGTCAGAAAACCTTCCTGTCTGAAAATGATCTCTTCCTAATGGATAGATGATTCCATATGGTTTCATATGTCATAGATGGAGAGAGAACATATTGGACGACTGGCCACAGCTGGCAATTCGTGTTAGTGCCATATGGATAAATGAGCAAGCTCTCCTGCATTGTGTATTTCAAGTAAACCATTTATCTAAACAGGTGCTGACCCACTGGGAATGCATTTTTATGGTCAAGCTTGCAGCATGCAGCGACACGAGCAGCTCTGTTCACCCCTCCTATGTCTGCAGAGCAAACCCATGACATTTATGTATCATTTGCCTCCATTCTGCGTAACTCCAATGTCCATAAAAGCACACCTGGGCAGACTCTTTGTAAATGAGACCTGAATCTGGCTCACTGAACTGTGTGAATATTATAAGGCCAGTCTCCTAAATCCTCTTTGGGAATCCGTCTGTGATATTCACTTCTAATAGATATTGCTATATCATATGCAGGGGATTAAAATCACCCCATTTATGAGGCTATATAAATAAAGAATCAGATTTTCCACCTCCTTGAGCTACTGTGCTCCATCCCTGATTCCAGATGAAATTCTTACACTCCTTTCCTCTCCATGCCATAATTGCCTCTTTGTCTAAACATGCTCCATTTTGGAATTCCTCTTGCTTACATTCCTAATACGTGCGGTTCAAGGTACTCGCTGACTGATTTATGCTGGGCTTGTGTGGCTCCCTTGGAAATGGAGCAGAACACATTCCATCCACCTGCATAATAAAACCAGCTGGTGCAGGGTGGGAGCACTCAAACTGCAGCAGAAACAAAATTCACCTAAGTTTTGACTCAGTTATCTGTCTCTCTATCAATTTTTCTGATCGTCTGTGGTATTAAAATCATGCCTAGGGAGCAAGCCCTTGTGAAAAAAAGTCTCTAATTATGCTGTTTATTCTGTTATTTCTGTGTCACTGCCAGCACCACATACTGGGGTGAAGGAAAATGCTTTGTCTGCATTTCTAAGTATTTTGATAAGAGCGCTTTTAATATGGTTCTAACATTCAGAAAGTTTTAATATCATTTGAGCTCTCTGGGCTCCTTCTGGAATCATTGAATCACAGAATGGTTTGGGTTGGAAGGGACCTTTGAAAGTCATCTACTTCTACCCCCCTGCCATGGGCAGGGTACACCTTCCTCTAGACCAGGTTGGTCAGAGCCCTGTCATACTGACCTTGAATGTTTCCAGGGATGGGGCATCCACCACCTCTGTGGGCAACCTGTGCCAGTGTCTCACCACCCTCATTGTAAAAACTTCTTCTTTCTACCTACTCTAAATCTACCCTCTTTTAATTTAGATCCATTAACCCTTGTCCTATCACTTCAGGCATTAGTAAAATCTGTCCCCCTTTCTTATAAGCCACCTTTGAGTACTGAAAGGCTGCAATAAGGTTTGTTCTTTGCCTCCTTCCATTAGCTTTACAAATAGTGTAAGTCTTGTTTTTGTCACAGGAGGTAACATTTTATGTGAGAGTAAATTTAGTCACTTTGGTGGTGAATCACTGTACAGTCCAAAGCTCAGATTAGTAATTTCATTAATGAGATTTGATTTGGATTCCTCATTCACAGTTGTACCATCCCTATGGTGGGCAAAGAGGCAGAGAGTTAGTTTGGGTAGGAAGATCAGGAATTCTGCAGTGGATGGAGGAATAAGCCTGACAGTCACCCCAGGCTTTTCCCTGCTCAGCAGTTTCACATCACTGATAGTTTGCTGGTGGCTTCTTGAGAAGTGAGAAAACAGAACAAACCTCAACCTGATACTAGTTCATATCTCCCATCATCTACTCTGCTGTACCCACATCTGAGGTGCCTGTTCCTTGCCTTACTTCATTTGCGCTCATTTATTCCAAACAGGAGTTAAGTTTTCGTAGCGCAACAGTAATAAGGCAGCTTAAATAGCAAGTTCTCAGCTGTGTTTGGTGCACACTGTGCTGTGGGAGATTAAAAAGAAAATCAGAAAGTGCGTGATGGAGATTAAGATGGTTCTAAATTGCTGTGTAGAAGACTGAGTCCCCTTTGTACCTCTTATCTGCTGTTTGAAGTACCATTACTTAAGCTTGGTGTTAGGGGGGAATGAAAAAAAAAAGTCTTCCTGAGAGGATGTGAGAAGCCATTTCAAAAGGCGATGCCTCTCCAGTAAATAAAGCACAAATGTTTCAGGTCAGCACTGAAATGGTGGATGAGATGGAGTTTCACCCGAAAGAAAACTTGTTCAACCAGGAGGCTTTCAAATCTCCTGGCTGAGATAAAGAAGATCAAAGAGTTTAAACGCGTTGATCCACTACTGAGGAAAATTTAGTGCTGGCAACAGACAGCAGCTGCAGTGTAGCTGGCGTGTCTAAACTCACAGCAGGGGACTAATTGCTCCTATGGATATAGGTTTGCTTTACAAAGCCAGGTCTGAAGGATCTTCATTCTCATTCAGAATGATGGAGATCTAGTGATAAAATGTAAAATGCCAATCTACACTATGCAGCAGCAGGAGGGGTATAGTCCTGGGAGCTGAGCAAGAGGGATGCATGAGGGTCCTCTGCTTTTATTCAGCTTCTATTGTGCAGGGAAAGACGCCATCAATTTACTCAAGATGATAGCGTTAGCTTGACACCCTCCTTGCTAATTAAATGAGGAAGAGTAGCTCAAGTCAAAACTTAATGTCATTTGTACAACATATTGTCCAGAGAGGTAGCCTGGATAGGGGAGCTGCAGCCATTAGAGAATTCAAAATTTTCTGTAGAAGCAGAAATGTTATTTTTATAAAAATTATTAACTGGGCAGGGATTGGAGGGTAGTAAGGCTGATTATAAAAAAATAATTCAATGAACTATTCCTGAATTCAGTGAATTTTTCCTAGTACAAACACAGCTGCAAAGATACTTGTGACAAGTCGGGTGGAGGGGCTGTTATGGTATCTCATTAAACAGGTTCCTTCTTGCAGTCCCAGGGCATGACAGAATATGTGTTCCTATTTTATTAAGGGACTAAATAGAAAGAAGGTCTGAATTGAGGATTAGTGATGGGGCTTTTCTCATGGCACAGAAGTTGTTTCTGGCAGAGTTAGGAACTGTGTGGGATTTTTGCATTTGGGTGTGAATATTGTGAGGTTTGAGTTGTTCTAAATGCCCATTTTTTATTTATTCTAAGGGAAATTAAGAAAAATGCTGCAGTTCTTATCCACAGCATCTTCCTTACAACATATCATCATAGGTACTGAGTAAAAAACAAAGGCAGCTCAGCCACCCCAATCTTTCTAGTTGAGAAGGAGAGACATCTTGGCTCTGGGAGGAAATTAAATACTCCTGTGCTGAGTCACTATAGTACAGTACAATATACCAATCTAACTCCAGCTGTCAGCCCTCATGTGCTATTTGTAGTTCTTTTGATAACAGAAAATTTCACTACATGCATATATATATGTGTGTGTGTATGTATATGTATGTAGATACATTTTTGTGTGTTTACGTTCAGCCACATAAATAAAAGTGTATGCTTTGACCTTTTCTAATACCACCTCATTCTTGGGATTTTCCAGAAGTGTTTAAATGATTCACCCTGGGTTTTCAGAATAGGCAAAGCAGGGAGAGAAGGGCATTCAGAGGCCACAGACCTCTCCTGTCATCACAAATGAAAACCTTTCCATGGCTCTAACCTTGATTGCTCCTTTGCAGTGGGGACCCTCATTAAAGCTGTTCAAATGTCAGTACATTGCCTAAATGCAGGAGGTAAATTCTTCCATGGTTTCCAGAGCGGACATCACCGCATGCCTGCATTTGCTTTAGCGTGAAGGCCAGCAGGACAGGCTACCAAGCATGCCGCAATGGGGTAGACATAACATGTCATGGGCTTCAGGGGTAGGATACAGTTATGAATATATTCTCTGATGAATGAAAGGTTTGATTCACTTGGGACGTCCCAGGACATCCAACCTGGCCTTTCTTTGTTGATTTGGAAAGTTGCAGGACTTTCTTAAGTGTTGTGTCAGACCCACCAGCCCAGAAGATGCCTGACATAGGTGGTGACATCTCTCAGGGTCAGAAGCACCCTTGGTTAAACCCAGGTAAACCACTGCCTGTACCCCTTTGGGCCTGTTGAGCTTTGGGGTGTGATCGCATTGAGCTGGAGGCAGAGGCGATGGCAGAGGCGATGGCAGAGGCACAGGAGAAGGAATCCGAAGTCCCTACACGATCCACCTTGAGTGTACTCCTTTCTCTACACCCTCCCCAGCAATGTTACACCACTAGGAAGTGAAGAGACAATGGTGAGGAGCACATCCTCCCAACACAGAAGCAATCAGATTCAGGAGCAGTGTCCTTGCCCTCTGTTTGCATAATACTGTTCTTATCAATGCAGTGAACAGCAAGTTCATTTACACCAGTAACTCGATTACAAATTAAGGAATGGGTTCAGAAGAACATTTCAGGCCTCCAAGTAGTGCAGAACTATCTAACCCAGTCTACCTGTTGGTGCACTCCAGCAGCTATGTAATTTTTTAATTTCTGAGAAAACAGCTTTTACAAATATGTTCAAAGATTATTTAATATCCATTTACGGTACCGTTAATTTGCTGCAATGGTTATACTGGGAGTTTTCACTTGGTACATCTTTTTAATCATTGGTGTCTGGCATTTTGTATTCTACTCTTCAGAAATTTGCCAAGACAGATGTTTCGATGGAGGTTATGTGGAGAAAGTACTATCAGTGGCAAGTGGCATAAAAACTTTGCAAAGAAGTCTCAATTCTCTTCAACATTTCCAAGTCAGAGCATGTCAAAGTTCAGATGTACAAATAACTTACAAAATGACCACATTGGATCTGTAAGGTGAGATGCAGGAGTATTCATAGTTGTAGGGTCCATATAGCTTAGTCGACAATTTCCAGCCTTTATTAGGGTCAAGTTTTCCATCCTTGAGCTCAATAGCTGTGCTCCTCTAAACTCAGTGTCAGCTTACCTATCCACTGGCAAAAAAATAGGAGCAGCAATTACCCATTCTTTCAAAGCTTTGGAAGGGTTTTGGATTATAGATCAGCAACGGATAAAGGGGAAGACTATTCCTTCCGTTTAACAGCTTTAACGGAAAGTGTATTGATGGTCAGATTACGTTTTATTGCTGGTCAAGGCTGTGCTAAAAGACCTGAAGCCACTACAGAATCAAGCAACAATTACAGAAACATCTGTTGTGAACTGGACAACATACTGCGATACTTTTCTAGGCAATACAGAAACTCTTTCTTTTACAATGACATTTTAAATACACAGTTCAAATAGGCCAGAAGAAATGGTTTTACTTATTAAATGAACTCAACAGAAATAATATTTTTTCCCACAGATAAAGGAGTAGCTGAAAAATTATTCAGAAGCCAAAGAAGACTTCTTTTTTTCCACAGTAGACCAGGAAAATATTTAGTTTGGCGATGCTATTGCACAAAAGGCATATTTTAATGATTTGAATTTTGCTATATGGATTATGAGCATGTCAAAGCAAATTTGCAGTAAGATCCAAAGAAAGGTTTCACATGTGCAAGAATGATGGCTTTCTAAAATGTTTTGCAAGCCTTGATCAGATGGGTATTGAATCCTAAAATGTTTTGGGTTGGAAGGAACCATAAAGATTGTCTAGTTGCAACCTCCCTGCCATGGGCAGAGACACCTTCCCCTAGACCAGGTTGCTCAAAGCCCCATCCAGATTGGCTTGGAACACTTCCAAAGAAGAGGAATCCACATCTTCTCTGGACAGCCTGTTCTAGTGCCTCATTACCCTAATAGTAGTATGGGTGTGCTAATTTTAAACTCTGCAAGTAGAGGACCGATTTCTCGGTGAGAGAATTTTCTCTGTGTTGCATTTTGATACAATTTCTTTGTCCACCTGAAATCGAAGTTCAATGAGTGAAACTTCCACAACAGAAGCAGCTCAATTAAGGTTGCAGCTTTTCTGGCAGATGGAAATGCCCTGTTTCTTTGTTCCAGTTGGCCAAAACTGGATATTTTGTCCTTGAGTACTCCTGGCTTGATAAAATAAGTTATTTACCAAATTTGTTATTGTAGTCTACTGCAACATTTTGAACAGTGTCATTACTGAAAAGCTGTTCAGCCTTTGTCAACGCAACATTAAAATTAGTGACTGGTGGAGTGGTTATTCATTTGCACTGAGAAAACATATCTTAGGGTGAGACTCACTGACTGATAACTTGTGCAACTAAAACTAGACATCTAACTTAGTCTAGGCCAATAGCTCTTTAACTTCTATTATGCAGATGTCTGAAGTTAGTTGAGATAAATCTCTGATGACCAAAGCACATGCAAGCAAATGAGACTTAGGTATGGCACAGTTAAAAGTAGAACATGACACCTAATTTTTCGCACAAAGAATATCTGGTGATCTTGCAACAAGTGAGGAAGAAGAGCTTGGTATGCAAAGCGCGCAGGACTGCAATTTGTTGATGAACATTAAAATGTAATTCTGCTGGGATGCATTCTACATCCTTTACTTGTGCTACCATTTCCTAGAAATCCAGTTTTTCACTTGAAACTACCACACATCGAGAAAATTATCTTGATTCTGAGAAGCCTCCACTGTGCAACCTTTTTTTTATCTGCTCTATAAGCCACTTAAAAAACAGCTTCACCCTTCTTGAAAAAAAAAACGACAAAAAACCACCCAACCAAAAAAACACACAAAAAACCCAACCAACCGAAGCCACGAGACAAAATACAGTGAAATGGCCCTTACAGAACTGGAACAGACTGGGTTGTGCAAAACACTCACTCCATTAGGCACCATTCTGGCTGATGAAGTTCAAAATTGACCACTTCCCTGGGTAGCTTGTTCTAGCACCTGACAACTCTTTCAGTGAAGAGATTTTCCCTAATGTTCAATCTAAACCTCCCCTGGTGCAATTTGACGCCATTTCCTCTTGTCCTGTTGCTTGTTACCTGAGAGAAGAGACCAGTCTACACCTTGCTAAAACCTCCTTTCAGGGAGTTGTAGAGAGTGAGAAGGCTATGGTGGTTGGGCTTCAGTCACTGCAAAGCAAAATGCCATCTTACAGAGAGGTGTCCTTTGACTCTGCATAACCCAAAGAGACTCTCTTCTGCTTTCATTTGCTGTGTTTTGGAACATGCCTATGATCTCCAAACACATCAGCCATGTCTGTTTGTTCTCCTTGGGGGAACAAAATAATGAGATGTTGTCCTGTGAGCAGGGCTTCATTTGGGAGGATGATTTTCAGCTCATTTCTGCGTGCATTGTCTCCGCTTCCTGCCTCGCTCCACTTAGTCGCCGTGTCAGCATCATCACTTACAGCACAGGATGATAATGGAAAAGGAGCTGTAGAGAAATGTGCAGACACAATCAGAAGCAGCAGTGACCTGTGTATGTAGGCATATATGTATTTAATCCTAGTCCTAAGTGTCTCCAGATCATTAGACTGTCCCCATTCAGCCACAGCTCTCTGAGGGAACACTAAACTTCAAGCACATGTTGAAGTTCTGCTGTCCCCAGTGAGACTTAAACTTGTGCTTAATGGCAAATGTCTGCTAAAATAATTATTTGCAGTTAGAACATGTTTCCTACATTACAATGTATAACTGCTTTGTGGGATCCTCCAGTCAGGCCCAGAGATGAGGACTAAAGTATTCTTGACCAGAAATGCAAGTTAGTATGAATGTCCTTGGTGAAGGCATGTCCCTGATCTTTCCTCACCCTCCCACTGCCAGCCACGCAGCCAATGACCTTTTCTCGTGTCTTTGAGGTTGGCACTAATTGCCATCTCAGGAAAGGCGTTTTCTTGCAAGGTGGACACTGTCATTAGGAACTCAATTGATACCACAGTAATTCAGGGACATCTCACCTATTGTGAGTTAATCAGAAATGGACCAAAGCAGGACATGAGCTAGGAAAAGCTCTGCTTTTTCCAGCACTGCACACCACTTAGACCTCTCAGTTGTTTTTTGAGTATGTGATACATTTGGAAATAACACATCTGAAAAACCCCCAAGAAAACAAACTCCAAAGCAATCCAGCCATCAAAAGTCTGGATTAAAGAGCACAGGTGGCAAGAAATTTTTCTTTCTTTGTGTGTGGTCCCTGATGCAGATGCCTTGTTTTCACAACACTTTTAATGAAAGCATTTTTATTTTTGGATGCTCTTTAGGGTACAATGTAATACATCAAAATAAATCATGGCATAGTATGCCTGTTACAAATGAAAGCTGATGCACCAAATGTCAGGGTTGCTTGCTTTGATGAATCAATGAATATTGACAGTTTTGCTAACTGTGGAGAAAAGAAATGGCAGTGAAGGAGAAATGTTGACTCAATACAAATAGATAAATATATAAATAAAATTTCAATAAAACTGTGTAGATTTAGTGATGATATTGTTTCCAATAAGGCAAAATCTCTCCTTGTGCTTTAGTAGAGAAACTGTGTACCATTTCCCCTCCCATATTTTCACTTATTAAATGAATTCAGCAATCATCATCTTTCAAAAGGCTTTCATTTCAACTTTTGTGGAGAAAACTTCTGATCAGACGAAGAACATTGGCTTCAAGGCCACTCTCCTTCCTGTGAGACAGGACGTATCTGTGTGATAAATTAACTGTGGGTGAACGCTAAGTCTTTAATGAGAAAAAACATGCTCTGTTGGATTCAACCTTTCATGTGAAAGCTGTTTGGGACCTTACTGAAAAGAATGTGTTAATAAAGAGAAAAGCATAATTACTGTCCTGTCAATGGACACAAATGAAAAAGCCTGGTGAAAATGAGGTTGAAGTGAACTCAAAAAAAACCCCACAAAAAAAAAGTTTTTCTGTGCTGTTTTCTGAGAGCTTGCTTTACAGTGCACAGTGATTTATGACAATTGGAATCTCACTATTTCTGCAATTAAAATTACTGGATGCTTCCTATTCAGAGGAATGTTAATCATAATAATGCAAATGGAAGTATTATTGAAGCTATGCCTCAGAGTTCGTATTTCATATTGAGCCAAAGGTTCAGTACCCAGCATCCTTCTCAATGGAGCATTCACGTTGTATGGATAGATGGATGTGCACCAAAGGTAAAATAACTGAATTAATATAAAGCAGAATAATATGCCTGGCATATAGCTTCCCATTTTCCCATTTTGCTGTAAGGATCTGATTTTCAGGCTTTTTAAACCAATAATAAATTACAGCAATGCACTGCTAATTACACTTTACAGAAGTGGTGTAGAGTATAAATTGCACTGGTGATGGACTTAGATTAAGTTTCTTATGCTTATTTTTAGCAAGTCAAATGCAATTCATTTCTAACTGGGCCATGTTTAAAAGTTTGGAGTGAAAAAACTGTGTAATTATTTCCTAATATGGGGAGAATATGGTGACAATATTTTATCCTACATATCATTTTGCATTAAATATGTTAATGGGAAAGGAAGAAGCAAGAACACATATTAATTTGGACACGTGTTTAAAAAATATAATGAGTATTTATAAATTTTGCTCCTGCAAATATTTTCTAAATTGTCTTCTTCATATTGTTACCTCCCTCTGTGCTCCCTTAGATCATTTCTTAGCTTGTGATTAGTTTCTTTATAATTACTGATGCTTCTGGAAATATTTGGTCCCTTTCCTTTCCTTTTTAATTCTTTTTCTTCCCTTCCTTTCCCCCCCCCCCAATTGGGGTAGTAAGGTGGTGTTTGTTTGTTTTCTCCCCACAAGTTTTGATTTATGAAGAGGGTGGGAGGGAAGAGGGCATAATAGCAATGTTTTAAAAAATCCTGCTGGCTTTTATTAAAAACCACATAAACTTGCAGTTTTTGAGAATATTTTAGAACTCATTCAGAAATATCAATTAATATTTCAGAAAATAAATAACCCACATAATTAAGTTCATGCTATAAATGCCATTTTGCTGTGGCAGAAAAGTGGTTTTAATTTTCATCCAAAAGGAATGTAACTACCATGTTAAAATTGTTTATCAGGAGGTGACTGTGGAGGATGCTGTGCATGTAGTCAGTGGGACCCCACCTTTTGGGGAACATAGAGAAGTGTCTATAGCTGAAATGTCCATCACATGACATAATTGTCTTCCTGACAGGAAAGGAGAGAAGTTCTTAGGTGGAGACCACATTTTAGACTTTGCAGATCCAGGTTCAAATCCAGTATAAACATCCTGTAAAACATCAAGGAAAACACTTTGGTCCAGGACTTCAGAAATATCTCAAAGCCAAGCTGAGTGGGAAGGAGGGGCCCAAATAATTTTCAGGACCAGATCCAACAGATACTGCTATAAGTCTTATTCTACATCCCATGGTCTGGATTAAGCAGTTATGTGTTCCGAGTACCCGAGCCTCACCTTTTCAAAATCACTTTACATTATTTGGGCCTGTTCTTTCAAACTGGCATTCAGGTCATGATATAAATATGGATGTACTGACATTTAAGGGTTTGGGTTGTTTTGTTTGGGTTGGGTTTGGTTGCTTGGTTGATTGGGTTTCTTTGTTTAAGAAGAGGTGAAATCACTTTGATGGTGCATTTGGTGGGTCATCCCAGACATACACAGGCAAGCATGTCACAGTAACTTCCAGAAGACAGGTGTAAATGCAAGAACAACCTTAAACCCTCAGTTTCTAGCCATGACTGCTAAAGGAGCAGAGCAGATCACCTCCTTATATTTTCTGTGCTGGAGCTTATTCTCCAAAGTGGGAATAATAACACTTCCCTGCCTTGACAAACAGTTTAAAAATACATATATTGAAAATCAGGAGGAGTATAGGTGTTATGGTGACAGGGAGTCCAAAGTCTACCAGAGTCCTGAGAGAAGAGAGTGAACAATTTATTCTCACTACCTCCTCATTTCCAGGTGTCACAGAAAAGCATTCTGGTGAGTGATGGCCTCTTCTGCTTTTGTTTTCCTTCTATTTGAAGTGAGCATCAGTAAGAGAGGAGACTCACAAAATTAATTCAGATTGGCTTAGATAAGGACCCTGTGATGTTGATTAAAAACCATCCACAGGGCCATTAGCAAAGTGAGATAATAAATGAAAATGTGTTGAATCACATGAGTTTTCTAGTAGGGGAACATCAGCGAGCAGTCTTGAGTCCAGTCTTCTTTAAATATCTTCATTCATTAGCCAAAAGACAGGAAAAGAGTACAAGTTAATTAAAATCACAAATGATCCAAATTGGAAGGCACTACATAAATCAGCAAAGACAGAGAAACTAGAAACCTTATGCAGGAAATGACAAAATGAGATGCAGCTTTGAAAAATGCATGTGGAGGAGAAATAATCTGTATGAGGGCACAATCAGCAGCAAGGAGGGTTCTTCAAGAAGCAGAATTAATGGGAAGAAGACAAAGGATGTGGACCATAGAGTAAAGGGCAATGTAGCAGAGCAGCTATTTAAAGGTGACCTTTGCACCTTTTCAGTAGACAGCTTGGATTCAAAATTAATTTGCGATTGGCAAGATTAAAAGGTCAGCGTGGTTTTGGACCACATATGCAGAAACAAGTTGCCAAAGAAGGGCATGGAATCCCACTTCTCTAAAAGAACGCTACCACATCATTCAGCCTTCTGATTTTATTTTTTTTTTTCCAATTCTGCAAGATTTTGTGCACCATAGTGAATGTAAAATAGAAGCATATCAAACAAAGTAGGTAGCCTGGGAGAGCTGATAGGTCTGGCAAATGCGGCTCTCAGTGAAACTACACACACACCCTCTTGCTGTGTTCTCTCCTCCACCTTCCCAGGCTCTGTGGGACTTTGTCTCCCTGAGACAAGGAAAGAGTTTAAGACAAGAAAGAAGCTAAGAAAAGGGACTTGAGACTAATTAGCTAATGAGAGGCAGAAGATGAGCCCTGGTACTCTTATATGCTTTCTTTGAACCTCCTGCTTGTAGTGTGGCAGGTTTGTGATACATGCATCATTACTTTTTAACCAGGGCTCTTCAATGCCACACGCAACTCAGATAGGGCATACTTTACTGATGTGAGTGGAAACAGCAAGAGGCATCTCTGTAAGATCTCAGTCGTTTCACTCTAACAAAAGAAGAGGACCTAAGAGTGGAGATATTTGGTATAACCACATAAATAAAAAAAATTCTTCCACCTTCTGAAGCCTGCAAAATTACAGAATAGGAAAGGAACAACTGCTGTCTTAACTGAAAACCCTTGAACTGACAATAGAGGAACTGATGAATTACTCTTTCGGCAAAGGGATGGATGTTTACAGTTAGTCAAGGGCAGGCATTTAATTCTGAGTGCTGTACAGAAAACCTTAGTTTGTGTTTAACAAATGCATTTATTTCCATGAGATGACTAAGCATACCATAGAAGTGCTGAGGTGATATTACAGTAGGAACCACATATGTATAGGTGTCTCTTTTAGGTACCCCGTATAACAGTTAGCAGTTGTTTTCAATTTATTTTTGTATAGCAAATAAGTTAAAAATCACTGAACAAAATGCTGATTTTTTTTAATGTCTGTGTATTTTTCAGGTAGACTGAGAATAACACGTCTAAGTTAAAACAGTATCCTGCAAGAAGCTTTTGATGGATTGTTCCTAGATATTTCTAAGAAGGCAACTACAAAAAGTGAGTACCAATTCCAGTACCTGGGATGTTTTAATTATATTCTGTTGTTTAAAATAAGATTATGATAGTTGTAATGTTTCTTGAGCCGATTTCTCTAATTTCTCTAAAACATGTCTATTATTGACCCGTGTCTATTTTTATTAGCTGACAAGGATAATTTGCATCACAGTCCCAGTCATGGATTTATTTCTGCTATGCCAGGGACTCTAGAAACATAGACATTCTCTGCATGAAATTACTTACATCTTAGTAGAAATCAAGAAGCTGTGGATACTGGCAGACAGAAGAGACTCATGGATGTAGTAAGAAAGTGCTGGTCCGTTAAGACAGGCAATGCTAGTAGCACACCTACAGCCTAGTTCTTGTCAGACATTTTTAGATATTGCTACATAGAAAGACACCAGCAAGGTAATTTTATATATGTTTATGGAGAGCAGTATGAAAGAAAATACAGAAGCACTCGTTTGAAAATCAAGTGCATGGACTATGGAAAATGACTGTGTGGGTTGATTGGATGCAGACAGCCTAGTTTTGGTAGAAATGGAGATGGGAAATCAATGCTGTATCTGGAAAAACGGCCTTTGTATCCAGGGAATATAATCAGGGCAAATTTGCACCTGTGATGAAAGTGACAGAAAGGGATTCTGCAGTAATTGATATATTCAAAGATGAGGTGTGAGATAAGAGATTTACCTAGATGGTAGAGAGCAAAGAAAGGCATTACCTGAAGTACGGTACACAGAACATATTTCGAATTTGTGTGTAGCTTCAGTGTAACTGGGAAGTGGCATCTGGCAGAGGAGTATGAGCTGAAGATGATAGCAAGGTTATAGGCATGTGACAGGATGGTGGCATTGCCCACAGTGATCAAGAGGGAAGGTTGCTAGATCATTGCTGGGGCATCTCAAATGGAAGGAAAGCAAAGCTGGGGCTGTTCAGTACACGGACAATTACAAGGAAATGGTAGAGAAGCAGAAGCATGAATCAAAGAATCATGGAATATTTGAGATTATCTAGTCATCTTTCTAATCAAAACATGCTTTCTTAGAGAGTGTTGCTGAAGGATGATCTTTAAGAGCTTTTCACCTAGAAGTGAAGGGCTGGGACACTTATGGCTCCTGCCATATAAAGAAGCAGGAAATGCTCACCTCAGCCTGGGAAGTCTTGACATGAGTGATGTATGGAGAGAAAGAAATGTCTGTTAATGATAAAATTACAAGTACAGTGGGAGGAGTTCTAAAAGTCAAAGCCATGAATATAAAGTGATATTTAAATTAAATTGATGCAGAATTATGTGTACTTGCAAGATAGAATGAAACTGATTAGTGAACACCAGTGCTTTAATCACCAGCACTACACAGATAGTGGCATAAGAAAGAGGAGGCAGTTCTCGAAGCATGAAAATTCTGCCTGCAAGTTATGTCCTGGACTTCGTTCTTTACTCCTTAGGGAGAAACCACTTACTCCTATAAGGAATTAAATTGCTTTTTTTCCATAATCTTAAAATCATAGGAAGGTTGGGGTTGGAAAGGACAATAAATATAATTTAATTCCACCCCCCCTGCCATGGGGCCCAATTAGGGCTGGTGTGAGCTGAAATGTTGTGTCTGTAGCAAGAGTTCAAAAAGTTAACCTCTGAGAAAGATCTCACTGCAAGATAAAGACTACTCACAAAAAACAAAGAAAGAGAAAGAAAAAGAGAAAGAGAAAAAGAAAAGGAAAAGGAAAAGGAAAAAAAGAGAAAGTGTTTTCAAAGTCAAGGTTTCATAGTAAGTGGTAACAGTGTAATGAGGTGACAGAAAACTGAATGGAGTTAGGAAAAGAAGAGGAAATCTCTAAATCAAACTTCTCAAATTGCTGGGAGTCGCTGCACGTGACAAGCTCTTTTTATTAAGAGACAGGAGTTTCAGAGGACATGTCTAAATAGCTTTTTACTGAGGGTGAATTCTTATTTGTCAATGTAATCTGAAGACATTTTTTCATTACAAAGTGCTACTCGTTGCAAAATGCAGTCAGTTTTTCACAGCCATGATGCATTTGATAACCTTTTTGCTACCAGGAGATCTGAGTAGTGACAAAATGTCAAAGAGTCCAGATAATAGACTCCAAATTGGTTATTTCCTGTGGAATCACAGAATTTTTGCCCAGTTATATCCAACTGGTCAGTGGAGTCAGTCATGCCAGCTATGAGGCAATCACATTTTCCCTTCAAGGGGTTTGTCCAGAGCTGCTTCCCAGGTATGCCATGCTGGTTGGTCCAACACTATCTGCAAAGTCTTAGACTTATAGAATGTTTGGGGTTGGAAAGGACCTCAAAGATCATCTAATTCCAGCCCCTCTTCCATGGGCAGGGACACCTTTCACTAGACCAGATGAATCAGTGCTCCATCCAACCTGGCCTTAAATGCTTCCAGCAATGGAGGAGCAACAGCTTCTCTGGGCAGCTTCTGGCAGTGCACCACCGTCACAGGAAATAATTTTTTCCCGATTCAAACCTGACCTCTGTCAGTCTGAAGCCATTCCCCCTTGTCTTGTCCCTCCATGCCATTTTCAAAAGTCCATCTTCCAGCTCTCTTGTAGCCCCCTTTAGGTTCTGGAAGGTGCTCTAAGGTCTTCCTATAGCCTTCTTTTTTACAGGCTGAACAACCTCATCTCCATCAGCTTGTCTTCATAGGAGAGGTGCTCCAGCCCTCTGATCACCTTTGTGTCCCTGTTCAATGCACGCGGAAGATGAATATGAACAGTACAAATAATAGGGTCTGTTATTTTACTGTCTCGTTAAAAGTAACAACATGCCCCAGGGTATATAGAGTATTTCTCAGGAGCAGCCAACATTGATCTGAGAACAGGATGTTTTTTTGGAGCTGCTGTCCTCTTGCAGCTCTCAGTGGAAGCTGTGGCTCATTGCTGATCAGACTACTCTTACTCAGGTGAGGAAAGATGGCATTAGTTAGCTGGCATTTGGTACCCAGCTTGAAAACACTGATGGTTGTTGGCTGTCATGTCATTCTGCTGCAACCTGTGCACTCTTTTCCTTTCTATTTTCCTGTTTAACACGATAAGACATCTCCTATGTATCTGGGGACTTTTGCAAGCACTTTATATGAATAAAGTTTTGGGAATTAGTTTTTGTAAAAATCCTCTTTTCCCAACAAATTAGGAACTGCTAGACAATGTGTATGTCTTTTCAAATTTCCTTAAGTTCCCTGTCTTCTTAGCCTTGATCAACCTATCACCAGAATTGCATGGCATATCTTCTTGTGTACACTACAAATCCAAGATAAGCATCTTTAGCAACTGTATATTTATACAGCATCTAACACATTGGGCTCATGGTACATTCCAAGCCTCCAGGTGCTATAACTATAGAGATGTTACATAATACTAGGGAGCTTCTCATTCTTCCCACAAGTCATCTTATTTCAACCCACAATACAGGCATCCTTCTAAAAAGTTCTGTTTATTCAAATCAATGTCATGCAGTGTTAATTAAGCATTAATTGATACTTATGTCTTATTCTCTGAGGTGCCAGATCATCATTTTTCTTGAATAACCCTTGAAGTTCGGCTCAAGATACCGGAGGTATGATAGAATGGCCTTGTCTTGGAGACTACTAGATTCATTATTTATTTAGTTAGTTAGTTATTCATTTGCTTATTTATTTTTGCTGTCAAGTGCATCAGTTTCTATAATCCTTTCCCCTCCCATTATTTAACTGAGGAGGAACTGGAAAACAACAGGAAGGCTGTAATTAGCATCTTGGCTGTGGAATGTGCAGTGGGTGGGGGGCAGCTGTAGAAACCAGTATGAGCTCAGAAGTTTATGACAAGAACTGCTTTTACATTGTCTGTCAATCGTTTTCTCCCTGTTTAGATTTGCAAGTGAATTGCAGATGTATTTCTTGGACACACCAGATTTTGCTTTTCTTTTGCTTTGCTGCAGAAAGCTATTTTCAGCCCAGTTTTGTTCCCCCTGTTGTGACATGCAGGAGATGTGATCTCACACCCTCCAAAGAGCTGATACACAACAGCAGTGCAGTAACAAAGATCTCATCATTACACTGTTTGGAAAAGAGGTAACTTCATAGCAGTGGAACCTCCTTTAGCTGCAGATCTGGTGTATCTCAGAGAAACCTTCCCCTAGGGATACTTTTTTCCCATCTCCTTGTAGGTTTAACAAATATACCAAAATATCATAGCATCTTCCTTCTGAAAACCACGTGCTATGTGAAGAGCATTAATAACATAGGCTTAACCCACAGCCTGCACAATGCAACAGCTTTTGGGCATACCCCCCACCTCCATGAACAGGCTGAGCCATCCCAAAGCTCTGGCACGGTTTTGGTGCTTTTATGATGTTACAGAGTTCCACTCAGGGTTTCTTTACGTATCTCTGGATGATCTCATAGTGTACTTTATAGACCAATCTAGCAGTGCCATGCATGAGGCCAACACAGCTTGTGTGTGCTGCAGTCACAGCCAGTGACTCCGAACAGCACAGATGCTCAGTGGGAGCTGTGCATCCTCAGCTCCCTCTCCATGCTTTCATATCATCTCCCTTGCAGCAGATGTGTAGCTCCTATAAGCACTGTGACGTTGTCCTACAGCAGGTCAGAACCCCACTGTGCCATGGCCAAAGCTCCTTGACACCCCTTACTTTGCAGCCCTGATTGAGCAGCACAGCCTGTGGTGCCACCCACCACCCCTGGGGACTGTGTGCAAGCCCTTGTTGTCAGCCACAGCCATGGTACAGAGAGCTGACTTACTGTGGACTCAAGGCAACTGTGCATTCAGGGGTTTTCATCCCAGTTTTCTTTTTATAAAACCATAGAATCATAGACTAACAGAATGGTTTGGGTTGGAACGTACCATGAAGACCAGCGAGTTCCAACCTCCCTGCCATGGACAGGGACACCTTTCACTAGACCAAGTGGCTCAAAGCCCCATCCAGCCTGGCCTTGAACACCTCCAGGGATGGAGGAGCCACATCTTCTCTAGACAGCCTCTGCCAGGGCCTCACTACTCTCATAGTGAAGAATTTCTTCCCGATATCTAATCTCACTGTGCCGTCTGTCAGTTTGAACCGTTTCCCCCTGTCCTGTCCCTCCACACGCTTGTCAAAAATCCCTCTCCAATTCTCTTGTAGCCCCTTTAGGTACTGGAAGATGCTTTTGCTCACTCATGTTAGCTGAGGTAAGCTCACTTTGTTCATGGTAACGCTTTCAAATGCTCTGTCCCAAGCTAGGCTTGTTTTAGTTTACAGATTCTAATTAGACATTGACTTACAGGGTGAGGTGACAGTGGGGTGAGGGAGCAAAATTTGCTTTGGGGCACGTAAGCATAGTTTCCATTTTACAGGAGGCCATGAAATGTTTCTGTATGAAAAAAGTAGAGCTTTTTCATCTCATTTTAATGCTAATTTTGCAACTATGTCTGACTATCCTCAACTCTGCTGCTGGGGAAGTCTGTATTTTGTGTGCTTTCTCAGTGGAGTTAAGAAGCCCCTGCACGTCATCAGGCAAAACAAACAACAAGGTGATTAGGGGCATTAATTTCTCATGCAACAGGATAACCTGAACAACAGAAGTGTGGAAAAATAAATAAAAGTGAGTTGTAGGATCTGTCTTCACCTGGTACAAGAAAGCACCCTTGAGTACTGTTGTGCAAAACTGTTCAGCATGTGTTTAGCTCCCATGAGGAGTCCTATTAAGCCCTAACTTGAAGGACAGGCTTAAATACAGAAGACAATTTAAAATACACTTCCACCAGTGAGATTCTTCCCCGATTCCATTTTGTAATAACAGTATAGTGTTACCAGTGATAATAATGGACAGTCATCAATTTGGTAAGGTTTATGTGCCTTAGAAGTGGAGCAGTTTCTTTTTTTGCTCTATTGCTTAATTTTTAAGTAGTTTATTTTCTTGTACTGGATGCTAAGCAGACACAGCTCTTACCTGGTCTAGGCAAAGAAATAAGTTCTTTATTTTATCACACTTAACCTGTTAGCAGGAATGGACTAGTCTGACTAAGCTGAAATTACTCTCCTGAACATGTATAGTGCTAGTAATATTAGCAATATATATACATAATATGTATATAGATAACTCTTACACTGTTAGTATATTGCCAGTATATTAACCTAATGTGTCCTTCTGGTAAAGAGGGGTTTTAATAGAGATATCAGTACCTCTGAGTTACAGGCCAGCTCAAAAAAGACAAGTTCCATGTGACCATGTTCACAGGAGTCTTCCAAATCTAGCTGGACCAACAAATACAAGTGCTTATGAGGACAGCAGACCAAGTACAAGGGCTAGAAAAATGTGTTTCTGAGCTTGACGTCTGGCTCAAAGAGGATTGTTCATCCCTGCATGATGAAAACAATTTGTTTTCTTCAAGGATTGCTAAATGCAAGGTACTTATGGGGAGGGGAAGGCGGGTGCATGCCTGAGGCATGCACTCAGACCTACGGAGCATTCAGTCCATTTGGGAAAATAAAAATTAGCTTGGCCAACCTCATGCAGAGTTGCTGTCCTGTTTGAGGCAAACACACAATTCACCTGCAATCCTCACTTTTTGCTGTCTGTGCCAGGGAACTGGCACTTTCATATGTAATTACCAGGCATTAAGGAATAATTCTTCTGGCTGTCCCATCAAGGACAGAACAGAAGAGGGTCCCCAAGGAGCTTCTCCAATAGGCAAAGGCAGAATATGCTATTTATATTTACAGGATCTTAATTCACCCGTATTAGACTGTGAATAAACGATGCAGCTGTGCTGGGCAGTGCTCAGCTGCAGAATTTGTTCCAAGGGCTGTTCCCAGTTAGACTCAGCCACACCCCAAAGGATGTTGGCAAAATATCCTTGCTGTCCATAAAACATGTGCTCTGGAGTCATAGGTGATGGACCTGAAAGGGCGTTTTAGCACTTCTCCTACACACTTCCTTACAGAGAAGACCATCCTTGACCCTGAGAGCCTGAGGACCGAGTTTCAAGCTGCCATTTATCAGGACAGTGTTTTTGAGTTTCTCTTTATTTTCTTAATTCTGTTGAGGGTGGCTTTTTGCATTTTAATGGTGTGACATTTGCCAGGGAAAACATTTGCAGCAATAAATCTCATCAAAATCTCCACCAAAATCTCATCTATTGCTTGACATTAATTTCAATCCTTTCCACTGCAGCTGTCTCCCTGCAGGTTTCATCTTTATGCTGGAAGACAGGGATTTGCTCATCCTGCTCCACTGCTCTCAGAGCAGCCTCTGGGTATTACATGGTGGAGGGCACAGGGGAAAGTTTTGTATTTTGTAGTTAAATGCAGTGGCACAATTTTCACGTTGTTGCCTCTTGTTTGCTCTTTTGATCTCTTTAACCAATTCCTTACCACTCCTGGTGATCTGTTAACACACCTAACCAGCAGAAGTTCCATTTAATCTGGGAATAAATCCACTGGCAGAACTGTTTCCCCTGTTTTCAATTGCCCTGCTTATGTGGAGAGTCTACAGCAGCCACCTCTGTTCCACTGGCTCTTGGAGAGGGGACATTATCTCTCTCCCTCCCACTGCACTGGCCAGCCATGGTAAAAGCAAAAACCGTGTGTGCCATGACAAAAGCACACAGCACATGTGCACTGAGGCAGTTTTCTGTTTGGACAGGAGAACTGTGTAGCTGCAGCATTGCACTATCCAGGGAAGAAAGCAGGAGATCTGCTGTAGGGGGTCAAAGAGCTGATGGCAGCCTAGAAAACATCCTCCCAGACATTATTCTGTTAACTTGTTTGGGAAATTAAATCAACTTGCAAGCCCATGCAATGAGTGTAAAACTGAAACTCTTAAAACTTTTAACATTGAAATTTGCTGACAAGACCTTGGGGCAGCAGACAGGCACCTCTGGGGCACCTCTAAGAGGACAAGTCTGCTTTATGCCTGGACATACTGGATTCTTCTTCAACAAAATATGTGAACTGGACCCGCTACATGTTGGAAATAGAGCAGAGAAATATCCCAAAGGAAAAAAAAAAAAAGAAGAAAAATAAGTCAGCTTGTTTGTTTCCTTACTGTAGTTGTCATCCAGGGGGAAAACTGAGGGAATCAATTGGGACAGGAATTGCCTTGTGATGGCATGACTTGCTGAAGCGATGAAATGCATGACATTTCCTGACACATGCATATTCTTAGTAGCTGCTGCTGAGACAGGATGAGTGGTAGTGCAAATGTTTGCTAACTTGGGGATGGCCTCTGATACAGAAGGTATGCAGAGCTATCTCGGAAGCCTGTCACAGCCAGGCACATATGTAACTGGGAACAGTGGTGGGTGTTCATTCACCTCAAAGAGTGTCCAAAAAACCCACAAATCATGTCACTGGAACCCTTTCCAAGTCATGATCTTCTTGGAGTGCTGATCATCCATGTTGGGGTTGCAGAGACTGTATGCTAATATAGGCTGTAGCTTTGCAATATCAAGCAGCAGGATATGGATTTAAGAGTTGACTCTGGGCTCCAGTTTGAAAAATGTTTGTTTGTTTTCCCCTGAGATGTTTTTCCATAGTCATGCCAGAGGAATTGTCAATTTCATGCCTTTCTGAGACAGCTTGGATTTTCTGGGAAGACACCTGTGTCTATTTTTCCTCTTGTTCTTTGGCCATCTCCTTTATTTTTCCAGGCTTGCCTCCAAACTCTATGAGTGCATTTTGAGTCTTAGGTCAGTTACTCCCCAATGAAAATAAATGTATTTAGAAAATCATCTGGAAATCCAGATCAAATATTTTAAAAAAACACTGCCCTTCAGCTCACCAAAGCCTGGACTACTTGTGTCTCCTTTATTTTCTTTATGACCTTTACAAAAATTTTCATAAGGAAAGGTGGCTGCTCTCGGACTAACAATGCTTCTCCTATCTGTGTCTCTCTGTTGCTGGAGGATGCTAATAGCAGAAGAGAGATAATTGTGTTTTAATTAGGTTCTGCTTGCTCCAAGAAGGAGGGGGTAAGGGATGCTTTTTGGTTCCCATGGCCTTGAAGATAAGTTTCCATATAATGCCAATTAAGAGCAAAATAAGGAGTATGCAAAACAGATGACAACTGCTCTCACCAGGAATCGTTCCTTTGTGGGTAAACCAATGGGGCCTTCAACCAAGGGTGCGCTTTTAGCTGCTGGATTTTCCCTTGATTTTTTTATTGCATTTTGCATAAGCTCTGCTGCTGAATGGATCAGGTCTAGAAAAGTTTAAGATGACTGTGACAGGGGGAGACTTGCAATTGTGTATATATATATATATATATGTGACCGTGTGTGTACACTTTCCAAAAGCAAAAAGGAAAGTCAAATTAAGTTATTTTTTTCCTCTGTGAGTTATTTTTATTTTGTTTTTATTTCAAAGGGAACTATTGTGTCTGAGGAGAGGTCAAGGGGTTTTTTTCTTCTCTTTTTATGCATTTTTTTTCTTTCTCCTTGTTTGTTAGTTTTAAGGGTAATTATTCACCAGGGCCTTTTCAACTGTCAAAGGCAACAAAAGGTAATCTGGCCTCTTCTCTTCCCTGCCCCCACACTCGCCTTCTCCTCCAACAAAAGTAGCCTTTGTTGGGAATGGTCATCATTTCACAGGGATCCTTCTTCATCCACAAGTTAGGAACGCTCTTCTACTTTATATTGAAGAGACCTCTTACAAATGTAGGGAGACTCGGGATGTTACAGCTCATGCTCTGCCCTGGGTGATGTTGCCATCAACACTTGTCTACTAGATGCTCTGAGCACTTTCTTTTCCTTCAAGCAGGATTTCTAACTTACTACAAGAACTGGTTGTCAGTTTATCTACAATGAATAACCCGGCATTAATCAGTCTCCATCTAAAGGGTCGTTGTTAACAACTGACCTGGGTTTGCAGCTGCATTCGACTGGGATGAGCCCTCTGACTTGCCAAATCGTTTTTTCTTTTTCTTCTTGACTTTCAGCTTCTCGCTGTTGAGGAAGCACATAGGGAAAAGAGCACTGCTCAATGCCAATGCATTTTGCAGAAAGAATTATGGTCCTTATAAACTGATCAATATATGCCAATCTCCAGCTTCATATAAATATTTGCTTAGTTAGTAAATTGATCTTGTCCTTGATTTACCATAATTTAAGTCTATGAAGCTATAATCAAGACTCCTTGATAATAAAAAGAACCCATCAGCAATTATACTCATTCACTTCCCCATATTCAAGGCTATTTCAGCATTTCACTGATAAACTCCTGTTTTCAATCAAATTTGCAACATAAAAATCAACACTGCACACCAGTTAATGATGTTGGAGTGTTTCGTGTGTGGCATTTTGAAGTTATATCGGTGTGGAGATAGGAGTGATTTCTGAGGGACTTCTATCTGATACAGAAAAAAGATTTTGCTAAAACTATACCTAAAACCTTCTGTCAAAACTCAAACTGAGTATCATTCTTGTGGATTTAAACGTACTTTTGTATTTCGGAAAGTTTCCAGTAGCCAAATTTCTCAAAAACAGGAGCATCTAGGGATAGCTAGCATCTAGGGATGCTTCTGTCATATATTTCTTACACCATGATCACTTAGCAAATTTTTATGTAACTGTCTGGTAGTGTGAGTTACATCAGAGAGCTTTTGCACTAAATACTAGACTTCCTATCCTGAAATATTTTTGTTCTATATAGAGGAAATGGACAGAAAAATGTGTCTGTTAAGAAATTTTATTTCTATTTTGCAAGTGGGAAGTGTGGTCTGAGGGAGATTTGTACTCTCTCAGTGGTCACAGAGAAAGCATTTTAAGGAAATAAATTGAAGCATCCCAGGGTTTGTTCTGGTCCACATTGCAATAGTTTGGACTACTTCCTCTCAGCAGATATATATGTACATATACATATAATAAGAACCCAAAGAAAGGCATGTTTTAGTAACCAATAATGGGAATAGACTTGTAGGCAGATGCTGTGTTATGCTCGCTGGAGGAAAGGGCTAAAATCCCTTCACTTTGTCAGTGACTGTGTGCCTGGCTATAAGACAAAGTTCTGTGTCCTTATCGTTTTTCAAGGTTGACTTTGAGTCATGGCATTTTCAAGGTTAACCTATTGTTGTGGTTTAGGCCTGGTAGGCAGCTAACCCTTACACAACTGCTGGCTCACTTCCCCACGTGGAATGGAAGAGAGAATTGGAAGAGTAAAACTGTAAAAGCTCATGAGTTCAGATAAAGACAATTCAACAAGCAAGGCAAATGCTATGTGTGCAAGAAAAGCAAAATAAAAAACCCATTCATTACTTCCATCAGATGTTTGGCCATCTCCAAAAAGTCGGGGTTCCATCACATATAATGGTTACTTGGGAAGACAAGCATAGCACCATGCCAGCTGCCGTGGAGAAATTTAACCCTATCCTAGCCAAAAAAATTTATCCATCTCCAAAACTCTATCCATCACCAAAATTCTTTCTTGGCTTCACTGTGGCATATCTTAGAATTGGAAACATCTATCCTCATCTGTAACCATTAAACCAGCCTGAGAGTGCTATACAAATAGATGTGTTAACTTATCCTGAATCCTTCCCAATACCTTGTTTATCATGTATGGCTGTACCGGTTATTAAAATAGACTTACGTTGGGGGTGCTGGACAATACATGCTGAAGAAAATCACTCTCTTAAGTGAAGAACTATATGTGCAAATTAAAGTTTGGGGTAAGTCAGAATATTACACAAATAATGAACAAATGTATAAGTCAAGGAATAGCCTTCCCACTTTCATTCCCTTTAAAGATTCCTGGGGATTTTTATAACCAAATAAATTCTGGTTTGATTCCTCATTTGAAATTCTTTCAAACTCCACTACACCCCTATAGTCGTTGCTAATTCAGAAAAATATCTGCTTAGGACTTCCTTTTCCTCTCTAAACTGCCATTAGTATCCTACATGGATGAGATGCATGTTGTATAGTGCAGAGTGCACCTGTGCTCACCGCACTTCCACCACTGCTTGAGTAGTTCATATTTCCTTAGAAGCCCGGAGCATCCAAAAACATTAGCAACTCAAATGCATCATGCTCCACTGGAGGAAGACAAATAGAATTCGACCTATTTCACAGATAAGAAAACTGAGGTCGTTTTCAAGCTGGTGTCTGAAGGTAAGTGCCTAGGTCACTGCTTTCAGCTGCAAAATGATCTAAGCACTGATGGCCTATGGTGCTGCCTCTTTACCTTTGCTTTTGGTACCCAACCATTCAGCTCCTACCATCCCTTCCTCTGTAGCCCATGCTGGCTGTCACAATATTTCAGGTTTAATTGTCAGGCAAGCGGAGGCCCCTGGTAATCATCAAAACCTGGTGGATGTTCAGCACCTTCTGAGTCCATTTAATGCCTGGCTTTACACATAAATTGAAGGTGACTTTTCCGTGGCTTGTCAAAAACTTGCTGTGGACGAATGAGCTCTGACCAGAAAAATAAGAACTGCAGAGGGGTCTGGAAGCATTGACCTGCTTGGTCTCCAAAAGGCCTTGAAAACTGTTCTGTTGATAAAGTGAAGGAATTGCACATATAATGGTGGACTGTAAATCAAAAGCAAACACATGGGAAAGCACCTAATAAGCAGCACTCATTATCAGATTATCAATGGCTCCATATTCTCATATTCTGTTTCTTTTATTAGTCCCACCAATAGCTGGAACCAACAATGATATGTGGAGTTGTCCTTTGGGATTAATTGCCACCTCCTTATTTTTGATCATTAAAAACAAATATAAAAGACTCTGACCATGTATTTCCACATGGTGGAAAAGCGAGTGGAATAATTTTGATGTTAGTTTCTATGCCAGCATGCTGAATGCAGTCCAGAGCTGCTGACCATAGGGGAAATAACAAATTTTGTGCAGCAATTAACAACTGGGGAGTATCTTTACTGTTGCTGTAGAGACATGTGTGCGTCATGTCACATCAGCATAGCCGTCCTGCCCCATGCGTGCCTGACCCTGCTTCCACTTGCTCGAGGGTCGTCTCCCAGCAGGCATACTGGCACCAGAGATTAGAAACTCAGCTGCACAATAGCAGGTGGAAGGCTTTATTTTCTACTGATGTAAAAAAAAAATTATATATAATAAAGGCAGTTCCTTTCTGTGTTGCTCCTGACATGGTCAGCAGTTGTCAGGGTGGAAAGGTGGAAGTGATGAAGGATTGTCATCCCTTGCATGAATGGTGGCATCTTCTTTCTTAGAGCAGCTGCATAGCCCTTGGGAACTAAACAAGAAGAGAGAGATGTGTCCAGAAGTAGGGATGTGACATACAGGAGAGCAATGCAAGAGCAGTCCCTTCCAGCTAAACCATTCTGTTTCTTTTTTTCTTTTTTTCATAGAAATTTTGTAACCATTTTTTCAAAAGATTTCACTAACCACTCTCTGATTATAAGAAACAGTGAATTTCCATTTTTCACAATATAGTAAAATAATGAATAGATGAGTTACAGCCCAGGATCACCTTGCTTATCACTATTTCAGGTAGCATTTGTCTCACCTGAAAATCCCCTAAGTGTCTCCTTTAAACTTCGTAAAGAAAAGGCATTTTAAAAGTCCAGTTCCCCTCACCTTCAGTGAACAAATAAAACAGGACAGCTTAATTGAGTACAAAAGTGTAACTTTTTATTTTCTGTACATTAGGGGAGTCTAGAAATCTAGCAAGGAGTGACTGTCTTGTGAGATTAATCCTATTTCCTACATCACCTGGATAGTCACCTCCAGAGGAGATTCATAGATCTTAATGAGGAAACCACTGTCAGGAACTTTCATTCTGTCTGCACCCATTACTGGAAGAAAATCCACGTCTTCTTACCTAGACACGTCAGGCAAGTTGGGTGAGATGAAGCTGAACCTCACGTTGCCCAAAGGCAGTGTAGGTGTCAATACTGCCTTGGAGCCTATATAGAAGAATTTATGTCAGAAAAGACCCTTAAGATCATTGATTCCAACTGTTCTTTGCTCCCCCAAAGACAAAGTCCACCTCCTTACCCTGTGCAGCTGCACAGCCAGAACTGCATGAATGCTGTCTCTTAGTTACCATATGGAAAAATCATTTAAAATTAACCTCAAGGCTTCTTGATGAGTTTTGTATGCTGACTGATTGAAAAAAAACTAGAGGCAATGGCTAATGGGTGTATTAATCAAAGCAGGACACACAACTTGAGAACATTAAGATAAAGTCCCTCTTTCACATACGGAGAAGGTGAGGTCAAGGTTGACTTGTTGTTCTTTCATGCTCAGTGACTTTTAGGGGATGTCATGTGAAGGGTGGAAAATTGGTACAAGTCTACATAGATTACCCTAAAAAGGAGACTACAATAAAATTAAAAGCACTAAAAATGCCAGAATATGGTGATATGAAAACCCGTACTTTCAAAGTATGCTTTTATAAAATATAGAGGAATTAAAGTTGAAGTCTTATATTTCATACATTTTTGTGCTCATTCCAGGGAAACACATTATCTGGAGATGTTAAACTGAATGTGTTTTTTCAGTTTAATAAACTAATAATATACTGGCATGTTGATCTTCCCAGATGTTGAATAATTCATATGGACTTGTTGAGTACTTAAAAGATCCATCAAAATTTTGGGACATGAGAAATTAAGCAAATTTCAAAAAAGAAACACTTGGCAGTTCATAGAAGCTGAATTTGCCATGCCTTACTTTTTAGCTTTCGGCAGTGCAGACATCCACGTTTTGGCTAGTCACCCTGGACTTTATCTACTGTCAATGAAGGGAAATGGCCTTCTGCAGAGCTCCTTAGCTGGTATGTTTTATATGTGTGCATTAGGAGAAGATGAATTGCAGCTGTAAATCCTGTGAAGGTAGTGATACCACAGACATTTTAATGAGGGTGGAAAATTTGCCCCCTTTTCATTATTTGAACTGAAGTCTGGTGTTATCGTGTCAGATTTGCAGACTCTGTCATCTGCTTTTGCCATGTTGATTATGCATCTTCTAGCCCAAATAAATACAAGTGTCCATCTTTGATGTCCAGTTACACTGAAGAGTAAAGCTTGTGCTTTTGTTCTTTATCTCAGCATTGTTCTGTAACCTCATAGGAGGCTCAATACTAATAATTAGTCCTGTTCCCCATAAATTTAAGCCACAGTAACCCCTGCCTAAGTGTGTGGGAGTTCAGGTCATTCTTTGCTTCCTGTGAATAGGCTGCAGGGAAGGAGAGATCTCAAGGAGTTGGAGGGTTTGAGGGACTCAGATTTTGATGGTCTGAATAAGAATTACTGAGAATATTACAGTAAACAACCTATTTCCTGAGGAGGTGGGAGAAAATTTCCCTGAATAGTTGCCACTTACAAACTATTTTCCTCTCCACAAGATTTAAAAAGAGGCATTTTTAAATAACATAGCACACCTCCTCTTCAGTTGGGAAGCTGAGATGCAGTGTGGGTAAGTGGTTTTGAGAAAGCATTTTCCTTAACCAGTGCTGAAGCTGCAGATAGTACTGAAAACGAATCTACTGCCCATAACAAAATTGTTCTTTCTCTGGTGACTCTTTTGACCAGTCACAAAACCAACACACACTAAGATTTCAAAAACTTGTGTGTTAAAAAAAATATGCAACTAGCTAAGCTTCTGTAATTCCTTGTCAGTGGTGAAGATTGGATGTGAATTTAAATACCTTATCTGGGGTGTTAGACAGAAAGATGGATGTCAGAGTGGCTGTGGTGATCTGAACTGTGTAGTGTTACAGGTTCGTGTTCAAAGATTGGGCTGAATGTTGCATGCTGGGGACCCAGTTCCAGCTTAAGGATCCCTCTCTCACACAAGTTCAGTGTGGATATGGTGGCTAGTCCTTCACACCTTGCTAAGACGTGATTTAGGAAGAAGATTCCTCCATGGTTTTTACTACTGGACACCATGCATCTCCTCTGTGGCAACAGAAAAGACAATTTGTGGCTACCCCATCCCTGGAAGTGTTCAAGGCCAGGTTGGATAGGGCTTGGAGCAACCCAGTCTAGTAGATGGCATCCATGCTCATGGTAGCAGCATTGGAACTGGATGATCTTTATGGTCCCTTCCAACCCAAACCATCGTATGGCTCTACGGCAGCAGAAAACATGGCAGACAATACATGATCCCAAGGGTCACATCCGAACTCTGGACTATCTTGATCTAATATGCTACATCAATGTGCAGTCATGTTGTTTAACATTTACATATACATATAAGGAGTAAAGTCTTTAAAATAGACACACACACACCAAAAAACACAAACCTTTTTGGCATTTATACAGATAAGGCAAATTTTATTGGCAAATATTTTGCTTGGCATCGATTCAGCATATACTAATCGCTTAATAATTTTGGCAGACACTCCAATGAAAAATGTTACTGAACCAGACCCAATTACGTGTGTAAAATGTAAACAGTGGTGTCTGCTGGGGATAACTGCAGTATGTTGTCAAGCCATGACTGTGAGTTACATATGGTAGATTGGTCTAAATTTGTTTTTGACAAATGACCGTCTGATGAGGTTGTTTCAGGGCCACGCAACGGATGGAAGGACATTATCAGAAAAGTGCAATACCAGCATGGGTTTTGTTCCACCTCCCAGGCCAGCTCTCCAAAGTTTGGCAGCTCTGGTAGAAGTTTTGCACTGGTTTTCTGCTGTTCACTTTCAGTAGACCCTCCACAGTGTCCTCACACTGAAGTTATAATGAGTTAACTCTTGATAATTATTTCTTGTTCTCCATATTATACATCAGTGCAATAGCCATTTAGGTTACTTTTTACCCTGGAAAAATTCCTGTGGCACTGGCAGAAGCTGAAGTTTTACACTGAAGCTTTGAATGCACAACAAAGCCATTTCTTACGTCTTTTATGTACCCCTTTTGCTAAGCTGGATATACATATGCCATTGAAGCTACCATTCAGCCTTTGTAAATGAAAAGCAGCTCTGGAACTGCCTAAAAATGCTTTCAGGAAGAATTTGTGTTAAGCTTGGGCTGCAATTAAAGAATGGCCGTGCCAAAGGACGGGTGGGTGGGCATTGGAAAAAGAGGGGTAAATAACAAAGCTTTTCAGGGCATGGCTGTGAGAAGCCCCCTCCAGCCCAGCACCTGGTGAAGCCATCGAACATGCCCTCCCACCAGCTTAAATTAGACTAACAGTGCCACGCAGCAGGTTCCTCCTAAAAGCAGGCAGAGAGGGAGAAGTCTTAAAAAGAGCCCTTTCTGATGCATTCAGGTAGAAGAGTGTAAAGTAAATAATGAAGCCGAAGGGCAACATACAAGAGCGTGACTTTGCATTCCTTTCATGCCCGCTGCCACATAGCTCAAGGAGAGCACAGAAAATGAACTGCTGAAGGATGCCGTGTGCTCTGCTCCAGCTTTGCTGAAAGCCGGCATCAACAGGGAAAGGAAGTTTGAGTCATTTGGAGCGTAGCCTGCCACCAATCTCTGTCCTTATCAGACTTTTCCAGAGAGCCTATAAACATGCACACTTTAGTAAATGGCATATTATAAATATGAGTGAGTAACAGCATTGCAGTGGAAGAGCAAACAGGCTGTTATTTATCACCACCTTTCTATGATCAGCGTATTCTTGTAGAAGTAGGTAGTTATTAGGAGAGGTTATTGACAGTGCTTTGTCAGGCTTCATGTGAGTAAGCTTAATTTTTAAATAACAAGGGCCATATTCAGCCATTCTGAAAATTACATTTTCACCAAAAATTCTCCAGCTTTGGAATTCAATTTACTTCCTTAGCTCTACAGCAACATTGCATTAATTGTTTTTTCAGGTATCTACTGACATAAATAGAGAAAACAAAGGAGAATTATTGGTATGATTAGCTAGAAAATGTGGGGTTGGTATTGATTCAATTAGATTTTTATTTGTGTATAGTTATAAACATTGTAAAATACATCTATAATAAGGAATGAAAATGGAATGTGTAACAATAATTATATGGCACAGAAAATAAGGAAATGGCTCACTTTCTGTTGGGTTCAATGATTTGGAGCCAGATGATATAAGAAAAAATAAAATTATAGGTTTGAATAAGCATGATTTAACTTTTTGAGTGTTACTGATACAGAATGAGTAATTCTGATAGTGTATGATTAAATTTCAGGCAGAGATTAATTAGGGAAGATAGGACCAAGACCATTCTTTAAACATAGGAAGTTGTTTGTTTATTGAGGACTTGGGTACAATCTTCCTCCTCCTCCATGATTTGATGTATAAGAATTTCCAGTGTGTTTTAAATAAACATCTTCATTGCCTTGATGCACTTTCCCTTCTGAACTATGCCAATGGAAAGTGAAAAGTAATCCTGCTATGGGACTTTCCTGACGTCACACTCTCTGTTTGCTCTTGTGTCCCAAATCTTTACTACATTAGGAAAATAATCAAGCCCAAATTATAAGTGCATTGGTCAGAAATTTTCTCTGTTTACCTGCTTGGGAACCAATGAGAACTCTCTCTTCATCCTCAGTGCTTAGTAAGTGTGTGGAGCAAGAAACTGGGCAGTGTTTTCATCTGAAAAACAGGTCTCACAGAAATTCTTCCGAAGAGGGATGGAGAACTGCCTTGAATATTGCACAGCCCATATGCAGAGTTAGCATCCAAAGCAGGAACCTTGGAGAATCACTCTCAGTGGGATTTCAATGAGGAAGAAAGACCAAGTCCATTTGCAGTTACCACCCTGTCATTTAGAGTTTTGCACAACTTTGCAACTTCCTTGTCCTTCAAAATTTATTACTTTAATTTCTCTTTCCCCAAAAGACAATTCCTGTCTATTTCTGTTTGCCCAAACATCTTTTTCAGTAACAACTTACTCCAAATTTAGATCTCCATTTCCATTGGGCAGACACTTTTCTTCCCTCGTATTTGCATATGTTTATGTGGAGCTTTAGGTTCATGAGGAGTCAATGAATAATAGATTTTGAAAGGACAAGAAAACACTCAAAATGGAGATAAGAAATCTTGAGAGAGCTGTTTTAACACCAGAATATAAATCGGATATTTCAATTTAACACGTGTAAGGAATTTATACTCTGTTTTTGTTTTAAATTGTTGTGTAGGACTAGCTGGCTAGTTGTTTTAATCTGAAAAATAATGTTTTTCTATGTATAGGTGGGTATAAAATACACATATTAAAAGGGGGGAAATCCAATGGAGAAAGGTATTGGAAGTAATATGCATTAGTCCTTCCTTGACAGACAACTTAATTCATTTCTCTGGGCTGTATATATGCTGCAGAGATCATTATAGAGCTTGTTATTTTCTGGCCTATGGTGGGAGAAAACTAAAATTGTACAAACTTACAAATTGCATTGCTTTCCCCCCCTACCATCACAGCAAATTCTGGTGGTTATAACCTGCTCACCTGAGCCATTTAAAGGGGGAACAGTGGCAAAGTCCATCAGGGATTTGCAAATACGCGAGGAGCGTCTGATTGCACCGTGACCTGATAGCACAGCGCAGACATCAATAGACTGATCATCAGTAGGAATGATTTACAATAAGGCTGAATCCTGCCCCTTTGAAGAAGCTGATATGCTTGGCTAGGCCTACAGCCACACTGTTATCCCATACTTAATGTGCTGCTTTCTGTTTCAAAAGGTCTGTAAAAATTTTTCATACGAGCTGCTCACATGTTGTTGACTGACCATCCTTGGGGGTGAGCAGGTTTAAAAATAAAAAATAAATAGAGATAGAAATTTTTAATAAACATAGGAAGCATATTTTCAACAGAAGAATGCTGATGGCTCTTTAAAGTTCACAAAAGAACCCCAAAACCAGACAAAGGTAGTGAGACTTTAATCCTCACCTGGGAAAAGAATAAAACCACATATCCAAGAAGCTGCATGCAACCAGGCTTGTAT
Source organism: Oreocharis arfaki (assembly GCA_013398015.1). Lineage (NCBI taxonomy): Eukaryota > Metazoa > Chordata > Aves > Passeriformes > Paramythiidae > Oreocharis > Oreocharis arfaki. Next base: position 653,116 of record VZRR01012883.1, on the reverse strand, counting down.
CAGAAAGACAGAAAACAGACTCTGGAAACAGAGACCTGTGAATACCTTCACCCACTTGATACATAAATTTCAGCTCCTCTGATTATTAATTTTTTAAAACCTGAGTCTGATTTTATCAGCCTATTTCATGACAAAATTATTCATCTGCTGGAAGTTCTTTTTCCACTCTAAACAGAGTCTGGAATCTGAGCATGCTTCAGATATAAACACACAACTTCCTGATGTGTAAATTCGGGGATCTGAATCTCACCCACTACCTGGAGATGAGGTACACTTAGAAATTTTAAGTATTTTTCTGACTTATGTATGTTTGGAATTACACTTTAGAAATACTCTTACGTCAGTATTTGGTGACCTGCTGCAGGACATGAGGTATTCCCCAACATCCTTTCTGTCTCCTTCAGATTTTACTAGGAACTACAAGGTCTTAAAGAGCAATCTTGCAGCACAGTTCCCTGCTGAAGTCACTGGGAATATTTACTGAAAAACCTGGCAAATATGCATTGCAGTGGCACCAAAGCCTGGTTGTGCTCACCACTGCGCAAGCATATAGTAAGGTACATGTGTGGCCTTGAAGAATAATATTAAAATAAATGGAAAAAGATTTGGCTTTCCATGAAGGCTGTAGACAGTTGCACCTAGGGGAGAAAAGCTCTGAGCTCCCTGGCAACATCCTATCCTTAAGTTTGCTGTAATTAACTCAATTAATTATCACTCATTAACTGGATTAACTGATTGACAGGAGAGTGTGTCTTTGACAGAGCAGGCTGATGTGCTGGTGATGGAACACCAAGAGTCTCCCGGGTTCATGAAAGAATTTTCCCTGGGTGATATTAGCAGGAATAACAAAGCTTTTCTGGAAAAAAATGGCGGGTGGTCCATTGAGGAATTTTCCCAAGATATTTCCCACCCATACAGGGGATTTACAATGCTGGCCATGCCCTTAGTTTGCCCTGGTTTTTATTGGTGGCCCAGTGTAGATTTTACCTCTTGTGGTTATAGGTGCTGAAGGTCTTTCCATTGTTGCGCTGTCTAGAGGAGTGATTTACGGCTTGTGCTCGGGGTGTGTGAGTGGATGCTGTGTGGGCAAGGGCTTGTCTTTGTTGCTGAATAACTCAGTGTTTGCATTAGGAGCCTTCCTGCCAAATCAGGCATCTTCAGGGTGGGTTTGCTGTGTCTGATGTGGGCTACGCTGATCCCTGGGGGAAAGACGGATCCATCAGATTGTCTTAATTTAGGTAGGTCTTAGAATTTGATATAATTGCCTGTGACTGTGGGGGCCTGAACATGAAGGCATTCCCTTCTGGTATTCAGGGAGATAATGATGACCTATGAATGGTGCTGTAGCTCTTTTTTACCCATTTCTTTCTCTGTTTGCTAAAGAATAAAACAATAGAGTGTGGAGTTTCAGCTCTCTCATGAGCTTAACCAATTACTGTTTTCCTTCAAGCTATATAAATTTTGTGCATTTAATATTTAGTTATCTCCAGACTGTTTACACTAATTTTCATTTATACAATGCATCTAGTAGCAGAGGTAGAGTGCAATTCTTTCTTTATTTCTCTTTTGAATGAAAGCCTTGAGGGAAGCCTGCAGTTTTTGATCATGCTCTACTTTGATGTAAGCAAATGTTTAAGTTATGCTCTGGCAGAATGTCTGAGATTCGTGTTCATGAATGATGCAGGATTTGTCCTCCTTCCTTAGTGGCTCTATTTATAGCCACAACTGTTTTTATTTTCCATGCCGTCATGAGAGAGAAGGTGAGAAGGAAGCCACCACAAGTCCTTTGTCTAAGCACAGCTAAGTTTGTTCTCATGCTTTGGTGTGTTTTATATTCCTCCATGTGGCATTTCATCCCTCTATATATAGAATAAATAAAGGTCTTTTCCCAACCCTGGGCTCCAGGGATCCAAATCTCTACTGCTCTGTGTTCCACCGGACCATGTAGTCTGCAGTGATGCGGCTGCAAAGAGTCACCAGAGGAAAACAATTTACCTATTTCTGTGTTCACAGAATCACAGAATGGGTCAGGTTGGAGGGAAAAACAGTGGGCCATCCAGTCTAAACCAGTGCTCAAACAGGGCCATCCCAGAGCACCTTGCACAGGGTTGTGTCCAGTTCTTGAATATCTCCAGTGAGGAAGTCTCCACAACCTCTCCGGGCAATCTGTTCCAGTGCTCAGTCACCTGCACAGTGAAGAAGTTCTTCCTCATGTTCAAATGGAACTTCCTGTGCACCAGTTTCTGCCTCTTGTCTTATTGTTTGGCACCACTGAGAAGAGCCTGGCTCCATCCTCCTGACACCCTCATTCGGATAGTTAAATGCATTAGCAAGGTCCCCTCCAAATTGTCTCATCTTGAGGCTGAACAGGCTGAATTTCCTCAGCCTTTCCTCCTAAGAGAGATGCTCCAGTCCCTTAATCCTCTTTGTAGGCCTCCATTGGACCTGCTCCAGGAGCTCCATGTCCCTCTTGTACTGAGGAGGCCAGAAGTGCACACAGCACTCCAGATGTGGCATTACCGATGCTGAGTGGAGGGGCACGATCACCTCCCTCACCCTGCTGGCAGTGCTTTTCCTAAGGCACCCCAGGACACCATTGGCCTTATAGGCAGCAGGGACACTGCTGACTCATGGACAGAACCCCCAGGTTCTTCTCTGGAAGGAGCAGAGCTGCTTTCCAGCAGTTCAGCCCCCAGCTTGTGCTGCTGTATGGGGTTATTCTTTACCAAGTGCAACACCCTGCATTTGCCTTTGTTGAATTTCAGAAGGTTCCTCTCTGCCCATCTCTCCAACCTGTCAAGGCCCTTCTGAAGGGCTGCACAGCCCTCTGGGGTGTTGGCCACTCCCCCCAGCTTTGTGTCAGCAGTGAACTTGCTGCAGAGGCATCTGCCCCTTCATCCATGTCATTCATGGATAAGTTACACAATACTGGGCGCAGTATTGAACCTTGAGTTCCCTCAGAGTGCTTTCCTCTGACCTGGGCACTGCTTCTAGTTTTGCAAGGGTGTGAATTCAAACCAGCCTCCATCTATACTTTGAAGAGACCAGATCACAAATTCTGTTTGTTTGGGGATTTTTAACAGCATGTGGGGGTTTTTTTTGTTTGTTTGTTTTTTTCCTTTCAGAGCTAGTCTTTGTCCTGTGAGACAGCAATCCAAGGCTGTGTTTGGATCAGAATGGTTGGCTGTGCTAAGGGCGGGGATGTGTGATAAGGGTGCTAGGAATGGACAGTCATTCTCCAGTGCAGGATGTGCAGCTCTAAGCTGCTGCAGGCTAGAAGGAAAGGAAGCAGGATTTCTACCAAAGGGCATGTCTTCGGTGCATTGTTTTTCCAGAATTTCATGGAAAGGGTTGGGTTGGAATGGACCTTAATCACCCAGTTCCAGCCTCCATTTGATGGTAAAGCTTCCATTTACCTCACAAGGGGAATGAAAACTATCTATGCCTGGCAGAAACCATAAAATACAGTAGGATACCAGTAGGGAATCAGTGCAAATGCACCTGAGTCTTTTGTCAAATGAAATGCCTGCTTTTCCATAACTTTCTGTGATTCAAGACTACTATAAATGTCAGTACTGATGGTATATTAAACCCTAGGAGTCTGGGATCTGACCAGGAAGTACCTTCAGAAAGGGTGATAAATAATGACAAGAAGGTTGTGCTCAGTTCACACTCAACAGTCAGTTCCCCTAATCAAGGCAGAAGAAGATGGAATTGGATACATCCACAACACGACTTTTTCTTTAGGATGAGAACAGAAAAAAGTAGACTCGGAACACAGACAGTGTTTTTAGGTACACAATAGCAAGATCCAAGAAAATGTGACAATCAGAGGCTTAATTAAAAACAAATTACTCAGAAATGCAAGTTAGAGAAGAACCCAACAATTAATTTCTTTGTAACAGAACAAAAGCTTAACAAATGCTACAGAGTTTACTTTGATAGGATATTAGAATCATAGAATTCTAAGACTGTTTGGATTGGAAGGGACCATAAAGACCATCTAGTTCCAACCCCACTGCCAAGGGCACGGACACCTTCCTCTAGACCAGGTGGCTCAAAGCCCTATCCAACCTGGCCTTGAACACTTCTAGGATGCTGTCCTTTTCTCCCGCTTGATTCTGTGAGTGATCCAATCTGTGCCTGGAGTTTGTAAGTGGGCTTGTTTTCCAGCTGCTTTGTATTTGATCATTTTCAATGCTTTTTTGCTTCGGGAATCTGAGTTTCACTAAGGCCAGTGCTCAGGTTCTTTGGCCAAGGAAACAGTATCTCAGATGCATGGAGCAAGCCTTAGTGTCTCACAAAGCTTGATGTTTCATGGCCAGTTTTAGAGAACCCTCAGTGGAGATCCAGACACTAAAAAGATAGTTTGCAGTCTCCCATTTGGGAAGTTTGCTCCACTAAAAAGAAGGACAGACTTCCCGAGCACATTGCATTTTAACTCTTCCCTTTGTTGGCTGTGTTTTAGTACTCTGCGTGGTAGTTTGACGTTTGAAGTCTCACAGTTATGATATTTCTAAATAGAAACAGTCTGAATTACTGTTTCCTAAACTTTTAAAAGTTGTCCTTCACCAAGTTGGGTGGAAGTGTCAATCTGCTGGAGGGCAGGAATGCTCTGCAGAGGGATCTGGACAGGCTGGATTGATGGGCCAAGACCAGTGATAAGTGGTTTACAAAGACCAAATTTCAGGTCTTGCACTTGGATCACAATAAGCCCAGGCAGCACCACAGATTTGGGGCAGAGTGGTTAGAAAGTGGCTCAGAGGGAAAGAACCTGGTGGTGCTGGTCAACACTTGTCATGTGCCCAGGTGGCCAAGAAGGTCAATGGCACCTGGCCTGTACCAGGAGTAGAGTGTCCAGCAGGACCAGGGAAGAGATTGTCCCCCTGTACTCAGCACTGGTGAGGCCACACCTTGATTTCTGTGTCCAGTTCTGAGCCCCTCAGTTCTGGAGGGACATTGAGATGCTGAAGCGTGTCCAGAGAAGGGCAATGAAGCTGGAGAAGGGTCTAGAGGGTAAGTCCTATGAAGAGAAGGTGAGGGACTTGCAGTTGTTTAGCCTGGAGGAAAGGAGGCTCAGGGGTGGCCTCATTGCTCTCTAAAACCACCTGAAGGGAAGTTGTAGCCAGGTGGGAGTCGGTCTCTTCTCACAGGCAACTACAGATGGAACAAGAGGACATAGTCTTAAGCTGTGCCAGGGGAGGTTTAGGCTGGACATCAGGAGGCATTTCTTCACAGAAAGGGTGATTAGACATTGGAATGGGCTGTCCAGGGAGTGGGATTCACCATCTCTGCAGTTGTTTAAGGAAAGACTGGATGTGGTGATGCTGTGATGACTTTTTGCCTTTTCTTTTATACCCCTTTTTATACTCTTTTATATAGCTTTATGTATTCTTAATGCTTTTTAGCCCACATACTTATAATTCCTTA
>VZRR01012883.1:604332-647526 GCA_013398015.1 Oreocharis arfaki | reverse complement strand
AGACACCAAAGTCCTCTCCAAAACACATTCTGTAAACTAAAATAAGCCCATGAATAGAGAGAGTTCCTTGAGACGAGAAGATCACTCGAGCTTCTCATTAAAGAATCTTTAATAAATATGCTAATTTGTAAAACCTGTAATTGTATGTGTTTTTCTGATACAAATGTGCCTACATTTCAAAAGTGCATTTCAGTGCATTCCACCGAGACAGAGTGCTGCATCATCTAAAGATCCTTCAATAAATACCAAAGTAAAACCCTTTTTTCCGCTCAACCATGTTTGGTTCTTAATTTTAAGACCAGGAAAAGGCAACAGCGGCACTTAATGCCGTGGTCTATTGACACGGTGGTGTCCTGTCATAAGGACTCAATGATCTCAGAGGCTTTTTCTAACCTAATTGATTCTGTGATTCATTAAAATGGAACCTCTGTTACAACTTTTTGAGACTAATTCTTGACTCTAATCTCTCCGTATTGTTTCCATCCTTTTTAAAAATATTTTTACCTTTATTTTTATGCTATTCTTCAAACTTGGAAAAGTTCTTGTCCACTTCATTATTACTAGTTGGATATAGTTTAAACAGCGTATTCCCATGCCAGAAAGCAGAAGTTATAATGTCTTTTATATAACATGCACTATTAAATATTGGCAAATGCAGTTTTTTAATGTTACTCATTTGCTATTGACTTGCCCAAGGTCAAACATCAGGGCAGTGGCAGAGTGCAATAGGTCACTTACCTGGGTGTCCCTGTCTCTGAAACTCTTTCCCAAAGCTCTGACTGGACAAGCTAAGTCAGATAACAAAAGAATATATAAAACATACAGTGAGTGTAGGATTAGAGAAAGGACTTAAGTAGGGCCTTTTATAGGAAGAACTGATTACAGCCTGTAAGGGAAGAATAGAGGCAGAGGTTAAGAAGGGCACAGAGGCAGATCTTAGGTTTTGGAAGGGAGTTGTTGCTTTACGAAAGACCGGTGGTATTGATGATAGTGACTGGCTTCCTTACTCCAAGAAATACCACAAAGAAGTTAGGGGACTTGCTATTTAAGATGCTGTACAGTGAGCAAGCCTAATGGACAGCATAAAGATCAGACCTTTTTTTCCCATTCCTTCTTCTTTTCTCTTCCCAAAGGCAATACTGATGAATGCTGATCAAGAAATAATAGAGAGCAGAAGCCAAAAGGCACAGGCTTCCCAGCAAGCCTTTGAGTCTTGACCACCTCTGAGATTTGTCTTGCCACATTGCAGATCTGTGAGAGTCAACAGCTGTGTTTTCCCTCCTCTGGCCCTTGTGAAAAAATAAAACACAATAAGAAAAATGAGCAAAGGGAAAAACCATGTGGAGAGAGAAAAGGAGAACATTACATGGGCACTAGAGACATCAAGGCTGTGCACATCTGTGAAACACAGTTCTCTAAGCCTCATGATTGTAGCTGCAGCATCATGAGTGTACTCAACAGGGTTCTACTTGAGTTTCAGTTAATATAATTTTAGAAGCACTTTAAAGTGCTGAAACTCATTGGAAATAATTCTGAAGTAACCCAATGGACTGATTTTTCTTCCACCAGCTTCCACTTAAAAAATAATATACACAAACATCCTATAATAGGAGGCTAGATCCTGTTTCCATTTACACTTGTGGAATGAATGGCACATGATTCCATCACTAAGTAACATTAAAATATTCAAGAGTGTCACTCAAAGAACTAAATAGCAAAACCAGGGAGTTTTTTTTATTTTTTCTCATACATATTTGGATTTTTTTAACTTTGTGTTTCATTGCAGTAAAATGCAATGATGAAAGCAACATGAATACCAGATGAAATTATTTATGTTCACAACCTTCCCAAAGAAGCAAAATTTAGCTGCATAAACACAGGTCAAATGCAAAGGGGAATGAGGGTGCTCAATGAACTTTGTTTTCCAAATGGACTCCTAAGAAATCACCAATCTCTAATTCTTCTATTCATTTCCATGTCTTGGCAATAATACCTGATTGTAATACAATACAGAAGTGTGATGATACTTTGTTAATGTTTTGAAGAAGGCACAGGGAGTTAGAGTTTATTATTGTATCAAATTTTGCAGGACTCATGTAGCGTGTGCTTATCTGTCGTTTACTTCACATTAGATGAATAAATTGCCACTCTCTACAGTTTAATCAACTGCTATGGATCACACTATCAAGCTAGAAATAAATGAAGGTGGATTCATGGAATAACCAAGGAACATGTCCAAACATTCAGCTGGTGATTTCTTTCTTTACGTTTTTCTTTCTATTTTGTTGAAAGAGCAGTGCTGTACTATTGGACTTCCACTAAAGATTTGATAAAATATTATCAAATCTTTTTTGCCACTTTATCTCTCCTGTGGTCATTTATTTCTGTAAAATTAAGTAAAAATCTATCAAATGGGAATCGTGGGCAATGGTGTCCATTTGCATTTGCTGTCACCAGCTACATGGCTTTGGTCTTCTCCCTGCCCTTCCTCTCCTGGATAGCTCCCACCCAGCCCTTTCCAATGGCCAGAGACATGTCAAATACACAATGAAACTAATTTCATTGTCAAATTGACCTTTGTTGTCCTCTCTTTTTATCAGTTTAAAGGCAAAGCTCTCTTACATCCTTCAGATGCTCTCCAGGCCTTCTCAGCAGCATGCTAGCAAGCTTGTCAAGGGGTTCCCCTAAATCAGCTCTTGAGAGATTTCCATGCCACATCTCAATTTTGTATGCACAGCATGCATGCTTTCCATATGCAAACTCCATCTATTGCATCATTACTTAACTGGGAAGGGTTGTGAATCTTTCTACTAACTCATGTGCATCTAAGGAATTATGTTTTCAATTCATGTGGAAGAGGTATATACATCTGATGCTGAACTGGGCTTGTCTGTGATTGTCTCCAGTCTGCCATGAGAACTTTCATGCAGTTGCAGGATCACTTTGAATATTGGATTCTGCATCCTTCTGCAAGAGACAAAATAGATAGTAATGATAATTTTAAATAATATCTTATTATACAGCAAATAGTTACCAGATATGAGCAATTGATTGGATCCCATTCTGGCAGGGCATATGTAACAAAAGCATAAAACAGAATATGAGGATCTGATTTTCACTACTGTGTATATTTCACTCACATCATCGGTGGAAGGATTGTTAGCACAGATGTAGTTCAGAGATGCCTAGAGATGAAACACTTCAAAAGATAGATGATAAACAAGATAAATTTTCCCCTTTTTTTGGCAAATCTTTCAGCAGATTACATCCTGTGGTTATCTGGATAAGTTATAATAGAATCACAGAATTGTCTGAGTTGGAATGGACAATAAAGATCATCTAGTTCCAGCCCTCCTGCCACGGGCAGGGACACCTTCCACCGGACCAGGTTGCTCAGAGCCCCATCCAGCCTGGTCTTGAATGCTTCCAGGGATGGGGCATCCACAGCTTCTCTGGCAACCTGTGCCTGTGCCTCACCTTCCTCTCAAGAAAGAATTTCTTTCTAATATCTAATCTAAACCTACTGTCCTTCAATCTGAAGGCATTCCCCCTTGTCTTATCACTACATTCCCCATCAAAAGTCCCTCTCCAGCTCCCTTGTAGCCCCTTTAGGTACTGGAAGGGGGTCTAAGGTCTCCCTAAAGCCTTAGCTTCATCAAGGTGAACAACCCCAACTCTCTCAGCCTGTCATTGCAAGAGATGTGCTCCAGCCCTCTGATCATCTTTGTGGCCCAGAGTTGTCTCAGAGCTGGGTTTATTTTAAAGAAAGCACTTGCAGCTGTGCAACACTGAAATCCACATGAAGATGGAGTCCACAGAGTATCAGCTGAAGAATAAAACTACCTTAATTTTTCCTAACCAAAAATTGTGAAAAAACCAAATAAAATTACCAACCAAGAGTAAACGTCTTCTCTTGCTAGGCTGGGAATAGCGTTACAACACATTTACACTCCCATAAATGAGATCAAATTTGGCCCTTCTTAATTAATCCTGGGTCATAGTGAGACTTCACGATTCTTTACTCTAGAAAGCTTGAAATAACTTCAAAGAACATATTTTAATTGACAAGTGTATTCACTGAGAGAGAGGTATAACAAGAAAAGGAGATTAATACCCAGCTGTGCTCTAGAGGAAATTTAAGGCACAGATGTACTGTACATCAGATAAAGTCTGCATTACTGCTCTAAATGTGGTATTTCATTGTCTCCACTAATGCTAAGCAGTTCACATCTGTCAATTAAATGCCTCTGCATTCTGGTGTCCTCTCTATAGTGGTAGGTCTGTTCACCCTGACTCGCTGTTACTACTGAATTAATGCAGTTAGAATGGCACATCTTCAGAGTCAGCAGAGTATTTGCTTCCTCCCTGAGGGTGCTACAAAGCTGGAACAAACTGACGGTTTCCAGATCTCCAATGTGTATGCCTCACAAAATTGAGAACACCGGGATATTTTGAAGCTTAGTGATGTTACTCGGTGGCCCTGGCTTGCCTCTCCATCAAAACTGCGATGAGAAGCATCTCCTGTCCTCCGTCAAGCTGTCAACCCAACTGCCCTCCTGGGCTGCCTTCCAACAGCTGTTCCATAGGTTATGGATTACTAAGGGCCCATTACAAACTGCTGGGAATTACGATTGAGTAAGAAATCTAGACCACACTCCATCCAAGTAACAAGCAGATGTTTGGGTCAGGGAGAGACTTGTACAGCAGTTCTGCAGTTTCAGAGGTTTTCCTTATAGAGGCTTGATCTCCCAATGCTAACGTTATGCATTCAGACTCGCTTTGGGTCAGTGAAGCTTTCTGGTTGCATGGAGGGTACCTCAGCATTGTGATATAGGTATGGATCTCCAGTAATTGGAAACAGCTTCTTTTCTTTTTCCATTAAAATTCTGGATGGTGCCGAAGTGGTTAGGAGCTTTTCCACATCATTCCTGGTTTGGGCTACTGAGAAACTGAGACAGGCTTTTGCATTGGTACAGATTAATCTGACTCGACTGTGAATGATACAGTATAGTAAACCTAAGAAGTGGAAAAGAATCTACCAGGCTACTCCATCCCCAGTCCAACATAAGACTGCTCATTTTTATACAACGCTCTGTTTCTATAGTGCTTTGGGGAGTTACAGAATCACAGAATTGGTCAGGCTGGGAGGGAGCTCTGGGTCGATCATCTAGTCCAATCTCCCTGCTCAAGCAGGGTCATCCTACAGCAAATGGCACAGGATTGCATCTGGATGGTTCTTGAATATCTCCAGTCAGGGAGACTCCACAACCTCTCTGGGCAACCTGTTCCAGTGCGCGGTCACCTGCACAGTAAAGTTCTTTCTCATGTTCAGGTCACTCCAGGTTCAGATGCTTAATTTTTTTATCATCGTCATCATCATCATCATCACCATCATCATCATTATTATTATTACTTATTTTATTCTACTTCCCTAAGGGATCTGATCATTAGGAAAATATTTCATTATGTTAACCAGAAATTTCCTTTTTCTTAATCAAATTTTATTCTGAATTAAATAGTAGCACTGGTACCCATTCTTTTTTTTTTTTGTCTTGAGCTTGAATCCTTCAGATTCCTCTGGACTTTTATAACCCCTTTGTTTTTTACTGCTTGCCAATCTGCATTCATTTATTGCAGATGTTTAATACAGCAGTTCTTCTTACTTACTCTTTTTAAGCTTTGCGTAAGTATATCCACATGGATATACTTTTGGTAACCACCTAGGGATATGTGAAACACTTCAAGCCTGCTCTTAGCAGTCATGTAGAGAGAGACAAATACTTCACTGCTGAAGAAGGTAGCAAACTGTAAAGAGTTAGTGATGACACCAATCTATGAATTAAATAAAGGGGTCACTCTATCTTCCCCATCTGTCCTCCTAGGAACACTTTAAATCAAATGTGGATAACAACATCACCACTCCTGTGATTGTTCGTTGTGTAGCTTGACTGTGATGTAGGAATAAAGCCCATCACAGTTTATTTTTAAAATGTTGGGGAGTAGCAAAGCAGCTGGGATATCTGCTGAGATCAGCTCAACCTTGGTATTCTCTCCCCTTCAGCCTCAAGGGACTGGAAGGGACCTTAAAGATCGTCTAGTTCCAACTCCCCTGCCCAAGGATGGGGCAACAACCTCATACCCATCCACAAGCAATAGCACTAGAATTATGGAGGTGTGATTGTCCTTGGGAGAGAGAAAGACGTGGAATAATTCATGAAGAAAAAAGAATAACTGTGGCCTGTGCTCTGCACTGTGGAGCACATATACAGAAATGAACAATCCTTGTTTCTGGTCTGCTGATAAAATTACCTCCTGTTTTACAGGTATGGAAGGTAAAACCAGAATTTCAGACAGTCCTTTGCAGGTCTTGAGCTATAGAGACATAATGAAACCATTTTAATTGTATTAGGAATGGAGTCTGGATTTACATGCCCTGCACTGAGATCACTGGGACTCAAATGAGCTGGACTAGGTCCAACATTTGCTGATTTGGGACAAGGCAACAAACTTTTCTGGATGGATTAAGCCAACTTCCCCTTACCTTGGAGCTTCTAGTGCACCATGACAAACCCTGACAGTCTCCTTCATTTTTTTCTTCTATTCCCATTACAAATTATGTGCACCCTCCTTCTGACCTTAAATTAACAAATGAAAACTAGGTTTTGGTGCTGCTGTTACCATTTTAAGGCAATAAAAAAGTATCTGTCATATTTCTGGTATAATTAAGAAGATAGAAATATTACATGAGTACCCTGCTGTCATTCTGACATGCATTTCAGCAGCTCAGGTCATAATCTAAGGGAAGCTTGAGGAGCATCCCATTGAAGCAGGCATAGCTGTTTATCTTCACTGCATGGTCTTTTCCAGGCTCTTCTTCAAGGCACTATTTTTTATGTCCAGCAATGACTCTCAGGGCAGTGACACAAACAGCATGGGCTACATGGACCTTCTACTCCACACTAATCCCTCTCTCTGTTTCATGGCCAGCATCCCCAGCCAAGCGTGACAGAATGCATCCAACCCATTTATCAGCCAGCTCACAAGTGGTTATCAGGGCTTGCCAGCCTCAAGCTGCTAGAGCCTTTAAGAAACAAATGCTCCGGGTACACAGCTCACAGTTCTGCTGTGTGTTTCTTCCACCATGCCAGTCTCTTCCTAATTTGGGCAATTTGCTTTACTGCCTCTTACAGCTCCTACATAAAAATTTTCTCCTGTTTACATTTCAGATCCTGGAGCACTCTTGATTTTTTTAAGCTCCTATGCATGTTCAAGTCCTGTTTGCTCCTTTCATAGTACTGGAAACTGGTTCTCTTGATTTGGGGAAGAAAACTCCGTGGTCACTATAGGGAGACTGCACCTATTGAAGGTTTTTTCTTAACTCCCCTGGTGTGTGTCATCTTCTCCCTCTGTGGCTGCCAAATGAACAGTCTCTGCCAGCCTCTGCATAACCTCCTCTCCCCAGACGATATGAAAGTGCTTCCTGCTTAGGTTTAAGCCCTGTAGGCAGGACCTCCAGACGCTGTCCTGGGACCACAGTGTCCAACCCAAGAGAACCATGAAACAGTTAGAAACAGTTGTTTGGTGATTTGCAGAGCTTCATGTAATAGCTAAAAATCAGAGATTAGAGTTGGGAGGGCAAGCTGGCAGCATTTCCTCTCTGGCTGGTGTTGCCTCCACTCCCAGACAACCTGTTCTAAATGATATCTTCTCCATCAGTGGGTTTCTAATGAAAGATCAGTTTCATTTAATTTGCTTTTTTTCTCTTAATTAAAAAAACATGAAACAGGGCCGCACCTGAAGATCCCCACAACTCAGTCACCATGCGCAGGTGCCTCTCTGAGAGAAGGTTTGTCTTCAGATGGTCTTTCAAGTTGATATGAAACAGCAACAGTTATTTCGCTCTGTGAATCAGGCTGCTTCTGACTGCAGGAGTTGTCCAGTCCTCTGCCGTAAAACTGGTGTCTTTCTAGAGAAGTAAAACATGCGTCTGACAGTTTGTCTTGAGTCTACATATTAAATGAGGCCTGAAAAGCAATGCAGATAAAAAGAAATGTCTGACAACCCAGCTCTGTTTTATTTAAAAGACAGTTAAAGAAAATGGCTTACTAGATGAATTTAGGAGGAGCACGTGAAGTCACCACTGAAATATCCACTCCTAAGTTCATTGAAGCATCTGCATATTTGAATACACTGAAGTAGGAAGGAAAAAAGCCAAGACAAGGCAAGGGAGGAAAAGAGGAATTTTAGCTGTGTAGCGTGCAAGTTTGGGATGAAAATGTGCTCTCCAGTGGATAATGCTTACTCTGCAGTGACAGGAAAGCATAAACATGTCAAAGTTGAAACTGGCCTAACTACAAGACTTAGACTAGGTCTGGACTGGGAAACAGAAGATCTCTGTTCAGTCCCTGGCTCTGCTGCCAGCTGAGGCATCGAGTGTTTCACCACATGGGTACGTCTGTCAATTTTCTTCCTCTTTACCTCTGCCTCCCCAGCTGCAACTGGAGTTCTGCTCTACAGCACACCATTTGTGGTGATTTCGTAGACTTTTTTAATGAGTAAGACCATTTTATTCATCACACAAACAGCTCAACAAGTAAATGTCTATTACTAATTAGTCCATTAATTATTCTACTTTTCTGTTTACCTTGGTGTGATATCCACATCTGAGAACCACAAAACTATTGAAAACAAATGGAAATAAGTAGAACAGGCTTAGCCAGAAAACAAGCCAGTCCTTTTTATCATGAGGGATAGGCAGGAGTGTGGGTCATTGCTACGGATAGTACCACTTAGCTGCCTGTTCTTCAGCCAGGGCCAGGGCATTTGGCCTGCCTTGGCCACACTTTCTATCATCTTGTGAGTCATAATTAATTCATGTGATGGATGGCACTTTGCAGGTGTCAAGCAAAGTCACAGTCCTGGCCTTCAGGGAGACACCACCTCTCTGTCAACCATCCTGAAGAAAAACAGCAAGATAAATGCTGATGGGGTAGGTAGCCTTGGTCTGGTTAGGGTTCTGATAAGTGTCTTTTCACAGAAAAATGTACAAAGAGCCCAGGCTTTGGTTCATTTTTTGGTAAGTCACTCCAATACTAGCTTACTCTGTTTTCATTGAGAAAATTATCGAAGGCTAGAATGGTTTAGGTTGAATGGGATCTTTTAAAGGCCATCTAGTCCAACCCCTGTACCAAGATCAGGGACATCTTCAACTTGATCACGTTGGTCAGAGCCCCATCAAACCCGTTTAATGTTTTCAGGGATGGGGTGTTGGGCACCTCTCTGGGCAGCCTGTGCCAGTGTCTCACCACCCTCATTTTAAAAGACTTCTTACATATATCAAGTCTGAATTGACCCTCTTTTAGTTTAAAACCGTTACCCCCTTTCCTAGCTCAGCAAAACCTGCTAAGATGTTTGTCCCTTGTGTAATGTGTAATTCATAAGTAGTTCAAGATAATGTTGGGAATTCAGCTTGGAGGCAGGCTTTCAGAATCAGGCCACCAAGGTGCTCTGAACCGTCATGGCTCTGCATTTCTGTCCTGTGACTCTGAGAAGGCTTTTGTTTCCTTGTTTGTTTTTTCTTGTTTTTCTTCTGAGAAGACTCACGTCTGACCAGTGTTGGCAAAAAGGCCAATTCTCCAAATATGGCAGGATTAAAGTGGTCTGTCTCCTGCTGAATTCCACATGCTCATGGGCTTCAAAATCAATTGTTCATAATGTACCTTATTAAGGTGAACACTTGAAGGGAGAGAGGGGAGAAGGGAGAGAGAAAAAGAGGGAAGACATCTGTTTCAGAGCGAAATGAAATCATAGCTGCAGGCAGGCATGGGAGAGATCAAGGGATGCTTTTAAAATATTAACAAAATTGCAAAACAATCCCTAGGGGTGCTTTAGGAATATTTGATTTGACGACAATGCAGTTGCGATTTGTTCTTTGCCAAGAGCTGAGAGAGAGACCATTCACGTCCAGTAATCCCCCTGCAAATGGCATCTTTCTTTCTTAAACACCCCTTCATTATTGTTCACATTGTTTGGTGATTTGCAGAGCTTCATGTAATAGCTAAAAATCAGAGATTAGAGTTGGGAGGGCAAGCTGGCAGCATTTCCTCTCTGGCTGGTGTTGCCTCCACTCCCAGACAACCTGTTCTAAATGATATCTTCTCCATCAGTGGGTTTCTAATGAAAGATCAGTTTCATTTAATTTGCTTTTTTTCTCTTAATTTAAAAAAAAAAAAGGAAGAAAGAAATTAAATTGAATGCTGAGAAAAGTTACACTTCTCAACAATCTCTGGAGGAAGAGGAAGGAGCAGGGTTTTCCTTAAAAAAACAAACCCAAGGTCCCAATTATTGTTACATTTGAGCCTGTCAGCTGTGAGACTACTAACACACAGCTCTTTCAAGCTCTGGAATGCACGTGAGGCAGTGCTAGAGTGGATTTAAGAACAGGATATCACATTTATTCCAGGGCTTGCATAATTAACTTCTAATCACAAGAATAACATTTTCTCTTACAAAAGGATCTGAAAACTACTGTAAATATGGAGGTACCTATTTCCTTACAGTTTGGTGAGATGCAGTTTCGGCTCTGCTTACGCTAGTAAATGAAACAATACCAAGGAGTTATTGTTTATATTGTTGAATAGCAGCTAAACAGCAATTAGTAGAGGTCCCTAGCAAGGTTTTGACCTTGTCATACAATTTCTGAGCACAACTAAAGCATAGGCCAGGAACCAAAATGCAGAAGACTACATCACCCTGTTTTGGATCCTAGGAGGGTTTTTTTATATAGATGAAGGCTTCTCCATGCCAGTTGGCCTCCGTTCCAGGGAATAGTCCCAGACAGTTATTTACTGTAATAAAATATTTAATTTACTACTGTAGATATCTCCTTTGTGTCTTGGATTTCAGTTGAGCTGAGTTCCCAGATTAGATTGGTGAAAAATCTGGTTGAGGACCAATACCTTATTAGCATTCCTGTTTAGCAATAAATGTAAGCATCAAAGCTATTTACAACTTTTGCTGCTGTCTGCTTGTTTGTTTGCTTGAGGGTTTGGAGGGGGTTTAAGTTTATCTCCATTTGTTTCCAAACTTACAAATTACTGAGACCATTTCTTATGTTTCAGTGAAATGGTTTAATTTCAGCCTTAGCCTATATAAAACCCTGGACCAACTGGAAATCTGCTATAGTTTATAATAAACACAGGGCAGAAAAAGGGTGGGAGGTGTCGGCTAAGGAAGGGACAGAGAGAGGCCTGTTAATAATATTGACGTAATTAATGCACTGCTTAAACATTTTCCCTAGAGTTTCTCTTTCTGCTGTCCCATGGGAGAAAGCATTGGGCTCAAGGCAGGGATCTCAGCCACTGTCTCTGCCCCTTTCCCACCGCATTTACATCTTTTCCAAAATTCTGGAGTCAGATACGTGATCTACACCTTCCCTCCTCCTTCCCCCATGGAGCAGCTGCCCTCTCTGACACAGATAAGCTAATTTGAGCTGAAAAGCATGAAGTAAGAAAGCCACAGGCATGTTTGCCTTAGGCCAGGATCTTGATGGAGTCTGTCTGTGATCCTATCACCCCTTCCCTGTACATTTATGCCGAGCCCTCATGTTGAGAGCAGCTCTGCACAGCAGCATAAAATCAGGAGCTTAAAATATGCTCAAGCCCAGCTGCTCTCCTGCCCTTGTCACAGCAGAGACAGTGGAATAGAAGGTGGAAGGAGGCTCATGCTTCCATCCTCATGCCAACCCAGTTTATGCAAAGTTAATAAATAGATATATAATGCTGGGCTTTACACTAATAGGGCTCCAGGTTAGGCACATTTATTTATTGCTGCTGCCTTTATAAGACCATTAACCTCTACAAGAAAGGGTGATGTGGAAAACCAGTCTGGAAGGGAAATACTCCATGTCAATACAAGTACAGCCAGATCACCTCTTGTCACACCCTTGGGCTCTGTTTTTGGCATTGATCATATCATGTACTTTCAGAGCTGCAGCTACCTGCTCCTCATCGGGGCAAGATAAGCACTTGATGCAACTCCTTGCCCTCGATTTACCATCTGAGGAAGTGCCAAAGCAGGCACTGACTGATATTAGAGTTGGCTGCAGAGCATAGCCCCTAGACCACGTGCTCCTACTAGGAATGGTGCCCTTCCACTGTCACTTCTGCATGTGGCTTTAGCATGTTCCTTCCCAGCTGTTCTTCAGTGGCAACTACTTAGAAAACAATCCTCCCCAAATCTAGGCCATGGGACCTCTGCTTGTTTCAATTAAGCAATTACACAGAGAACGTTGTTTGACTCATTGGCTCTGGTCCAAGCCAATGCACAGGCAACAAACAATCCCAGGGTAGGAGGTAAAACACATGTGAATAAGATTGCCACTTGCAGGTCCTTGCTTTGATGCTGTACTCATCCCTCTTTACATACATCCTTCCCCGAATTACAATTTGTAGCCTAACACGAGCTCAGCTTAGCTGAGAAAGTTCAGCTATGGGTATCTCCTCCGCATTCCAGGAGTAGCTGAGGTGTGAGGGAGGCAAAAGGCACTTAAGATCCTCCAGTCTGGCAAAAAATCTTCATACCATCTGTCCAGATGTTGAAACATCTGGGTATGCAGAGCAGATAGGAGTTGTTGCAATCTTGAACAGGACAGCAGGATGACACAGACGTGGGACCTGTCTTTACCCTAAACACAGCATTATTGTCTTTCATAAATCCTTCCTCAGGCTGTAGCTTTGGCCTGCGGCAAATTCTGGCTGCCCTACACCCAGTCCCACCACACAGCAGTGGAAACTAGATTGGATCCCTGGTCTGCAAAAAAACAGCACTTCTGATTTATTTTCATTTCTGCAAGCATTTTATACCAGATGTGAGTCACACAGATGCTGGTATTATCTCAAGGAAGGAGACGTGCATGGGTAAAAATGACCAGCCAGGGTGAGATAGGGAAGAGGTCTTTGCCCCATTATTTTTGGTTGTGCAAACACTCATCTGCCTTGGAAGACTGTGAGGTGCACAAGCCTTGTGATGCCAAGGACTACTCCAAAGCAGTAACAGGAAAAAAAACCTAAAATCCAGTTTCCGGAAACTGGGAAAAACATGTTTGAGAGAGGAAGGTCATAGAGATGGGAGGAAAAAAATTCTCTTGATTAGATTTATTCCCTGACTAGAGCCCAATTAACTGACCTGCAGATTTGGCATTTTATAAGATTGTCATCACCATCACCTTCTAGCGGAAGGTGTCCCGGCCCATGGCAGCGGGGTTGGAACTAGATGATCTTTAAGGTCCCTTCCAGCCCAAACCATTCTATGGGTCTGTGATATCTAAGTGTTTTAACATTATCCCTTCACAGAGGAAAGAGTTGAATGCTCTTCAGTTTATGCCACAGCACCGTGCCCCCAGCACACTTGAGACAGAGCAGCTGAAGATACTGAGCCCACCCTCATGTGGGGGAAGAAGCCAAGGAGCACGAATCATCCTCTATATTTCCCTAAGAGCAAACCAGATTTTTAAAAGAATCAAATATTTCACCTCCTTTCACTTTTAATTACTGTTTGCAGGGTGCAACTCCCAGCAGCAGGGCCTTGTGTCCATGCCAGCATAGAGGGGCAAGGGTCACATTTACAAAGCCAGATGCTCCAAGAAAGCTGCCACTGAAATATTTCCATCTGCACTAATGGCCACTGAGTGAGCCATGAAGAGCCTGGTGTGTGTTCCCCACCTTTAGCTTCATAGTGGGTGTTTGCCTCCAGCCTGCTGTGCCTATCAAGGATGGGGAGAGGCATTTTCTCTTTCATTTCCATTCCCATTAATACAGTTGTATTTTGTGAGGTGTTTGTTTACATGAGCCTTCTCCGTTCTCTCCTCTCAGGGGAGCCATTAATTTATCTGCTTTGCTTTTCATCAACAGGAGTTGACAGAGGGAGTTATGGGTTAACTGCTCTGTTTAGAGCAAGTGGCAGGTGCTGGTATCACTCAAACTAAATGAAAATATAAATATCTCTTTACCTACCCAAGAAATCAGCTTAAAAACCCCAGTGTTTTGGTTCAACCTGTTTGTAAGCCTAATGACCCAACTCGGCACTAAATGTGTTTACTGACAGCTTGAAGGCTGGACTGCTCCAGACCCCAGCTACATATAATTATGGAAAGAAAATTTTTAAAATTACTTAATTATAAAAGGCACTATGCTTATTATGCCAGAAAGGAGCCTAATTTTGGAGAAAAACCTGCTCCATCAAACCCAGGCCCCCTCAAGGGTCCTCGGGGGCAAGGTCACAGGTTACATCTGAAAAAATTGCCAATGTGCTTTCTTACGTGTTCCTTCATGGTTTCATTCTGGCTCACCCTGAGAAGGAGATTTTCAAAAGACTCCAATTTCTTAATTTCATTCCTTTTTGTCCTTAGCACTGACACTTTTGGAGACTGAAATATGATGCAGTGCAGCCCATACCATAAAAGTGAACGTTAAAAGCTTTTGTGCAGAGAGCTGAGCTTATAAAGCCCCATTTTACTCCCTGAGTGAAATGAATGGAAAATACTTCCATGTAATTTAAAGGACTTTGGATCAGATGCACAGTTCACAGAAGCCAGGGTGGTGTAAAACTCAATGCCAGTCAGGAGATGACACAACAGATTCTCTCCTCATTGGTCAGAAATGTAGGGAGAAAACTAGTGATTTATGGAATATCTTAAGATATAGCTTAGAACACAGCATGATTTACAAAGCAAGAAGCTACAAAGTAGTAAGATCTATTTTTTTAACATTCATTTTTCCTACACAGGATACCAACAATTGTTACAAATAAAAGGAAAGGGGAAAAAAAGGGAAGAAAAGGAAAGGAAAACAAGGAAGTGAAGGGAGGGAAAAGATGCTGGCTGCATTTAACTGTTTTGCTTACATCACTTTTCAGCTCTTCTTGAAAACAGTGTCATAAAGACATGGCAGAGAGAATAAAGTCTCAACAGAAATTCCAATTAAGGGCAGAGAAACTTTGCTCTGTAAGCAAGGAGGAGGAATAGATGAGCTGTGGACATGGATCAAGGGTTTTCAGCAAGGCAGCTTCCACGAAGAAGCAGCAGGTCTCTTGTCAAGAAATAGAGCAGTACCATCTCTCGGAGCCACAAAATGTACCCCTGTCCGTGGATGGTAGGGGCTAGAGCTGGAAAAGATGTCCTAGAAGGGTTATTAGAAACCCCCAGTTCTACTGCCTGAAAACTGGTTAGAAATACAGATTTTTAGGTTGGGCAAGTTATTGTATGCATGACCTAAAGTGGAAATGGCTCCATCTGCCAACTTAGATGATAGAAAAGAGCATCCCAATCTGTTTTCCTTCCCACCCCAGTGTATTGCCTCTTGCCTGAGCCTTGCATCTAATTGTGAAACGCCTCTATAAAACCAGATTGATATTAATCTAGCTCAATTAAAGGTGGGGTAGGCTACAAAAATAAAAAGGTAAGTATTTGGCAGATAAGGGCTCTTTTTCTTCTAATTTCCAGATAATTTCCCTGATCTGCTTATGATGTGGTTTATGAACAGCTGCATCAGTATCCCCAGGGAGGCAGGAAGCAGCAGGGTGGCTGAGCCCTAGCAGGAGGGAACATCTCATGCAGGGTTTGTCATCAGAAACATTGAAACGCAGAACCATTCCTCTTCTGAGGTTGACATTTTCAAACCCAGGAGCCTGAACTTTGGTGAAAACAAACTTATGTTTAAAGGATTCTTGGCAATTGGATTTCCTGCAGATTTCTGCATCCAACAGATGCAAGCATCGATCCAGCTTCACTTGGGCAATGATATGTACAATGAGACATTTGGCTTCAAGAGCATATGACTGAGGATGTTGCTGTCTCCTCTGTCTCCATCTGTACTGCTTCCTTTACAGACATAATTGCTAATAAATTAACATTTGTATACTGCCTTGAAAATCATGAGCTTAAATATAGGTTTTTATTAGCTCATATCCTGGCAAAACATTTCTTTCATACAAATTACTTTGTGTAATTGAATTATCCCTTGCGATTTTTAAAACTTACAAAGTGGTTGGACCTCTGCTATTTATCATTCTTCTCTGCAAGAGTTTGCCAAGGTAGGAAGGAAATTGGTGGAAAATTTATTGCAAAAAAGTAGATAAGCATTTTACTTTGGGGTTCTTTTATGTCCATGATTCCAACGAGCCCAATAATCTTTGCAAATCATTAGTATGTTACAGCCCAGAATCCATCCTGAAACTGTATGATCTCACCTCATAAGTTTCTTGTTAGACTCCTAGACTCTCTCAGACATCTTCTTAATAGTGATATGTGTCATAAATTATTTATTGAAATGACATGCTTAAAAGCATCAAAAAAGACCTTTTACTTGGCTGTGAAACAGCTGAGAATGATTATATCTGTTTTTCATGAAATGGGCCCAAAAGGTTAAATGCCTTGTCCAAGATCACACAATAAATTAGTGGTACAGCAGGGCATGAGAGAAACTGGTGCTGTTTCCCAGAGTCTTGCTCCTCAGCAGCAGACGTAACTACCTCTTCATCTCAGGAACTCTTTCATGGCCCAAAATGAAAATGGTTTACTTGCTACTAAAACCCATGGCCTCCATCTCTTAAATTCTCTATTCTTTTGACATTGGTGGAGCTGGTGACCTTGGGTGGGCTTTGGTTTTTTTTGATCATTTTCCAGAAGATAGGCTTTCCAGAGATAGACAGTCACCTGTGACTTCAAATGAAACACTCACAATTCAGAGATGACCACTGAATAAGACTCCATGTGTTTTCCCAAATGTGATCTGATAGGTCTCAGCCAAATGATGGAGCCTGTTACTGAGTTTGGCTTTATTGTCTTTTACTTCCTAAGGCACATAAAAGATTGTGTGTGTTGCATCTATTTGAAACAAATAGTAATAATTAACATTTATGTAGCACTTTCTGCTTTTTAAGCACTGCGCAAACACTAATTACTCTTGGTTTAGATTAAACTAATGTAATCCCATTCTGTTTTGCAATCTATTTGCATCTTTTGTTGACTGAGAGCTGGTTCAATTACTTCTAATCTTCGGTCTAGCTAGTCATTAAAGGTATGACTAAGAAGAGCCATTTACATCTTCAATTGCTTTCTCCCCTCCCCATCTCCTCCATTTGCTTTTTCATTTTCTTCCCACAGTGTCTTTTTGCTGAATATTCTTTAAGCAACATTCCTTATCATGGCAGCAAAGCATTTCTTGAGCAAAAGAGTGGGCCTTTCCTCTCATTTTGTTAAATGTTATAAAAACTTGTTCTTATAAGAAAGATTTAATAAGTCATTCTGTTTTGCCACAGAAGGTCAAATATAAGACGTTTTCCTGTGGCAAACCAGAAGATTCATCACTTAGTCACTAAACTAGTGATCTCAATACCAACAATGCAGAATTTATTTTTCAGTTTGGACTTGGATAAACCACTTAATCTCTTACCTAGCATTTTATCAACTGAAAGAGGATTTGCTTTCATGAATACTGGCACAGAATCCAAGAACTCCAGTAAACAGGTTTCTGATGTGCAAACAGGTGCTGGGGTTTTTGTCGTCTGTGCCGCTGACTTCCTGCATTTTTTGGTCAGGTCATCTCCTTTCTGCCTGTCTGTTCTGCCTGTAACATGGAAGAGATGAAAATGAACTTTCTTGAAGGCTAAATCAGTAAGAAATCTGAGGTTTTGCCACGTGATAAAAAGAAAAAAAAAAAAAAGTGAAAATAAGCCCAGCTGTTACTCTGGTATCTTTGGGCAAGTAGAAAAGTAGCATTTTGCAAGAACAGAATAAATGTAATGTTTGATATTTTTACCTGCACTGCAGTATCAGTTATCACTACCTTGTTAAGATCCCTCCTTAATGTACCTTTCAGTCGAGTGGCATTTGTACATCTGGAAGAGTGTATTGATGTCTGTTTTGGAAGGTCATTGAATCATAGAATCATTGAAGGATTTGGGTTGTAAGGGACTGTAAAGATCATCTAATGAGCAGGGACATCTTCCACTGAAGCAGGTTCCTCGAAGCCCCAGCCTGGCCTTGAACACTGCCAGGAATGGGGCATCCATGGTTGTTCTTGTCAACCAATGCCAGTGCCTCACCACCCTCACAGGGAAGAATTTATTCCTAATACCTAATCTGATCCTACCCTCTGTCAGTCCAATGTCATTCCCCCTTGTCCTATCACTCCATGCCCTTGTCAAATTACCCTCTTCAGCCCTCTTGTAGCCCCTTCAAGCACTGGAAGGTGCTGTAAGGTCTCCCTAGAGCCTTTTCTCCATACTTCTGTACATGCAGTGCTAAACTGCAGCCCAGCAATCAGGTGTAAGTCCTCTTGCGTGTGCTTTAAATCTCTTCTTAGAGGTGATATCCCTCCTTGTTATTCCAATGAAGTAGCCCTTTGTTTGAGAAAAAAACCCAAACACTTCCAATTTCTAATTTACTATTTTTACCTCTCTATTTTTTTCCCCATAGGTATTTTACCTAAGAAAAATACACTTCCTACTGCATAAGCTTATTGTGTCATTGAAAGTGAAGCTCTGGACACAGTAGGGGTTGCACTGATTAATCAATCCCTAGCATCTCTCAATGAACTCTGATTATCTCACAGAGAAGTCCTAAAATAAATCAATTCATGGGCCCTTGCAGTCTTTTTTAAAGATAATTCATATTTTAATAAACTTAGTTTGAAGTTCAACCCTCTAGGGAATTCTGTTGGAACAAGAAAACAGGTTGGTTTCTCCCCCTGCTGAAGGGAGGCAAGGAGAGATTACCCAGTACCACAGCACCTGTGACAAGCAGGGACATTTTTACACATGATACTGTGGTAAGAGAAGGACAGGTTGGCCTTGTGATTAATCCTGCAGGAGTTTTCTGTGTTAGTTACTTGAATTCAAGTAACTGGATAAGCTAGTTGCCTTTGCCTGCAGAAGAGGGTTGATAAAATTTTTTTCCTATGCTGTGAGTCCTGCCTGATTAGGTGAGAGCTTCCCTCTGCTGCAGGAAGTTTTTCATCTTACTGTTCTGCAGAGTGTCTATATAATTAGTCTTAATAAATAGTCAGATAGAAAATAAATCTGTCCCTAGCAATACTTTTTGAGCGTAATTCTGAGTATATTCCTCCAAATTCAGTTGAGCCTATGGCATTCCCTGCTATTCAATGGCAGTATTGAAAGCCAATGCTGGCCAAAACTATTATTCTATTGTTTTCACAGTCAAGCCAACCAGAAAAAGGAGGACAAAATCAGATCTTGCAAGTTTTACACTACAGGTCTCCTTCAGTTCAAGCTGTCACCCTGTGAGCTGCTCAGACCCCAGGCTGCATCTGAAAGGTGTAGAACAGAAGATGCTCTGAACTCTGTTTCAAACAGGAGGTGCACACCAACATGACAGGATTACTGAGGAGTATGGATACAGGGTGGTGGCTGCAGGCAGAAAAGGCAGACTTGCTTTCTTTCCTAAAAGAGTCCAAGCTTCCATTCAGCTATTTTCAGAAATAATGTGCAATAGCAAAAGATACATCTGAGAGTGAGTATGAGTTCAAGGCCTCTTTTCTTACTGAAAAGGTTGAGGGCTTGTGAATATTCCCATGGAAGACATGGCTGTAAACAGTGACTTTAAATGAGACAAGTACTTCTTCTACAATCACACTGGGGGACTGCACACAGGATGTCGCAAAGGCCAAAAGTACTTAATAGTCAAATGGGATTAGGCAAACGCTCAGAGGACAGGTTCATTAGGGACCATCAAACCCAGTGGTCCTGCAAAGAAATTTGCTGAAGTGGAGAGACGGGAAGGACCAACCTTGATTCTTCAATCACCATTCACAACTACTGTCCCCTTCTTCTCTTCCAAACTGGCTGCATCCAATACATACAGAGGTGATAAAGATGGGTAGTTTCCTTGTTCAATTTATTGACAGAGAGGCAGGGATACAGAGCTCGTGTATTTAAGCATGGGAATTCACTTACCTAACTGTGGAATAAAGAGGTTGAGTGGCACAAGGTGTGCATGGAAATTGTCTTGGGATTCTTGCTGCATTTTCATATGGGTCACAATTTAATTACAAAAGCTTCCTGTAGGCCACAACAGAACACTGAGAATTAGACACAAAGCTTACCCAGGAGTGGGTACAAAGCTTAACACCCTGAGTGAGCCATGTACCAGCCTTTTCTTATTGTCTAAGAGATGAGACACTGGCACCAGGTGCCATGGGGAACTGTAGATGCCCCATCCCTTCAAGTGTTCGCAGACGGTTTGGAAAGGGTTTTGAGCAACCTGAAAGGTGTCCCTGTCCATGGCAGGGAACTAAAACTAGGTGATCTTTAAGGTCCTTTGCAACGCAAAGCCACCTTCTTTGTTGTCATAGAATCCATTCTATGACATTCTACACCATTTCTATGACTAAAAACTATCAAATAAATTTTTTTTGTTAAAAAAAAAAGACAAAAAACGAAACAAGAAAAAACCAAAACCCAGGCTATGTTCTTCTTTCCTGGAAGAAAAAGGAAAAATTCTCCGAAATGGATTGAGAAAGGCTATGCCAAGGGCTTTCACCTTGGATGCCTGAGACACATTCAAAACTTCATCCTATCTGACTCAGATTAAGGATACAAATTTTAGCTTCCTGCATCCCAGGCAAGAGCCCAAATTAGCAAAAGGTGAGTGATGGAGAAAGAATGGGAATGCTTTCAGTGACTACCTGCATTTTATACCACCAGGTCTTTGTCACTCTAAGATTTGTTATGTCACTCTAAGATAAATGGGCTGGTTTCACATAGGTTTTGGATGTGTAGCACATCATACACCTAAACATTGAGTGTGACATAGAGAGTTAGGAAAAATTTGTAGGCTGAACATAAAACAGTGTACATGGTCAGGCTATCTCTTTTGGCATTTGTTATTTAAATGCCTTTATGCATTGTCTATTAAATTGAGGTTCTGAAGAAAACCCACTTCATCCAAGAATAGCTAATAGACTCATAATGAGAATTTCAATATAAAACTAAGATTTTTTCCAAAGTAATTTCCATTTTGGCAAAAGCCAGAGTAGGGTTCTGATGGCTGCAGCTACAAACTGCTTATACTTGTAAATAATTATTCAAAAGAATTTTTAACTTCAGGCCCTAAAATCTTCCGCTAGCACAGGTTAAAGGCTCCAGCCCATGACAGAAGACTTAGGGGGTTGCAAACCAGAAATAATTGAGATAATTGCATTCCAGTCTCCTTCATGTTTTCCCACCACTACTGTTTCAAGCTTTCATGGGCCTCCAGCTAACGCAGTTTTAGATTTATTCATGAAAAGGTCACAAACCACATCTTTTGGACACGGCATTACCAGCTGCCTAGCAAGTCTCTTACCAGTAGAAGAAAGGCTAAGTGGTTGAGACCAGAAAAGGGAGGTTTTGTTACTTTCTTTGAGTACTGGGTTGAAGCCAAGCAGTATTAATTCAACTCTTCGTTCTCCTCTCTTGTGCCTGCTTCTTTCCTAAGTCTTTGCCAAAAATGTGAGAGGATGTTATACCTATAACTTAATTTATTTCCTACAAAGACCTCAAGGGATTTGAACCTCTGTTATAAATCTGAAGCTTAAAGTTTAATAAAAAACACAGGAATCCTTTATGTTGTAGAAGAATCTCCCAGAAACCTGGTAAATGGAGTCACATTGTTTAAGCCACAGTAGTGTATTCGCTAAGATCAGATCATTGCTGACTCTGATCACCAGGCAATACAAATTTGATTTGAATAACCCCTGAGTACATGCCTAAGTATTTGCTGAATGCATCAGAACATTCACCACTACATTTATGCCAGGTTTGTCTTTTAGATGAGGTGGAATGGGAGGCAATATCCCAGACAAATCCTGACAAATGAAAATGACCAAATAAGATTTCTCAGGTTCAGCGTTTCGTGTAAAGAAGGCCAGGTTTTTTTCAAGGTCAGGCTGGATGGGGCTCTAAACAACCTGAACTAGTGTGTGGCATCCCTTCCTATGGCAGTGGGGCTGGAACTAGAAGATCTTTAAAGTTCCCTCCTACCCAAGCCTTTCCATGAACCTATGAAATCAGAATAAGGAGTCTTGAACAAAGCATTTGCATCCTCATGGAAGTGTGGTGGCACTGTCACAGTGAAAGCATTCTTTCAAATGTGATGTAAAATACCAGGTGATGGCTTAATTTGGTGTAGGATATTAATAACCACAGCCACAAAGTCAATCATCTGAACTCACAGCTTCTTTGTTTGCAGCTTAGGATCCTGAGTTGGAGCTAATTTCCCAAACAACACTGCTGGTCTGTCCCCAGTATCTGTTGGTGTCTTTGAGAAGATTAATATACAAGCTGAAAATCTGTCTCCCTTTTAACTCTGAGTGGGATTTTCATCATTCACCATGGGATTTCACTGGTCAGACACAACTGCAATTGCCCATGCTCCACAATCCTGACTGAGGTACACCATCAAATATGAAAGACAATCTTGTTAATAATACCTGAGGTTTGTGCTACTATTCTCCAACAAAGATTTCAGGCATGCATTGGCCACAATTTTTTAAATTAATTATTCTACTATGCTAATGTGACTTGGTTCTCAAAAAAATCCAGGACTCGGTATCAGACTCAGCCTTGGAGATCAAGGTTGCCCTCAGTTGTGTTGTCTTCTTCTTGTACCACCTTAAGCAATTCACTTTGACTTCCCGTGGCTCATCTCTTCCTCTATAAAGTGAAGGAAAGGATACTTGCTCACTGCTTACCAGCTTTAGGTCTTAGTTAATGATTCGATTTGTGGAGCCCAGAGGAGGGAATATAAAATTAAGCTTGCTGCTCAGCATCCTATGGCTGTACTCATTCTACAAAGGGCAGCAGCAATAAAAACCAGGGAAAAATATTGCCCTAAGCAGTGAAGTGAGATCGAGTTCAAGAAGACAAAAAGCATGCCCTACCAAGTAAGATGATGCCATTTCTGCATAGGCAGTTTTGCAGAGGAAAACAAATGACTGTGAGAAGCAGTCCTTTTTCTTCCTTCAGCACAAAGGTAGAGGTGGAATCAACCCACCAGAGCTCATGCTCACGTTTTCTTGCAGACAAGATATTTCACTCTTCCAGCTTTCTCATCACCCTGTTGCCATAAGTATATGGGAAGTACATAAAGCTATCTCTACTGTTTAAAACCTCACATTTTGACAGAAAATTGGATGATATGACATGCTGCCTCCCAGAACAGGCACTGTCTATCACCTTGCTGCTAATCTCTGTGATTAGTGACCTGCAATGTAAGTCAGCTATCAAAGACCACCTGTCCTTTTTGCTGTAAGCGCCTCCTAGCATATCACTTTGTGGTGTCACACTCCCTTGTCTGGTTTTTGATTGATGCAAGTTTGTCTTTTGAGCAGTGACTCAGAAAATAAATCATCCCCCTTGCCATTCATTGAGCGCGATTCTGCAGCACAAAGCCGGTGTGGTTAATCAAAGCTCCAAAGAGCAACAAAAACCAACAGAACTGAGAATAAGGAGGAGAGATATAAAGGATAGAACATCATAAAAAGGATTATTTGGAAGCCAACCAAAGCAAAAGCAAAATAAAAAGAGCTGCAAATAAGCATTGTGTTTGCTGCACTACTGCACCAGAACCAGAAAGCTGATTTTTTTGTTCTGCTCCCTAACATATCTGCAAAGATGTGAGAAGAGTCCCACACCTCCGGAAAATATAACTTTATCAAGGAACCTGATTTTATAGGCTTTTACGAATAAGTGACCCTTTCCGGGGTCAGTGGGATTTTTCTGAGTAGAAGAAATAAGGACAGAAGGATGCTTCTGTTGTGAATTGTACTCTAGATCAGCTGGGATTGCATACACAGAAGACTGCCAAAAATAAGAATGGCTATTGCGACTAATTGGCCTTAAAATAAAATTTAAAAAAAAAAAAAAAGGTGAAATTTTATATGTTACGCAGACAGCAGTATGATGAAAGACTCAAACAGAACTAGAAACACTGCATTATAGGACAAGAAAGCCCTTTCCAAACAGAAATTATTCAGAGCAAGAGGGTTTTGTGCTTTTATGGAGGGAAAAGAAATACAGAGATGGAGAGGTCCATTTTAGAAAGCTTGGTTTTTTACATCCGGTCCAGCAAGTTTATGGAAGTTTTTAAAATTATGAGGAGCAACCATGAGCTAAAGATGGAAAGAAGCTGGTGGTTGAGTATGTAACTGAGACGAGTGTGATTCTTTGTATTCGTCATGTGCCAGAGAAGTCAGGAAAAATGTGAGGTGTTGATGGCACTGATGAAATCATAGCCAAAGTAAAATCTAGACACGAGGAGTAGCAGATAGAAAATAATAATCTATCACAGAAAAACTATGAGGCAAACTCTCTGACAACACAACTCCATTGAAAGTAAGGTATCTAAACCTTCTGGGAACTGGGCCATAAAACTGAGATGACAAGAACTGCATGTCCATGGAGAGGTGCTGGAAACTTACTTAAATCAGGTAAATGCAACAGTTCCGTCTTTAGAAATAACTCTTAAAAAAATCTTCATTATGTTTTATGGAGGTAACCTTTCTATTTGGAAAGTCAAGCCAAGTTGTGAGGGAGAGAGAAATAAAAGGTTGAGAAGAGTTAAATTTATAAAGACATGAATGAGTTGGGAATAGAAACACTGTTACAGAGGAATGTGCATATGGATGGTACAAATTTACAGGGCTATTTTTGATGAACTGTAGGAGAATTTTCAGTTTTTCAGCACCTTTCCTTACAAAAAGAAAATCCTTCATCTGGTGGGAATTCAGTCAATTTCCTCATGTTTTTTTGTCATTTCCTAAGTTGCAAGGTTACTAATGATAATTACAGACCCTGTTTGTACCTTGTGGCTCCAGCAGTGCAGAAAGGTTTTCTTGGCACATGTGCCTCTCCTGCTAGAAGGTTTTGAAATGACCAGCCCTAGGCAGGAATTGTTACAATGCTCAGGAGCAGATAGAAACCACCTTTCCTCTTCTTTCTTAGAGAGTAACCACTTCTCACTCACATTCTGCTATCTCCATCCACCATAGCAATAAACCACAATTTCAGTGTTCATTACAGTGGCTCTCAATACAGGGCTTTTGTGAAGGAGCCTGTTTTAAGGTGTTTTATTCAAAAGTATAATAAAACTGCTCCTTCTAAGGTTTTCAAACAGAGATGCTATAAAGGAGACAAACGGATTTGATAACAAGTGGAAAATAAGTCACAATTTCTCAAGCCAAAAAAAGCTTTTTTAAAAAAAAAGGGGGAGATGACTGTGCACTGAAAGGCAATCAGACACTCAATTTTTTTTATCTCTTTCCAGTGTGAAAACACCAATATGTTTGATTCAATGCAAAAAAAACTACCTACCAATATTTGGTAGATGTCTTATATACTGCTGTTGTTCCTTAGCACAACACAATCTCCTTCACTATTGCTTCTACATTCAGGCCTTAGTTTTGTACCTTTACTCTGCAATACATTTAACATGTGTCAGTTTTGGCCAGTGAGTAATCCCATTTGCATTCACTGTATTGCATTTACATGAATGAATTAAAGTCAGTGAGTTCAGTGGGTTTAAAAACGTGTTCAAAACCAAAGTGGGGCTCAAATCTCTGTGGATTACTTCAATAAAACTCATTATAAGACACTCCTCCTTTCCCTTCTGCCCATCCTCCCTTAGTGTTCAATAATTTCTATGCATTCTGCTGACAAACAGAAAGCATGAATTGGTCTGCTGCCATCTCTGGAATAGACTGGGAGACAATGGATTTGCTTCTTTAATAGTAGTGTCATAATTTCCAGGAAGAATGCTACAGAAACCATATAAGATGTTGGAACTGGGCTCTGTCATTGCAAAGTTGGTTTTGGAGGTTAAAGGGACAAAACCCAGTGAGCAGTTTTATTACAGTCAGAATTGCAGAAATATGAGTGTGTCATGGTTTAACCCCACAAGAGTCCCAAGAGTGTAACCCTGCTCTTCTTTGCCCAGATGCCAGTTTATCTCACAGCCCTCCTGCCATTCTTGCTTCCTCCTGCAGTCTCTGTTCAACTCCAGTATTTTTTAGTTGTACTTGTGCCTTACAGCTTTTCAGAAAGGAAATAATAATAAAATGTTGGCTTCAGGCTTCAGTATTAGTATTATGATTTGTAGGTTATCAGAACCTGTGCTAAGTCTTCCATCCTTCACACACTGAGTTTTAAAACCCACAAATGCTGCATTACATCACATCCCTTTAAACTGACCTACAAAGCTCACAGCACATCCATCCTCAACTACTGCACCATAGCTGTGTGAGGGCAAGTGTAGATTAGGTATCTGGAAGAAATTCCTCACTGTGAGGGTGGCGAGGCACTGGCACAGGTTGCCCAGAGAAGCTGTGGATGCCCCATCCCTGGAAGTGTTCAAGGCCAGGTTGGATGGGGCTTTGAGCAACCTGGTTTAGCGGAAGGTGTCCCTGCCCATGGCAGGGGATTGGAACTGGATGATCTTCAAGGTTCCTTTCAACCCAAACCATTCTAGGATTCTGCGACTCTCTGAAATCCAGGGCACAGCATCTGAAGCAAGGCTAGGGTCTGAGTCATGGAGAAGTAACATTTCATTAGTACATTCAGGGTTTAGCCTTTCAAGAAAGAAATGCCAACAGAATGTTATTCAGTCCCTGCCATACATATCCATATATATTTGCTATGAAAAAGACCAAGAACTGAAAGGTTATTTCAGAACATCTTGCTTTCTGTTCTTAAATGCTGATGGTAAACAACAATATCTTGGGGTGGGGTTTAGAGACTCAACTTCTGTTCTTTAGCAGTGAGGAGGACTCAGTTTCTGAGAAGCTCAGTCCATAATTACAGATTTTCCATGTTTGGTTTGTGGATTTTATCATTATTTTACCTCCTAAACCAGTTTAGATATTAAAAAACATATTTTACCATCTAAATGCAAGTCATTGCCTTTATTTTTTCTGTGACTTCTGCCACGTTCAATAAACTTGAAATAAAAATACCACTTATTAATTATTTTGACAAAAATGCTTTTAATACATGTTTTATTTCTGATATCTGTTTTCTCTGTGTGCGGATATGCATGCTTGCATAGCAGTGCACATATACATTGGTTTTTCCACAGAAATAAATCCCAGGCCATGTTGTTACATGAAGCAGAACACTATCATTTATTTACACTTTCTCAGCTCCGCTTAAGTTCTAATATATTTCCAGATGAGTGAAGATGAGCCCTCTGAAAAGGAAGAAATGTTTATGCAATTTCCATCTATGTCTCACTCCTTCATTCTTCCTTTCTCCCTCTCCCTTCCCACTTGCCTTCTTATACTGTCTCAGTCTTCTGTTCGTATGTTCTAACCTCATGATCTATGAAAACACTTTTAAAACCACAGGACAGCATTTTTCCAAAGTCCTCCAGTTGCCCAAACAGAGACATTTCAGCATTACCTGATTTCCCAGAGATTAGGTGACTGATGAATACATGCCTCCTGGAGGTGTCTGAATCACTTCCCATGGAAAGAAGACACACAATATCACAATCAGTTTCAAATTCCCAAGTGCATGCCCAGCTCAGACAGATGCAGGTTGCTGCGTGTATGTGTCCTGTTAGCAGTGGCAGCTATTAAATGAGTCACACATAATTGAGACTTTCTTTTTATTGGTAATTGTTCTAAGAGGGTTTTTCTGCAATCCACTAAGTAACATCCCTTCAGTGCAAGAATGTACAAAGAAGGCAAATTAGCCGTTGAGTGCCCAAAGGCATGAATTTTTTTATTCTCTCTTTCAGGTTATTCCAATTTGACCATCACACGGACGTCATTATTTTAATGTTGAATACTCAGACAAGGGTGCCATGGATGTAAAAGAAAGGAAACCGTATCGATCTCTGACTCGGCGCCGTGACACTGAGCGCCGCTACACCAGCTCTTCAGCCGAGAGTGAGGACAGCAAGGCACCCCAGAAGTCCTACAGCTCCAGCGAGACCCTGAAGGCTTATGATCAAGACTCCAGGCTGACCTACAGCAATCGGGTCAAAGACATGGTGCACCAGGAGGCTGATGAGTTCTGCCGAGCAGGTGGGTACTTTCCGGCAGTAAGTAACGTGAGGGAATCAGCTGAGAGCTGGAGCTGGGTGGGAGGCTACCTTTGAAAGACTCCGAGGCCAAAAGCAAAATACAAGAGAGAGATTTAAAGAGAGCAGCAGGGATCATCTTCATTGTGTGCACAGACATTGTCTGCAGTCCAGTGTCCTTAAGTGGCATACCCATACCCCACGTTCATTAGCATTTACACATTTTCTGCATCTTAGTCATTCTGTCTCCGGCAGCACTTCGCCACTTCCTACCATGAGACCAGACCCCCTGTGCACATGCTGTACAGTACTGATGTGACATGGAAAGTTCCTGCCTTTCACCATGCCATGTGGCTGCTCTGTCATGCTGAGGCAGAAGGCAATGAGGGGAGAGTGTCACTGTCCACGCTGTCCATCTGGTCTACAGCAAAACCCAAGAACCCTGGAAGAAAGGAGGCAACTGAGCTCCAGATGGGATGAACCCTCTTGGCATTGTACATGGCCTGCAGGCTTTTGGTTTGCCCTGGAGACATGCTCCAATATTAGAGGAGTAAGGAACCAGTTCAGGACTTACAGGAGCACATTTAGTGAATCTGAGTCACAGTATCTGTGAAGGTGTGGAGTTTGAGAGCCACCACGGACTCCACAATTCTAACAGAGATTCCAGATACTCTCTTTTTACTGCTACCCTGAAGTCAGTGCAGTTACATTTTCACTGCTGATGTTGCCTATATGAGGCAGATTTCTGGCCTCTGCTATAAGACTCATCTTCATTTTTCTGTAGAGATGTAGTTCAGATTCCAACCAGGACTTCACATAAATTGTTTTTAGAAGTCCATCAAGAAAAGCATAAAATGGCAAAGTGAGTCAAATAGAGTAGGCAGCATTCCAGAAAATGAACATAAACTAGCCAACCCAGAGTACTCTGAGCACATCCTCTGCAATTTAGAGAAGCTGATTCCCCCAACGGAATGCATATAATTGCACTCATTAAACTTCGGGGCTGCTTAATTTCACTCCTCAAAAATCAGGCAGTTGTGGTTTTGGTGCAAGACTCGTCTTCAAGGCACACACAAGCAAAATGATTTGCAGAAATATCTTTGTGCATATGGCTTTGGTGTTTGAGTTTCAGGATAGCTGCAACAGGCAATAAGCAACAAAAGGGCCAATAGTTGTTGTAAGTAATACCATGACATCATAAAAGCACTCTCCTTCTTAGCAGCTCTGAGGAACTTCATCCCCTCTGAGGAATGTATGACATTATAAAGAAAAGGAAACTTTTTTAGGTCATTGCATTTGCTTACTTCATACAATATATTCACCATGCAGGATAGATGTGAATTAGTCCAGGTCAGCAGTTTTCAACTTGGAGGTCCATGAGGCCATGCAGGTCCACAGACTCTCCTAAGAAGCCCACAAAAGATTACTTTTCTTGAAAACCCAGTCTATTGACAGGCAGTGTAAATTTTCTATACACAAGTTCATACTTCCCTAGGAAAATTTTGGAGGGTACTTAGAAATAGTAAAAATGACTGGTCTAAGTAGCTGAAAAAATTGAGAAGTTAAGATTAACCATGTCAGAGCACCAGTTCTGCTTCTGATATAACCCTCACAGATGGCTCAATTTAAATCTTTCTCCCGCTTTATCCTGAGGGTTCCAAAACTGGCCTGAAGAGTGTTAACAATAATCCCAGGCTTTCTGTGCCACATTTTCCACTGGCGGTAAGCCATGAATGGACCTCACTTTGTGATGTTGCTTGGCTTCAGGCCAGCTGAAACCAAGCCTTATTAGCCTGCTTGACATCAACAAGGCAAAGTGAATTTCTCTCCTGCATTGGTTTGGAAGGCAGAGGAGGGAAACATTTCAAATTGACCAAATAAATTCAGTAAATAAACAAGTCAGCATTTAAATGGTTTTAGCTAGAGTGAGTGTCAGCAAATGTGCAAGTCAGCACAGGAGAAAATAGACCAGATCTGAATTAAAAAGTCTTGGATATTTATTATCTTCCTTTTATTGACTTGAGTTCTTCCAGCCTAAAAGGCAACAGTGAGCATAGAATATGAAAATCAATGCATCTGCTGCTGTTTATTGCAAATAAATTTGATTTTCAGTTAATTGTTGCAGTCATTTTTCATAATTTATGAGCTGCTGGTACTGGAGAACATCGGTCATGCTGCACATTGATGTGCCTGATGATGCTGAGTGTGGCTTGTTTCAGGGGAAGGTGGAGCATGCAATCAGTGACTCAAACACACAAGGAAAACCAAAAGATGTTTTTCAGTACTCCACAAGGGATGGTTTAAAAACCCATGGCCTTACACGTAAGTCGAAACTAGAAGAGAAGAGCAAGGTCTCTGGGGAGATACTGCTTCCTAGCATTTATAACTTAGGTCGATTTTATTTGCTTCCTCATGCCATGAGACTGTAGAGGACAGTCTCTCACACCACCTTGCAATCATGTTAAATGGATTACTTTGCCACAAGTTTGCATTGTGTTTCCCAAGCAAGGCCCTAGGGTTGGACAGAGGTGTGAGCCCCAAGCAACCTTTTCTGTCCACTCTGTCTGAAATCTTTAATCTTGTTTGGTCAATTAAAAAGGTGTGAAGTTCATGAATGCTTTATGTGGTTTGAGTGTTGTCAGCTGCAGATCCGTAACCAGCTGAACCAGAGTTATTTTCTCCTGTCATCAAACAGTTCCTTCTCTGAGCTATACACGAAAATGTTGTCCAGTCCCATTATTCACCTTGCATTTGAATGTCTTCTCTCTGTTCACTATTGGCTGTAAAGTCAGCTGACTGAAAAAATGTAGTACAATAGCATCTACTTTTGGCCAGCTGTCATCTGATGCATGTATGTCTAATACGAGAGACCTTCCCCAAGCAGCAGGGCTCAAGGACAAGCTAGGGTGTTCCCACAAGTGTGAAACCATACTCTGGAAAAGTAGAAGTCTGACTATTTCTATTGGACACATATTTTCCACCATATGATATCTGACATCAACAAATAGAAATGTGAGAAGAACCACACGACTGTGGGGTCTTGAGAAAGGAGAAAATTATAATTCAGCTTTGGATACAACTTTGAGATTCAGACTTGATGAACAGATTTCAATAATGAGTAGATACAAACTTCAGTATTCGAAGGAATGTTTGTGCCTGAAGTTTCCTGGAGATCGTGCATTCAGATTTATCTTGTTGAAATATGCCTGAGCTGCAAACATTGCTCAGTTCCTTAATCCATCCAAGGCATAGCATAACAGAAGCAGGGGGGCATTGAGCTGTGGAAATGCACTGTGCAGCTAAAGGCACTCATGGGTGGCCAAAATCTTTTCAAGATATTCAGGGTTGAAAAATAAATATATGCATTAATAAATAAATGTGGATTAAAATTGCTCTCCCCAGCCTCTTTGTGGAACTTTCCAAACAAAGTGTGCTAATATTTGAAGCCTTATTCACATCAATCCAGTCTGATTTTGAAGCTCTGTAGGTAACTAGACACGAAGTCAAGAGTCACTTTTCAGGCTGTATTTTTAGTCAGCTAAACAATTGCATCTATTTGCAGCCAAATAACCTCTGCTGGGACTCTATCAGAATGAATAGCTAAACTGAGTCAAGGTGTGAGTGGTCAGCCAGGGGAAAGTGAAATCGCCAAAGGAAATTTAAATCCCCAGCATGTAATTTCAGGGATTTCAATGAGCAGAACTCACTCAAATTGCCTATTGTAGGGAAGTTGTCAGGTGTACAGTAGGACTTTTGATCATTGCACGCCTCATTTTGCTTTCCTCACAAGAAGATTACTCTTTGCCTCTCCTAAAGAATTGCACCATTTCTACATCCGTTTTTGCTTTCAAATTTGATGATTTCACTGAACATGCCCTGAGTTTTTTTCAGGTTCCAGAAGCAGGAATCCAGCCACTTTTCAGTCTTGGCATGTTTGAAAAGAGGTTGTTGTGAGGTGGGGATTGGTGTCTTCTCCCAAGTAACAAGCAATAGGACAACAGGAAATGGCCTCAAATGACACCAGGGGATGTTGAGATTGGATATTAGGAAAAATTTCTTCACTGGAAGAGTGGTCCAGGATTGGAACAGGCTGCCTGCAGAGGTGGAGGAATCACTGTCTCTGGAATTGCTATTAAGAAAAAGTGTAGATGAGGTGCTTAGAGACATTGTCTCGTGGTGGACTTGGAAGTGCTGAGTAATGGTTGGACTCGATGATCTTAAAGCCTTAATGATTCTATGATTCTGTGATCTCAGTCTCACACTGAGCAAGACCACAGAAGAGGGGTATCTCAGGTATGATGCTACTGTGTGTTACTGTGATGCTGCTGTGCCCCACATGAAGGTAGAGGATGAACACTTCTGCTCTTGGCTTGTGCTGGATGGCACCATGCCCTATTAAAGAATTACCAGGCCAATGTGTTTTCTCACAGGAGCCAACTTCTCCTTGCGAGAACTGGGACTTGAAGATGTGACACCCACACACGGGACTTTGTACCGGACCGACATCGGGCTGCCTCACTGTGGCTACTCCGTCAGTGCTGGCTCGGATGCCGACACAGAAGCAGACGTGGTCATGTCACCCGAGCACCCAGTGAGGCTCTGGGGACGCAACACCAAGTCCGGACGCAGCTCCTGCTTGTCAAGCCGGGCCAACTCCAACCTCACCCTCACCGACACGGAGCATGAGAATACTGAAACCGGTAAGTGGTGACAGCACATGCAGTGTCAGCCTCGAGCTCTACCAGGAATGACTCTTCCTACTACTCCACCTTAATCTTCCTTAGGTTTTGTGTTGGGATTTTTATCAGACTCTGTGAAAACACTCTTCTAACAGCCCCATGTAGTGGCCTTTTGTACTGTCCTACAGAGTATTTGTTAATGAACTGCTGGAGAAGCTCCTACTTATTTATCACTGCGACAGAGATCATTAAATAGCTGTAATACTCTCCCTGCTTTTTGCAGCAACCTTTCAGAGGGAAGGCATTTAAATCTCCCCTCCCCTGGCCGATGCTACTCTTATCTTTGCTCAGATTTTCTGGGCAGACAATTTTCTTCTCTTTCTTGCTGGTTCCTTGACAGGGACTGTTTCATTTATGTAAATTGGCTGACTGCTCTCTGAAGGAAAACGATGGTGAAATATTTTTAGAAGCCTTTTTCTTTGTGCGAAATAAAAGCTGAAGGTCACAGATTTTTTAATCTCTCTAACTTTGTGTCCCCAGCTGCAGGGATTCCTGCATGCCTTTTGTAGGTCTGCGAACCTTCTGGTCAGCAGTTCTGCCAAGCAGTGTAGGAGAAGGAGAGGGAATTTTGATTCAATTGCAACTTGACCCAGGAGTTCACCCAGTCCTATATGCCTTTGCACCTTTAATTCAATTATAGCACAGCCTGCTTCTTAATATAGCTGCTGCGTACAAGTCATCGGGCACTTGTGCTCAGCACAGAAAGCTCATGTGAAATGGCTGTATCACTTGTTCTTTTCATGTTTTTTGCCACAGTATTATAGTGACAAATGATGATAAGTTTTCCTCTGGAAGCCATGACATATACCACCCACATGATTTTATGTTTAACTCCAACAAAATTATAGTTGAAGCTTATTAAGTTTCTGCTCAGAGATAATGATATATTAGGCAGAGTTCAAAGATAAATGGCCTTCTGTTCAAAGGATGTGCAGAAGAATCCTTTTAAATTATCTGTACCATACTTTTTTAAGATTCTGAGTGTAGTGTCTTATGAGCAGACACACAGTGCCAGGTTACGTTGTTTTCCTTCTGATCCTTGTGTTTTGATGAAAAATCAGAGGGATCATCAGGGTCAACCAAAGTTTTGTACACTCAAAAGAAACTGCTAGAAAACAGCCAAAAGTAAACACCTTGCACTTCCATCCCATTCTCCTCTCTCCAAAGCTCTCTTTTGTGCTTTCCATGGTGATGTGTGAGCAGCTGCAATCCTATCCCATACATTTTTCTTTCCATGACTACTAAGAAAAGCAAAATTTTAGAATTTTAGTCTTTTTTTTTCTTTGGTCTTAAGAGAGAAGAATTGCATTATCTGCTGTAGTCTTTTTGCCCGCTTTCTGTAATGCTATCTCTACACCTGCAAATGCAACTTTATTCCTACAGATTACTTACAAATGAAATTATGTTAGGAACAACATGTTAGCAACTTCACATTCCTTGAAAGGCTTTACTTAAAGTAATCACAGAGGCAGTAGTACTCATGCCAGGATGGAGACAACCTTCGATTCCTGTTCCCTTAAGGTTAATGACACACTAACCATTAGTTGAACCATCACTTCATAGCAACTAGAAAAAGGGAAATGAGAAGTGGAGAACATACAGTGCTGTATAAATGCAGGAGTTTCTTTGAAGCCTAGCATTTGCAGTCTTAGATGCTGGGTGTTTTCAATGAGAAAGGCTGTGTCATACTGAAAAAAAAAAAGTCTGTGCAGCACAGATAAAACCTAGATTACTGTGGTGTCCAGTGTGTAATAGTGTTGTCCATACTGACAAAAACGAGGCGGTGGAACTTGAAAGAAAATATTAAGATACAAACTGTGCTGGTGGTGAGCTTCATCTGATGCTTAGACTTCCCTGGGAAGACGTCATAAACATCAGGCAAGTTCAAGCCAGAAAAACTGGTCCAGAACTGAGAAAAAGGTCACTTTAACATAGGGATTGCAGTTGAATTGGTGGTATAAATGTATCCAAACAAATGTTGCAAGATAGGAAGAAAAGGTTAGAGAAAAGTCTTTATGTATGCAGAATTGGAGCATTTTCTTTTTGTAATTGCTTAGCACAGATAAAGGTGTGAGAAACCTTTGTGCACAAACCCCTCACAGCCTGAGACTGCTGTAGTAGCAAATGAAGCCTGAGATCCTCTTAGAAGCTTTGTCTGGCAAACACAAAGGCATTTCCTCCCTCTTCAGTCCATATAAGCAGCGTTTCTCTGGGCTGCTAGCTATCACACAGGCTATTTTGAGAAAACCCAGCTTTATAGGAGAAACGCTTTCAAGAAGACATGAAATTTTGCTAATGGCAACGTAAAGTAACATAATGCTATGACTCAGTTTACAGGATACCTTTATGAGTCAATTTTAATTGTTGACAGTATTGATAGAAGTTACAGCCTTTAGCTGAAGTCAATATGGACTTTATGAACCTGCCATCAATAGAAGAGCTTATGGGGCCCATTAAACCAACTTTTCCAATGAAGGTCAAAGTCAGCAATTTTTATCCTGTTCATTATTTATCCAAAATAAATAATCAGAATTTACTTCTGATGTTTGTAAAACCAAAGCTGTTGAAGTATGATTCTGCCAAGACATTTATTGTGTATCTAGAAAAGGAGAGGTCTGGCTCCCTTGAAAAGTAGGTTAGTTTTTATTTCAGGAAGGCTGCTGCCTTGAAGGAACAGATATGCTGCTCAGAAAGTGCAGTCACAATCCACCCGTCATTATGGAAACCTATGAAGTGCTCTGGTTCCTTGGCATATTGCAGTCCATAGATCACTTGCACACATAGCTGGCATGGAAAGCCATGCGTAGCTTTATCTAAACTGTTCCCCAGCTTTCATGGAATCCCAGAATGGTTTGGGTTGGAAGGAACCTTAAAGATCATCTAGTTCCAAGCTCCTGCCATGAGCAGGGACACCTTCTATTAAAAGGTTGAATACTTCAAGGAGGCCGAATGCTTTTGCTAAGTTAAGAGTTTGCTTTCACTGAAGAGTTGAGTTATAACTCTGGCATTGCCCTGAGCTCAGATCCTGCACACTCGAACACCCACGATGGCTTCCCCTCCAGTGGACAGTGCATTTCACTTGACCTGGATAGTCGCTTTGCAGAGTGAAGGAACAGAGGCACAGCTCAGGTTGCTGCACCTTGTCTGGGGACAATGCCATCATTCTATGTTGCTGATGTAGCAGGCACTTTATATGGCTCAGGGATTTTCTGCAGCATGATTGTGATCTGAACTGGAACTGTGAACTCCCATTAACAGTTCAGAACCAAGCACGGAGGGAGTCTGGTTCCTGGAAGTCTAGCAATGATGTTAGGAGAACTTCTTTCCTATAGTAGCCTGCCCTATTTCTCAGCAAGACTGATTCAAGCAAAGCAAGTTCTTGAAGTGGTCATTTGGACTGAAGCCTGAAGTTTCCTGGCGGTACCTTAGTTAACCCTGAACAGGATTTGTACTGAGCCAGCAATTGTTTACCGTAGAGAAGAGCACACTGAAGAACAAGGTAATAGTCTTCCAGAAATTGGCTTATTTTGCAGCAATTTAGTCACATACAAAGAAAAAATCCAACCAAAAAAACTTCTAATCATAAGAACACCATCATAGAAATGCAGTACCACAGGATAATTTCTGTAAGGTATTTATGAAAGTATCTGGTCCCTCTCCTGCTTAAAGCAGGGCTAAGTTGGAGGTCAGATTGGGTCACTCGGCTTTTTTCAGTTACACTTTGAGTATCTATCAGAATGGAGAGGCCACAGCCTCTATATCCTGGTTCTGCAGCTGACCACACTTGCTGTGAACAACTCTTCTCTTAAGAGAAGGATTTCCACTGCAACTCATGTCCATTGCTCCCACTGAGCATCTCCAAGAACAATCTGACTCCATCCTGAACGTCACCCGTAACAAAAACAGTTAAAAGGCAGCATCTAGAGTCTCCTCTCCTCATAAACAGTTTAAAAGCAGTTTTGCACTGGAGGAGATCAGAGGAGTCTGAGGAACTTCAGTGCTAAAAGTTTTTAAGTATAAACCAGGCAAATAGCTGCTGAGAAAGGTCTAGACTAGATGCTGTCTCAGTTACAGTGGCTTTCCATGCTGGCCTCTCAAGCATCCCTCTTTTTCCAATTTCAATGCCTGCAGCATTGCTGTGCCTTCTTCCTCTGCAGCTGTGCAGGACTGTTCAGGCTGGGCTTTTGTACTGCCTAGGGGACTCCTAACGTATGTGTACATGGATAGTGTTTGTGTGTAAGCACCTATGAAATGAACTGTGACATTCCTTTGGGTCTGTAATGGAGATCTTAATCCAAATCCACTCAAAGTGTTATGAAACATGCTGGCAAACTCTGGACAGATTTGAATTTGAGAGATGGGCAGAAAAGGGGTAGATATTCCAATACAAAATCCCTTCCCACAAAAAAAAAAAAAAAAAAGGCAAAACCAAACCAACCAACCAACCAAAAAACTCTGCCACCAACAACAAAACCAAACCACTTTTTCCTCTGCCTTTCATGTGATAATGAGCTTACTGTTTTACTCAGTACAGTCATTACAGGATTACTGAAGACCTGGGTCAACAGCATTTTTAAAATTTGTCTTTGTGAAAGTGGAGTTGCAGACCTTTAAAAACAAACAAACAAACCAACCAACAAACAAACAAACAAACAGTACAGCTTAACTTTCAACTATTCCAAAGAAGCTGTGACAAACTAAGGATTTACTTTAGTTGTAATCTGGGCTCAGTATTCATATCCACCAAGGCAAGTAGTTGGTTAAATATGAGAAGGAACAAGAGAGAGGGGAAGCAGTTTTTTTCATTAGCAGGACAAGTCAGCAGTGATTAATACTGTGAAGAATGGAGTGATGTTTCTCTCTGTCATCATCTCTTCCTTAGAAGAATGTGGGCAGTATGAAATGGCCAGAAGGATCTCACAGACAGGATGATCAACATCAGATGGCTCAAGACAGTTCAACTGAGTTGAAGATGCTCAACTGTGATCTATCATGTAAAGAAATTCTTGCAGCGGAAGTGTTGCTGAAGTGTGACTTCTGCACACTCAGAGATTAGTAGATATGAATTAAAATTCCAGATCTAACCACCCTGGAAGCCAAAATTCAAGCTGCAGGACCTTTTCTGTCAAATTGCACTGTGCAACTTCTTTCCATCTT
This sequence comes from Oreocharis arfaki, assembly GCA_013398015.1. Lineage (NCBI taxonomy): Eukaryota > Metazoa > Chordata > Aves > Passeriformes > Paramythiidae > Oreocharis > Oreocharis arfaki. The sequence continues at coordinate 609,555 of VZRR01012883.1, read as the reverse complement.
CACAATCCAAAACCATGTAGGAAACATCATCCTGCAAAAACTTCTGCACGCCTTCTGTGTTTGCAGAAGTGTTGGCTACTGGACTCAAATCACCCATTTAATGATGAATTGGATGCAGGTTTGATCACCCCAACACGTCCAACACACATCTGTTGATCATCTCTGTTTAGGAAGAATGGTTTTATCTCAGGGTTCATTTATCTTTAGCTTCACCTCTGAAAGTACCAGTCAGTGCCAAAAGTGATATGGTGACTATGGTAATACAGACACTGGTGGAAAGATTAAGAGCACTAATTCATTTTGGACCCATATCCTACAAAGAGGAATAATTTCCTCTTCTGTCCCATCCCTGGAATTGTTCATGGCCAGCCTGGATGCGGCTGTGAGCAACCTGGTCTAGTGGAAGGTGTCCCTGCCTTCCCAGGGCAACCCAGGGGCTGGAGCTAGATGGCCCTGAACGTTCCTTCCAACCCAAACCATTCTGTGATTTTTTTCCTTTAGTCACTACTGTTCTGGGATGCATTTATATGAACTTTAAAACTGTCAAACAAACAACCAGCTCAATATCCAAACATGCTCTCCAAGCCTTATCAACTTAACTAGAAAGGTAGTAGATAGGTTACAGTTAACTTTTGCTTTCTCATCAAATAAATTGCCTTTCTGGAAAATTCTCATAGGCTCTCGTAAAAGTGAAGCTTAGTGGCAATCAGAAGCTTTAAAGCTCACATGATAGCTCTGCCTGCTCTACTATCCCAGACTCAACTCTTAGCAATTTTAATTGACATAATGCATGATTTACAGAGCATTTCTAGCAGTAACCACCACATTCTCTGCTTCTACTGCTTAAGCCATTACTGTTACTGGAAAGAGTGCTTAAGAAACTGCATAGGGTATTAGGACCCCATAGAACTGAATGCTTATAGAACATTTTAGAAACACAGGGGTACATTAAAGCAGGAAATAATTAAAGACAAGTATTTCAAACAAGGAACACCAAAGAAATTATACGATTTTATTTCTGCAGGGTAGTTAAGAAATATAACTGATGCTTTCATTTATTCAGTGGTGACTGGTACAGAACTCACCAAAGCCTTTGAAGGTTCCTGTTGCCATCAGCAGTGTTACATCAGGTCGTAGGTGCATTGTGGTAACTGTTTTTTGAAAACAACATGCCTGAGTGCTATAAGTCCCAATACTTTTGGTTAAATACACTACAATATGCTGTTCACTGCTAGTTTTCTGATATCCATTTTGGTTTCTTATTAAATCAGAAAGCTGTCCCAATGATCAAGCCACATTTCTTCAGCTTTTTCAAAATATTTTCTCCTCAGAGCTGTTTTACGACAGCTAAGAGTGCTTTAGCAAACTAATTATTTCTGCATGTTTTCCTTGTTCCCTTTGGTTGTTGAGAGCTCTTCTCCTACTGTTGTCTCTATGTGCTACCAGGTGCCTTGCAAGGTTCTCCTAAACAGTTCTGCCTCTCTGCAGAGGAAGGATTCTTACTCAGTTTTCTTTACATTCACCTTCCTGTTTCCCAAATCATGTTGACCCAAATCACTGGCCTAAAGTACAGTTCAATATATCAGTGCAATTAGCAGTGCCAGAATTACTGTGTAATCTCAGCATTACAAATTATTTTTTAATACCCCAGTTGATAATCCATGGTGACTTTTCTTTTTATTACCGTGTTTTGCTGAGTAATTTCCTTTCAGGCTTCATCCACTCTATTGTTAATATTGTTACCGTGGTTGCAGCAACATCATCTCTTTCATTTCTCTTTTGAATTAAACAGTGCGTTATAAAGTACTTGCAGTAAAGGTATGTGTGCCTCAGAAATGCTTCTTCTGCAAAACATGTAGGTAAAAATGTGATACTCAGATTCTGGAGAATTCAGAAAGGAATTTTTTTTAAAAGACAAAATATTTTTCAGAATAAATAATAATTAAAAAGAATGTACTATAAGCTGTACTTTACTAAGTTTCCCTCATGGCTTTTTAGTAAGGGAAAACAAGAATAAATTGGAATTACCCAGACAAGATCGAACATCTGCTGGCTGTCATCTTTCACTTGTCTCCCATCAGCTGTAACCTTAATATTAAAAAGATCTTTCAGCCTGAAATAAAAATTAGCCAGAACTCTTACCACTAAAGATCCATCATGGATCGCAGGAGTTAGTGAAGAACCACATAAAGTAGTAGTGCATCCAGAATGGAATTTTCAGTAATACCCTTCCTTATTTCAGCTTCTCAAAACTCTCCCACTGCCCCCTTCCAGGTAGGATTTGCAAAAAAATCCCCATTTTAAAAGTACGTGGATATTTTTGGGGTATTGCAATTCACTGAAGCCACCTTACAGAGGTATTCAGAGATTTGGTGATCACATGAAATGTGAAGGTCAGGAGAAGAAATGTGCCTTCAGGCTCTCCAACCATAAAGATACTAATATTCCTATGAAGAATATTAGTCCTAAAAAGGAGACTTATAACTGTATGACCATCAAATGCTACATTTTCCACTGAAAAATGGCTCCCTTGAAGGCTGTTACATCTTCCTTACTTGTAATCCAACTTTCTAATCACTGATATTCTTGATGATGGATTCCTCCTATTTTCTGTCCTCTTATCTTTTTTGTCCTTTTTAGATATTAGTCCTGAGATACTTCTTGAAAGTGAATAGGTGAGTCACCAGCCCACTTCTTCCCAAGAGTCTCAGAGAAAGTTTTACCTGGATGGGGCAGTAAATTGACTGGTTTAGGACAACAGACCCTTATCTCCCTCCTCATTCAACCAACTCCCTGCCCATTGTGTGTAAAACAGCCTTTCAAAATGAGGATGTCACTGCCTCTCAGACAGGCTTCAACCCACTTGAGAGCTGATTGTCCCTTTGGTTGCACCACAAAGGCAATCAGCAGCATCTCTGCTCCCCATTTAAGAGGCAAGGCACCTGAGATTAATCTGAGTTTAGTACTTCAAATGCAGCATTAGTGATCAGTATCTTGATTTTGTTTCATGGTGAAGGAATTCCCACTGATTTCTAGGACTAATTTATCTCATTGCTGGCCTCTTTATTCCTAGAGGAAAAGAAGTCTTTCCATTTCTTTTTTTTTAATTCCCATGTGGTGTGTCCCACAGCGAATGTACTTCCTGCATCACTGTAATCTGCATCTGAAAGGATGCTGACATTAAAGTCCTTCACAATGTTCTTCTGCTGTAATGAACTGCAGTTCAATATAGGTTTGTGTGTAGGTTTCACATTGGTATTATTATTGTGATGATGGTGAAGCCATGAGGCAGGGAAAAAAGCTCCCAACTCTAAGAACTCATTATTAGCCTGGATATTGGGGGAGAGGGCATATAGAAACGGCTTTAACAGGTAAGAATTTACTGTTCTTTGCAATTACGCCATTAATTTTTGTCCTTTCCTTTGCCACTTTAAACTGCCTTGTCATGGAGATTTTTTTTTAAGGAAAATAATTGCATTTATTAATATTGCAGGCAAGCTGCCAAGTGTTCTGGAAGCAAATCTGTGCATTTTTTTTACACTGTTTCCGAGTGCCATAAATAATTTCTTTTGGTGTGATACACCCCAAGAGGAATAAACCTATGTTCAGCAGCATGAAACCTGTTACTCTTTTGATAGCAGCACTTTGCTTCCAGCCTGGTTTTGTGGTGGGATTTGTGTGTCATTGTCAATCAGAAATGGCTAATGCCATGAACTGATGATTATGGTCAGGACACTGAGGGCCATCAGAGCTGGCATAGCAGTGGACACCAGTACTGGAGTCAGGGTGGACCTGCAGCTCAATGATCATCTGGAGCAGGATTTTTTTTTTAGGTCCCAGCATAAACTCTATTCTAGGCAAACAATTGATCCCTCCTGGGACAGATGAAAGAGAAGCAGCATGGAGAAAAGCAAAGAATTAGAGGAGACAGTAAATGTTCCATCAAGAGGTATGGGGTGATGGCTGAGAACTCAAAATAGCTGGATATCTACTTCTGTGGCCCACAGACTCCTGCCTCCAGAGTTAACCAGCTGGTTAAGCATGGAACAGGGAGCCAAAGCTTTTTTCCCCTTTGCCTTTCCTCCATTTTTTTCCTTCATCCTGGATGTCTAGTGGTCACATCGAGCTGCAATGGGCAGGACATGTCCATTCACCATCCCAGCCTTTTAAAGACATACAGCACTATTTCCTGAAGAGTGGAAGAAATTGGGAAGAAAGCCTGGTGCACCTGGCTTTCTGTACCCACTATCCACTCTTCAGGTTTTCTTCCCAATTGGGCATTTCCATATGCTCATGTCTGTATTACTGAATTCCCATTTGGGCCGTCTGCTTCTGAGTTCAGCACGTAGTGTTAGTCCGTATCTGGTTCAGTCTCCTGCAATACCCCTTGAGGTACCTGGCTTTGTTTCTTTCAGTGAAGATGTGTCTCCATCTCTAAGCAGAAAAAAGTGAGAGGAAAGAGCATGTTATTTTTGGTTTACCCATGCCCAGAGGTGCTCACTAAGCTCCAAATAAAGGAAAGCATAGCTTCTGCCATGAGAATTTATTCATTAAAATCTCATTGTTTTATTTCTCAGAGGATTTTGATTAACTTTTGGCAACTTTATTCAATCAAGGGCAGTGATTGAAAATGCATTACTGCCCTATTTCTGCAAAGTTTTCAGTGTTTCTTTGGACTGCCCCTAAAAACTCTAATTATATGCTCTAGGGCAGGTTGTTGGTTAGTTCCCTCCCCCACAGCAAAGATCTTCTTGAATCATGTATATAAAAAGAAAACAATAATTCCTAGCTTTCTACACAGGCAGATGGTGACAGGACAAGGGGGAATGGTTTTAAACTAACAGACAAGTGATATAGATTAGGTAATATAGAGAAATTCTTTACTGTGCAGACACTGAGGCACTGCCACAGGTGGCTGTCTTGGTTTGAAAGACAGGTGTCTGTTTAAGGGAGGCAGAAGCCCCCTTTGGAATGGGAAATGTAACCCCCTTCTCTCCGGATTATTATAACTTTGAAATTAAGGGGCTTTCAGGCAAGGATATGAGAAATAGGAATAACAGTTCTTTACTAATTTATATATATATAAAACAAAACAAACCAATAAACAACAATGACTATGGCAGTTATAACAGCACAGTCACCCAGTGCAGCCTTCTCGGCTGCCAGGCAGCTTCCCCTCCTGGAGCAGTGCTGGTCACAGCCGGCAGCTTCCCCTCCTGGAGC
>VZRR01012883.1:579431-604181 GCA_013398015.1 Oreocharis arfaki | reverse complement strand
GCCTGAAGGTCCAGTGATGCAGCCTCTCGTCCTCTGGAAGTCCAGCGGAGAGAAGCTCCCTTGTGCCTGAAAAACCTCTGATTATATCTAGGTGGGAAATGTTCAGTGCCCCCTCCCAGGCAGAGCATCTCACAATGGGGTGGTGAGGCACTGATGGGCCCATTAACAGGAGATAGTCCGGAGGGAGGAGGCAAAGAAACACTGCCCCACCTGGTTTTACAGCTCACAAAGGTGGTAATAGAATACACTGCAACCCAGGACAGTGGCCCAGGGAAGTTCTGGATGACCCATCCCAGGAAGTGTTCAAGGCAAGGTTACATGGGGTTCTGAAAAACTTGGCCCAGTAGAAGGTGTCCCCACTCATGGCAGGGGTGGGAACTCAATGATCTTTAAAGTCGCTTCAAACTTAAAATTATTCTGTGATTCTATGATTACATCTGGAGAAACAACTTGTTTAAGAGCTTGCCATCCTGGATACCCATTCTCATGCTCTTTCAGGGGTTCTCCATCCCCACGGTCATGATAGTGCAACTGCTCATGGAGTCCAGCTCTGACTTATCCCCCAAAACCATTTGTTGTAAGGCCTTTCCTCAAGGGTGGCAGCACACAGAGCTCTAATTCCACCGTTTCCACTCAGCTCCCATGCCACAGAGAGATCAGTTCGATGCAAGGAACTGAAGCGCAGCAGAAATCCCACCCAACAGAAAATCCTCCTGGTTTGGGTCGGATAAGGGCCAGTGACAGAGGGTGGTGTAACAAAAATGCCTGGGGGCTATTTAAACCAGCATTGCCAGCAAGGAAGGAGCATTGCCAAGCTCTCTTGGAAATGCACCCCTGCTCCAGCTCCCCAGCAACCATGGTCACTGTCTTTGTTCTCACCAACACATTTTTTGTGCAAGACTTATTTTCTTCTCAATCTCCAACATGCTGAAGTACTTTTATTACCCTTAGTTTGGGAGGAGGGGGTGAAATTATGACCATATTCCAGTTTCCATTTAAATGCAGTTTTGACGTGAATTTCAAATAAATGTAAGACAACAAAAAGTGCTAAAAAAGCCAGTAATCATCTACTGAATAAGAAATCTGTTTTTCACCATTCTCTCTTCGTAAAAGATGTAAAAAAGTAGGAATCTGAATAAATGTATGCTAAACTATGTAATTGCTGAAATAAATATGTATAGATATAGGATACTTTTTGATTTAGCATAAAGAAGCAGCAAATTATACCAATCAGTGAGAATCAGCCAGTTTTAAAAGAAAATAACTGAAAAGCACACATGCAAAACAAGATTAAACCTGATTATTTAAATCAAGATTTTCTGCTTCCTGGTTTAAACCATGATTATAATTTAAATCAAGCCACCCTGCCACAAATAGTTTGAGACAATGATTTCTCCCACTTATATAATGTGCAGATTTTATAGCTGGGAGAGAGTCATGTTGCTTGTATGGAACATTTATGTGCTGAGCCTTCATCTCCAGCCGCTTTCTTAGTTTGGTTCTAGTTTGGTTTAGGTGCTTGAAAAAGGCAAATGGTAATCTTCATCTGAAGGAGTGGGAATCTGGTATCCCACAAAAAAATTCAAGATATTTTTTCTCTGGGAGTTTTTTTTCTCTCTTAGAATGGAAATTAAAATGAGGCTCCACTGCAACCTCAGAGTCAGGTTAGGATGCTGACTCCCCAGTAACACAGGGACTGGAAAAGCAGCTGTAACCCTAGATTAGAGTATGAAGGGAAATGTCTCCCTCTCTCTGCTTTGGATAATTACATTCCACTTAACAAAATTCCCTTTGCTCCTGTAGTTGGATGGGATGTTTCTCCTTCATTAATTGCTCTGGCTTGCTGCTGTGCTCTACCAAGCAGCTGTTAATGTTCCACCCCAGAGGTGTCTGCAGTTCAGTGATGGGTGAAATGATTAAGGCTCGCAAAGCACTCGATCATTTGGAATGAAAGGCGCGACATAAACATACCCCATTAGTTTTATTAGTGCTCAACAAAGCAAACTTTACCTGTAGCTGGTTCTACTCCTCCTTGGCATTTAATACAAGGTGTTCCCTCTGGAACATGTGCAATTTGCTGGATGCATTCTTCAGCTGTCCTTAAAGAAGCCTGTCACCCAGACTGGTGATTTGACCCATCGTATGTTGGGGGACTGCCATTAAATGAGTGCTGTGTTTGCAGAAGTTTGAAGAAGTGTTAATCCTGGCTCACTTCTCGGGAAAAGAAAGGTAATGACTTTGGATGTTACAGAAAGACAGATAAAGACTTTGGATTTACTCCTGGTGTCAGGAAAGTAGAAATTTTGGCATGGGATCAGTCTACGACAGAGAATAAGGAAAGAGCTTTGAGGAGTGCCACCTGATGGAGCTGTAGAGAAGCAAGTTAGAAGTTTGATTGATAAAGATGGTTTGGTTGGTAAAGGTTCACCTAAACATTTATGCAAATAGAATATAGATGTATGTATTTGTAAATTATATGCCTAAACCAGACTTGCTGTGACACACAGCAGCAGGGGGAATGTTCTCTCCTTGTCTCCTGTCAAGCCACAGTGTCCCTCAACCCCACCTGAATATTTTTGGCTGTTGTCAGTTCATCAAGTGTGGTTCCCCTTGAAGGGAGTCCTTGCCGTTCCATCTGCACAAGACCTCTTCCACTGGTATGTTGGCTGCTCTCAAATCAGGACAAATTTGCTTTCTTTGGTCATTTTCCTCTGTGGATAGAGAAAGCAGAAAGCAGAGATCAACTCACAAAAACTCCACGGGCTGAATGGGGTGTTTTCATAGCTCACTTCAATGGGGGTCATGTGTGTGAGCTGTTAGACCTTGTGATTTTTGTGAATTGTAGCAGAAACCTGGAGAAACATCAGAGGACAGTCTTACTCCTTCAGTGCAAATGGGTAAACCCAGTTGTCATTTGGTAAAAAATTATCAAAGTTTTGACAGAAAAAAAAAAGATACGTTAATTGTTGGTTTGTTGGATAGAGAGCTTCTGGGGCTAAAAGAGTAAATATTGAGGCTGTAAGTACTGGAACTCAGTACGATGCTTCTCAGCATTTTAGTGGCTATCTAGAGGCAAACTTGAACAGAAGAGTTCAGACAACTACCCTCTGTAAGCTGCGTGACTAAGGAGAAGATCAGTTCCCAAAGAAATATTTTGCAAAGTAATAGTGCTTTTTCCTAGGGAGATATTTTACCACCTTAGAACAGAAGATTTTTTTGGAAGACTTTTAGAAAGAGCCACAGTCTGGACCCTGAAGCAAGTGCAGCCCCCAATCATTTTTATCTTAGTCACTGTCATCAGCACTTTTCATTGTCTGCATCAGATTGTGGTTAGTCCCACACAAGCATAAAAAGTAAGAGAAGATATTCAGGAAGGGTTCCCAAAGACATCCTAGTCCCAAACATCTATTACTGCCCCTGAACAGTACTCCAATAGATTCATTTCCCCATAGACGGTGATGAACTGAGTCCTTAACCTTCTTTTAGTTCTTTTCTTCTGGAGTTTCTCACTGTAAGTAATGTTTTCCAAACCTTTAATGCTCTCATGAGCCATGCACTGTTTATCAATGTCCTCCCTGAATTGGATTTGGTTAATTCATCCTTGGCTTTGTCTAAAGTTCTTGCCAATACATTTGCGTCCTTCAAGAGAAGAATGTCCAGACCAGATTAGAGATGGGAAGAGGTCGATACCCCTTTTCCCCAGCAGGCACAGAGAGCAGATAGATACTGCAGAGGAATCACTCAGATGCTTTCCTGGAGAAACTACTAAAAAAAACTCTCCCAGAGCTGCTTCACAGATTGATGTCTTATCGATGGTGGCATGTGGGGGTTGAGAGGATAGGAGGGACAGATGGTCCATAAGGTTCCTTTGAGATACAGCCAGACTCAAAGAAGAAAAAGGAAGATTGGTGAATTTCTGGAAGAGCTTATTTCCTCCTTGGACTTGAACAGGGTGTTGAAATTCATCCAACAGACTCTGTAAAGCCTTTTGGATTCTAAGAAGACGACATAGATCTACAGCTTCATTACTGCCTATTTGGCTGTAAAACAAGGCTGTAAGGAAGGAGAGAGACAATAGGATTTGCTTCCTTCCTGTTTATACCAGCTCATCTCCAATTGGAAATGTACTAATATGGCTTTTATGAAATAATTATTTCAGCTTTGTTTCTTTTGGCACAAGTATCTGATCATTCTGATTCTACATAGAGAGTGACTTTGAAATTAATAATTCCAAATCATTTTCCAAGAATAATTATATTAATACATTTTCATGTCTAGATAAGCCTATGAATAGCATTCCAGACTAGGATGAAAAAAAATTGTCAGAGTCTTTACTTGCATGTTTTTGGAAATATGCAGACATACCTTCCCTTGCAAAAATAGTGTCTGAAAACTGGTTAGTGACTCTGGTTTCTAATATTTTAAAGTAAGAGTGTTATAAATTACAGGGAATTCAGAAGGTCACTAGCAGGGAGTATTTTGAAAATATCACTGTGCTAGGAAAGTTGGTATGAGAAGAGCAGGAATTAGGATTTTTTGAGGTTCTATGTATCCCTGCAGGGAGGCAGGCAGTAATTCCCTTTATCATGATATGCCATAAAATCTCTGAGATGCCATTCAAAACCATTTAGATCCCAGCCCGCTTGGGCAAGACAGAGAAGAACAGAAGAGCTGCTTTTGTCCATCTGTTGAAGACATGACCTTGCCCCGGGGTCATTTTTCCTGTAACGATTGCATGAAAGGTTTCTGAGGTGGGTTGTTGCAATGTCTGTTTTACACAGCTTCAGGGGGGAAAAAAAAATCTGTTGCATGACTCAGACTCATCCAGCTTCTTCTCAGCATTTACTATTTCTTCCACTCAGATTTTGCATTCAGCATCCTCACTCGAACAACTCCATTTCCTCCTTCCCTTTCTCCACCTTTATTTCTTCCTGATGAGCAATTCAAACAGCAAACTGTTCCTCTCCTTCATTCCCATCAGTGACTCCATTCAAAGTCCTGCCCATGTTCTTATTTTCTTGGCAGAGCTATATTCAGTGAACGCGTTTGTTTCTTCAGCTAAAGAACAAAAATATCTGCAAGCAAGCTCATTTCCCTCCCAAACTGCTTGGGAAAGTAGTGCTGGGAAGGGGGGCAAAGTGCTTTGTCAAGTGTTAGAGGAACAAGAGAGACATCTTCTCCCCCCTGACATCCCTCTTTTATTATCATTTGGAAGACTCTGTTAGTCTCTCACTTCCTTGGGGACTAGAAACATCTTGAAAAGATCTTTCATGCAGGCAGATAACAAACTCACTGCAGAGCTGCATCAGAAAAGGAAAAATTACTTGCTAGTAATGATGTTTATCACAATCCTTCCTCCTTTCCCAATCCTACAAAGGAAGCTATCTCTCAAATAAAGGCCAAGTCTTGTCCTCCTTTTTTTTTTGGCAAACTACCCATTGTGAAAATTCAGTGCATGTAAGCTTGGCAATGGAAGTTTTACACAAAAAGTGGGTGGAAGGAGATGACAGTGTGGGCTGATATGATTTATTTGAGATAGACCTGATCTGATAATACACAACATGAAAAAAGCCACGTTGCTTCCGCTTAATAAAGTGGTGCGAGGGCTGTTCCTGTGGCTGAGCAACATCAGTAAAGCCTGGGCCAGATGTTGGGAAACTCACACTCCCACTGGACTGAACTCATCAGCCGAGTCTGTTTGGCTTTTCATCACACTAGGACAGGAAAACACAGCTATGTGGCACTGTGGGTCATTGCTTTGAAGGAGACTTTGATTTGATCTCCTCTGCAGGGATGTTAAAAATCTCAGAGTGCTTTAATGGAAAGGGTGACCCAGGTTTTTGTGCTAAGGTGTCTTTCTCATCAGCATTGTATAGTTAGCACTGAAACAACTGGCTACCATCCTCAACACTACAGGCATCCACATCCTAGACTAATTACTCCCTGTTGCTAAAAGTTAAAAAAAATGAACCTCATGAAACTGCTGTAAAATGACAATGTACAAGTCTGCAAATTGATGATGCGCAAGCCTGCGAAGTGTGTGTGTGTGCATGGGCAGCTACAAGGCAAGGTGGCTCCTTGGGATGTATTTCCATCCGTGTTAATTATATCTGCTTGATGTTGCATTCTCTGTCATTGTCAGGGCTGGGACTAGACCCCAGGACTCTGACACCCAGACCCCTGAGTCTACCCAAAATGTTACTGACATCTTCAGGAAATAGGAATTGATCTGCCACTACTGACTCCAGCCCTCTGAAACTCTCAAGAAATAATGGTATGCACCCCTAACATGGTCAGTCCACTGAATTTACGGGACTAAAAAAAATGGTTTCTGGCCTTAGGACATGGTATTATTTATTAAATTCAGGGGGAAAGTATCCATATATCAATTGTCTTTTTCACAAAGGCAAAAAGAAAAAGTGCTCCAAAGTGGCTATTAATTGCTTAATGCCCAAGTAAGCAGCAGCCCACCTAGTAATATTTCACTTGATGTCTCATTATATGATGATTGAAATACCAAGGTCAGTCAGGTTTAAGATGTTGAAGACCATGTCAGCATGGTAAGAATAAAATGCAGTTTTCCTGGAGATATGCTCAAAACCAAAAAAATTATTTAGGTATAGAATCATAGAATACTTTGGGTCAGAAAAGCCCTCTGAGGTCATTGAGTCCAATCATTAATGGAGCACTGCCAAACCCACCACTAGACCGTGTCCCCAAGTGCCACATCTATACATCTTTTAAATCACTCCAGGGATGGCCACTCCTCCACTGACTTGCCTGGGCAGCCTGTTCCAATGCCTGACAACCCTGTTGGTCAAGAAGCTTTTCCTGATATCCAATCTAAACCCTGCTGGTGCCACTTGAGACTGTTTCCTATTGTCCTATCTCTTGCTACCTGGAAGAACAGACTGACTCCAATCTTGCTACAGCCTCCTTTCAGGCAGTTGAGAGAGCAATATGTGAGATATACATATGAAAACAATCTAACCAGGTGCAGAGAAAAAATGTCTGGAGGATCCCAAATCAGTCATCAGTATCCTCCTGTCTCAATTTCTTAGTAAACATCTGTAAGAAGCTGTAAAGAAGGAGCAGGTACACAACTGAGGAACCAATTTGAAAAGGTCAACTTTTCTGTTTTTAACAGAGAACTCCCTTTTTCAAGAGAAAGATGTTTCTGCTAGAAATGTACATAAATATATGACTTTTTAATAAGGGCATGTAGCTCATTACCCTCTGCAAATTAACCATATCTAATCATATATTTCCTAAAAAATAAAATAGCACATTGCATCTGTTAGTCTTCATTCAAATACAAACCAAATATGCATGAGTACTGTAGTATAAACTGTTCCATCTGTTTGCATGAATATATAGTCACGCTGGTCACCCCCCCACACACAACAGAAGGGTCTTTTGCTCTTGGCATCTGTCTTTACTGAAGAACTGTATTTCAACTGGAAGTAGTTGAGCTGGAGTAAGAGTATTACTACTGTAAAATACCTCGTATCCTGGTGCCCATGCTGCCATGGTCATCATATATGCATGGCTTCAGGAATACTAAGGAAAAATCTTTTGTGTTTTATCACTGCCGTAGAACTGGTCTTCACCTTAAATTCTTGAAGAAACAGTTAAAGAAATGTCTGTTCTTTCTGGGGATACAGAGGGAATTGTGGGAAGCTATGGGATGGCAGACATTACTTGAGAGGCACAAATGGACAATGTCAGAAGTTGGTCTGTAATTCTGCTCTGAGTTTCATCCCGTATATACTTCTGAGTGGATCACTTCAAATTTATTGCATTGCTATGTTGGAATCTAGTGGTTTGGTGCATGACCAAGAGGATATTTACAAACAAATCTAAAGCTGCAGGGCAGGTTAGTGTTGTGACAAAGGCAAGTTACTATTTTTAGAAAACATGAATTTGCCATTCAGCGTGTGGTAAAGTCGCCACCATTCTCACTTTCTCTTGCTCTTTCCCTCTGGCCTGCACATCTCAGCCACTTGCACCCACATCAGTGCAGGATGCTAGCAGGCAGTGGCTCTCCAAGATTCAGTTCCTACTAATGGATCACAAACCAGTCCAATATAGCCCATTCCTCTATTGGAAGAGGAAATTACAGTCCATGGAGAGCATTGTGTCTGTACTGGGGACTGTGCTGGTACAACCTCAGCACTGAAAAAAGCCAACTTTCTTCCCAATGCAGTTGCTCACTGCTGTCATAGTTTCACCTAAATTCCCCTTTTTGCTCATCAGGCTTCAGGATCTGTCTCCTAGCGCAACAACTTGCTTTTTTGGGTTTGAGAAAATCAAAGATCTGCTTGGGGATTTGGTCCTGGGCTAGAGAGCTGTTTCACCCAGTGCCCATGAGCTTACTCGGGTGTCACCAGAGCCGTTCAGCAGAATAACAGACACAAGTAGTGCCCAGACCAGGTAGTTTTGCTTTAAAGATCTCAGATAATATCCCATAGGACACTGTGCTATATCGTGTGTGTGTGTTTTGGCCCAGTTCCCAGAGGTGTCCCAAGTTCAGCTGTGCTAAGCAAAGCAGATACTTTCAGAGTTTCTAGCTACTTCTCTGAGTTAACATTTTACCCTCCAAAATCACTTCTCTTTTGCTCTAGTTTCCATCTTCTTTTACACTTTCAGTAATATGGCCATCACCATATTTGTTGCCACATTTGCAACTTATTTCTGGGCCAACAGGATCCTTCTTCTTATGACTTGGGCTTGGTTTGCTGACAATACATCAGAGCAGACAGAGAAATGGCAACTTTATAAACACAGCCAAATTCCTAAGTTGTGTCCAGACAGATGCCCTCAGTCATTATGAGACTACAAAAATCATGTTCTGAAACAGCAGTGATGGTGGGTACACTTTGGGGTTGGTCACCAGCCTGGGAAGGTGGGGGGCTGATGAAGAAAGGTGCTGTGGAAAAAGATCTGTCCCAGCTGGCCACTGGTGCCAGTGCTGTCATTTTAATTAGCCGTGTGTATAGACACACTTATATAATACACACTGTACCTCTTTATCGGCAGGATGGGTTCACTAAATATATGTCAAGTGAAATTACTTTAGAAAGAGCCTCAGCACTCAGCTTTCCACCTGTTTCTCTACAACAGCTGCCCAGACTCTGCAAAACACATCAGATGAAAGGCACTGTAGAGCTGCAGCACGATACTATTATTACATCTAACAGATGAACAATCAGATCTGAACTGACCGGGGACTGAGCATATGAGGCAAGAGGAGAATCCTTTGGGGAGAGCGTTACCATGAAAGTAATACAATTCAGTATTTGTACCAGCGACTCTGAAATTCAACAGCAGTCAACCTAGTACTAGCATCCTTTTAAATATCATCTTTCATTTCTTAGCAAACAGCAATATCCTATAACAGCATTAGGGCAGGGAAAGGAGGGGAGCTGCACAGCAACCAAGCACACACACAGGAGGCAAAATGGGCAAGCAGGAGCATGAAAAGCAAAGCATTGGTGAATTTGCGGGTGTTCTGAAAAACAAAGTACAGGGACATACTTGTGTCCCTGAAGTGAATTTTAAGGTAAGGGCAAGAAACAGAGACCACCAGTGAGATGGCTGGGGGAAGTAGCATTCAGACAGAGAGTTACAGCCCTGCTGATACCACGAGCCCATGATGATGTTTTCATTCCTGGGGCCCAGCAAGCTAAAAGACAGTCTAGTAATATGCAGGGAACAAATCCAAGTGGGTCAACTATCTGAATATCTGTGCAGTGGGCATTTGTTTCATCTTCAGGAGAAATGAGAAAAACAAAAATAAGAAGAAAGCATGAAACCTGCTTTGACCATAAAGACAGCCTTAGGGGAAAGACAGTGTAAAAATAAATTAAAACAGCTGCCCAAGGATTTGCAAAGCTTTGAATTGGCAGTGGGAAGACATTGAAGTTATCTTTTAAAAATTTGTTTTACTCTATAAGGTTATCTTTTTAAAATGCACAAAGAGCAGCAGGCTATCAATGAACCTTCTGTTGCATTGCACTGATTTCCTGGAAAAGCTCAATATCAATAACTCAAAATCTGGGAGTAAACCAATAAATGTGGACAGCAGCTGACCTTAAGTGTAACCTTCACACTACCGTTTTGGCAAAAGGGAAAAGCAAGGAAGATGATAATGAAAGCTCTGGTTTTAGTTGATATTAATATGCACGGACAGCAGACCCTTCCTGATTTTCATTTCATGAGCAAATTGGATGAGACTTAGAAGATCACAGGGTGAGATGCTGGGTTTGAGAACCAAGTGTCTCACACCTTAATACCCCTTTTCTATGATGGAGGTATGCCATGAATAAAAGTGTTTGAAGGTAGTGGGCTTGGCATCAGGAGACTCATAATCTCCTCTTGCTTTAGTCACTTGTCATGCTAACTTATTCAAATCTCTTTTTCTCTCTGGACTTTGATTTTCTTCATGGCAATACTGACTATAACACTTTTTTCCCCCCTCCCTCCTCCCACCCATATTCTGTTGAACATGTTCAAGAAAGAAGAATTTAAACTGCAACCAAAAAGCATTGGCAATTTGGATGGTTACAGCACAGGGAGGCTTGGGGTTACTGCAAAGCCTGTCTGGGTTTCATTTCTCACAGGAAGGGTTGGAGGAGGAGGGCAGGGAAATGATACAACTGCAGACTCTAAATATATCAGCCAGGTAAATACTAAGGAGGGAGCAGAGGTCTTTAAGCTAAAAGATGATGTTGGCACAAGAACAGATGACTGCAAATATGCCAAAAATAAGTTTAGACAGGAAACTAGAAATTTTCTAACTGTTTAAAGAATGAGTTCTGTAATTTCTTCCAGATTAGAACATTAGACAAGAAAATAACTAATTTTTAGACAGTCCTCAGCAGGCTTGAATGGGATGGTGACTCTTATATTTGAGGGATAGTGTTGGTGATGTTGAACATTCCTCTTAATCCTGCATTCATCTTTCATTTCCGTGTCATCCAAAGCCTGCATTGTCCTGTAAAACGTGGCAGAGAGAGCTGTGTCAGACAGGTCACTTCTAAATACCAGTAGCCCCTGTTTTAATGCACTGCCAGTTCCCAGTGCTGAGAGCCACAGCAATGGGAATGGATTGAAGACAAGCCATATTTGAAGGCTTGCTTCCCATGCAAGAGAGCAGAGAGCTTTTTTAATTTTAGACTATCCCAGACAGAAAAGATATCTCTGCATTTACTACAGGAATACAGGAATAAGGGAGATTTTAAAGTAGCTTGAAATTAATCTGCTCAAGTACTGTTATCCTTTCAGTTTGTGTATTTCTGCCTTGCTGCAAATTCAAGCCATTCAACGAAAAGTCAGAGCCCTGCTGGGCAAAGTGCTGCTCATTTCACATTAAGGAACAATCCTCGTCCTAAAGGAATTGCAACACTTGCCAGAGAAAGAGGTTATTGTCCCCACCTCACACATAGGGAAATGCAATAGGGGCTTCATTAGGGCTTTCGATTTCTAAAAATGGCCTCAGCTTGAGCCCCTACAGGCAGGCTCGATCTTACTTTCAGCTCCTCTGAAAATAAGAGCAATTGAGGATAAAGCCTGACTGCAGAACTGCTAATTTTTTTTTTTTTTTTCTGGTAAACATATTTCTGTTCTGCTTCTTACACCTTTTGACTCTTGGACCAAACCCTGATGCAATGTGTTTCTTCTTGTGTTTGGTGGCTGCTGAAACCACTTTTAACCTACTCCAGTACTGAAGCAAGTAAAGGATTCTAATGTACCTCCATGAGGCAGAGCTGCCTGGCCGTGCACAGCTACCCAAAAGGAGGATGTAGTGAGATGCAGGTTGGTCTCTTCTCCCAGGTAACAAGTGATAGGACGGGAGGAAATTACATCAATTTGTGCCACGGGAGATTGAGATTGGATATTAGGCAATTTTTTTCTGCAAAAAAGGCTTGTTAAGCATTGCAACAGGCTGCCTAGGGAAGTGGTGGAGTCATTGTCCCCGGAAATGTTTAAAAGACGTGGGGACATGGCACTTAAAGATGTGGTTTAGTGCTGGGCTTGGCAGTGCTGGGTTAATGGTTGGACTTGATGGTCCTAGAGGTCTTTTTCAACCTAAATAATTCAGTGATTTTATGTAATTTAAGAACTGAGGCAAAAACATGGCTCTTAGTTTTCCTATTTAATAAGCATTTAAACTAAATACTTGTGATTGTGTATTTTTTCTCTATTACTTCAAGCGATCTAGTCTCTATGTTTTTGCCTTATCCCTTCATCCTTGATGCTCCCTGTTTAACAGAATTATCATCACCCCTGACGACCATTTTGTTCAGCAGTGACGGCTTAGTATTTATACCTTGCATTTGCCCTCAAAACTTTTGACATGAGGTAAGAGAGCAAAACAATTGAAACATAATATTCTGCTACATGATGATAATTTTCCTTCATTGGTGAAGATTAGGAAATGGCATTATTGTAAAGATCCAATTACCTTTTTTATGAGCATTGTATATTTGGAAAGTAATAAAACAGAGTTATAAAACTCAGATGATTAGGAATCTCAGAGATGCTCTGCATTTTAAGAGGGGGGTGTGGAATATTCTTTTAATTGCATCTAAGCACAGCCCAACCAATGATTAGTTACTTTCAAAGCAATAAACATTACCTGGGAAGCAATAAAAGGAAATGCCGGAAAGTTATTTGATGGATGATTCCCAGAAGACATAAGGCAAGAGAAGGGAATGTGGTTTAGTGGTTAGAATAACAGCCGAGGAGTCAGGACTCCTGCCGTCTTATCCAAGCTGGGAAGCTGACTTACTAGGTATTCTGGAGTTCATTTTATTTTATTCAGTGTTAAATTTGGTCTAATAATACCCAAAAAATCGATGAGAAGCTAAATATGCAAGTGCTTATCAAGGCTTTGAAAGGTAGGATGAAAGAAGTCTTTGTAAATATAGAGTAAGAGTGCCTTCAAAACAAGGAAAGTACTTTGTTGAAGTCAGACTCTGTAAATGCTAACACAAGTGAAAATGGACTAAAGGAAGTTCCTGTCATATATGGAGGTCAGAGATCAGCTCCTTATTTTTATAAGGGAAAGCACAAATATCTTTGATTTCATGAGAGTTTAGTGACATTTGATTTTATTTCCACAGAAATTTCCATAGTGCCAGCTCTGACCCTACAGCCTAAACCTGTTTTACACAATCCCATGCCCTCCATACCCTAGAAATACTGATTTCTCTGCTAAAATGTCAGGGTGTAGGCAGAACAGGAGAGCAGAAAGCACAAAAGAGGGATATGCATCAGTTCCTAAGACAGAGCAAACTTCCAGAGCATCCTAGAAAGCCAAAATCAGAACAAGAACCACCCATGATTCATAACAGTCCACAAATTACACTGCAATGATTTTCAGGTTCCAGTTANCAAGAAAGAAAAAAATTCTGATGTTTTTCCACTCCTTTGAAAATTATTCTGTTACCTTATCCTTCAAGGCTAAGAGACAATGCAACACTGTGGTTGTCACTTCATCAGTCATCTCCATTCCTAGAACTCTTGGAAGCCCTGATGAGCAAAAATAAGGAAATGAGGGTTTAGACATGTTAATTGAGTGATAAAGATAAATCTATCGAGAAATTTGAAAGAGAGCAAGAGGTAGAAGCAGCCAGAGACTAGTCCATCCCTTGTGCTGGATTCTCATGTTCTTGTCAAACTTCAAGTCTGTTTGTGCCAATAGCACTAGAAAAATGTGGCCTCTGGCTGCCCTTTTTGAGCACATGGAGGCTGTTTAAAAGTGCAGAACTGAGTTTCTGAGTCCCCCCAAGAATACATATCCAAAAAGAGGTATGTCTTATCATTCGCTGAACACAAAAAAAAGAGGGGCTTTAGGGGACTGGTTACTTTTCCATCTATACCAGTCCCTATGCAAACCTGGAAAAAAGTCTGGTTTTAGAGTCTTTGGAACTGATTGTCCTCATTTCCTCTGCCTTAGCTAGGTTTTGGGTGCCTATCAGCCTTGGTAAGCATTATTTTTACTTTGCATAACTCATTTCACTGATACCAGAACTCACTTAGTATATGAAAAACAAGAGCTTTTTCAGACTTTTTTCCCCCCAAGTTCCAGGCTGTGGTCTTCAGGGACACTGTCCATAAACTAATTAGATCATTTCCTTCCACTGATATGAACAACCTGCCAGAAAATGAGATTGCATGCATGCTTGGGTTTCTGTTTTTTCTGTTTTTGTGCCAAAATATTTCTTTTCCTTAATTACAAAGAATTTTGACCATGTTTGTGCCAGACTTATACAATCTCTTAGTATGCAGCTACCTGACACTGCATTGTTTTATTTTGTAATGCCGATGCAACTTTGTGAGTTCTTGATATACTGGTGTCTGTATGTGCTTTGGGATCTAATGCTTGTCCAACAGCAGAGGGAGGAAAGTTCTGTTTAAGGACCCTGAGATGTTTTTTGAGATCATCTGGGTTTGTCCTTTTACTGTCATCACTTTTTACAAGTATTCCCACCATGTAAAGCACTTGAACATTTTTAATGCAAAACAGAGAAAACATCCAGGAGCTGCCTGTCCTTCTCCAGTGAGGCTGAGGACCACTGCTCATCTCTTCTCTGCTTTAGTGAAGTGTCTCTTGTTAGATGGCATGAATCTGGAACAAAAACCTGTTGATGTCATTGGATATAAGCAAGAGCTTAAAATTAAGCATAGCTGAAGCCCTCTGCAAGATCAGGACCTCAAAGCATAACGCTAAAAGGTGCCAAAAACCTTTACGGTTCATTTAATCATCAAGAGCATAGGATTTTCAGCATTTTACCAAGCTGGCCTCTCCAGCTGTGTTATATTGGGTTTGATTGCTTTTAGGTCACTCATGTTCATACCCCGTTCAACTTGATTTGAATGGAAACCAAGCCTCCAAAGGGACTCTGCTGAGAGCTCCACAGCTGATCCAGTTCTGTCTGCAAAAGTGGCAAAATAATATGTTAGCTTCATTTTTAAAGGACAGAATCACAACAGTTCCTATTGAACCACTGGTTTTGAATGTGGAGCATTGATGGCACAAAACTTGAAGGGAAAGGAAGTACAGAAAATCAGGGAAAAGTCATTTGAATAAAGATAATGAGAAACTTAGGAACAGGGAGGAGGGGAGAGAAGAAAGCGTATAGTCTGATGGTTTGCTCATTACAGTCAGTGATAAAAATCCTATTGACTTTAATGGCACATGATCAGGCTTCCCATGTGTAAAGTTAACATTGAATAGGAAGCAGCCTTGTTTCTGAAGGATTCTTCTGGTGCTATCATCTGGAACCTAAAAAAAAAAAAAACATGTAGGAGCAAACTTTTCATTACCCTGTACTTTAACAAGCTGCATGTTAGTAAAAATCAGGTTCAGAGTTGGTATAGAAAGTTCAGTTTGATATAGGAGCATTCTTTACAATTTTAGCTCACTTTGTACCAATATAAATGATTTCTCATGTTGCAAAAAAGCAGATAATCGAGTCTGAATTTTTTTTATTTTTAAGTCAACAGCTCTTGGGATACCTCATGTCCTGCCAAATTAGCTGAGGATATAGCTCAAGTAGCACAGATTATGGGGGTGAAAAGGCAGGATCTGTAAACTCGGACTTGTTTTGCAGACTCGGGGTGGTGTGGAACGAAAAATCACGTATCAGATCTGCAGTCATTCAGCTTCCATGAGGTTAAACTACCTTTTGTTGAAATAAGATGAAAACACCCATTTGAATTATTTGCTTCCATAGCCATAGACACTGTGACTTAGTCCAGATTCTGTCTGCATTCTTAAACCTCTGAGCAATTGTTGGCAAGCCCCATCCAATGCTGGGGTTGCAACTAAAGGTTTGCACAAACATCTGCTAGGTCTGCCTGATAATCACCTTTTCTAGGGTTTTTTGGTGTGCATGAGGTTTTTAGAGTCAGAAATCTATTTTAAAAGCTTCAGAACAATGGGATTCAAGCCATGGCATTGTCTATAGGAGCTGGTATCTCTCACTGCTTAATTGCAAGGAGCATTTGAGTCTTGGACACCATCCCGGTTCATAATGTTGTTAAGTTGATAGGGGAGCTGTAAACTAGGCTTATTATATCCACATTCTGCTATCCTCTGCATCTGACATTCCTAGAGACAACTCGTGAACAAACAATGCTGGATATTTCTTGTGTTCTGCAGTAAAGTTCAGATGACAATAGACAAAATAAGCTAAGTGAGAATGGAGATGACATTTCCCTACGTCATTTCAGTGTTTCTTTATTTCCTTTCCACCAAAAACACATGGTTCTCAACTCTTGATTCTAATCTTGAGCACGGCTTGTTCTAGACACTTTGTCCAACTCCAGAAGTAGTTGCATAGGTAACGATTTGTCTCTTAGACACTCCTAAGTCACTTTAAAGACGGTCTTCCAGAGCATTCAGTCATGTGTGAAGGGATTTAATGACCCTGCCTTCAACCTGCTCAGACTCCATCATGAGTCAGTAAATGACAAGGAATGTAAAAAATTTCCTTCTGCAAAAGATGTAAAAGATTGTTGGATTCATTCAGTTAATGCAAATAATTTTCCTGTGTCCATGAATGTTATTCCAGTGAGCAGCCATAAACAGAAGAGAGATTGTTGCCAGTATGTGGCATAGGGTCTGTCTACTCTCAAGATCATCGAGAAATAACGGTTATTATGAGCAAGGTTATGAATTTTTATACACACATATACAGGCAAACGCTCAAAATCCTTCAAAAAGCTTGAATATTTCTAACTCATCAGAGGCTCTTCCCTCATTATTTAGAGTTTTCTGGACTGTTAATTTTAATTTTCTCATTCATTTTGTTTAAATTGTTTATTATCTCACTGCCAGAGTAAGTTGAAGCTTGATAAAAGCACTCGCTGTGAAGTTGTCTAACATCCGAGGCTTTGAAAAGTTTAAGGCACTTCCAAAACAGTAAAGAATTACATTTTCTAAGCTATTTGACATGGCCAAGAACCTCCCCATCCAAATACCATTGTGAGGATGACAAAGAAATACAGAAAAAAAATACCTTCAGGTCTGTACTGGTTTCACAGAGTTAGGAAATGCTGTGCTTCAAATGTCCTGGCATTTGCATAACTCAATGCAACATGACAGATAAGAACAGTGAAGTAGAATTTATTTATGGCCTTTTTTCATTTGTACAGAGGAAAGTGATTTTCCTATGTCACTGAAAATGGATTTTTTTTTTAATTATAAAACTTGCCTCATCTAGAGCATATTGAAAATTCATCATATTAGCATATGTAAACTGCTACGTCTGCCAGGCATTTTTCAGTTGTGCTGGAGCAAGGTGCAGGCAAGAACTGAAGTTGGTTTCACACCCCAAGACAAGAAATGAAAAGAAGCATTATTTTAAGTAAAAAAGTGTCACAGTTACAGCAAGATCAGTGTTTTCTGCTGAGCATATTTAGGTTGTGTCTGAAGGAGAGCAGAATCACACTGTTCCTTCCCGGCTCTCTGCTGATGCTGCAGAGCTGAGTCACCTCTGAAAACCCAGGCTCACACACATCCAATCCTCCCTCCTTGCCTCAGGACACACTTTGCTCCAGTTCCAGTTTCCAGTTTCCCCAGCCTACAGTAAACCTGGCTGCCCTTCAGGTAGGGAAATCCTACATTGCTGTCCCAGCTCCAAAATCCTTTCACTTCCTTTCAGAGGATTGCAAGGTGCCTCTAGTTTTAGTCCTATTGTTTCTCATCACCCCAGTGTTCAAGAGCTCTTCTTGTGCAGTATCTTTCCTTCTCCCTATGTACAAAGAGGAATTTAGATCCCCTTTTGCCCTTTCCCAGGAAGTAAGGGGATTTATATCTGGCTAGGTCATGAAAGATATATCAGGAATTCTCAGTTGTTTCTTTGCTTTTCTCCTGCATCATTGCATGACCCTGTAAAAATCACTTGTATCCAGATCTAGATGCATTAAAGCTGCACACGGTGTGGATGAGGGGCTGCAGAGCTGCTCCCACCAGACATGACCTGCATGGTAATAGAAAAAGGAGAGGACTAAAGCAAAAGCAACTCTTAAATTTCTCCCTTTGCAGCAGGTGTCTCCCTGTGCATCTCTCCAGGGTTAGTACAAGAGCCATATGCGAACAGCACCAAAATACTTTAAAATGGGCTTGCCTGTGCAAATTGATGTGGCTGTTAGTGGTCCCTGCACAGGGATATTTCCCTGTTCTGGCTCTTTGATCAATAATTTTCAGAGGGGGAAAAAAAAGGATAAAATGCAATTCAGAGGAGAGAAAATAAATAACCTAGTTTTCTTTGTGCCCACGCACAGCAAGGCAGGCTGGGCGATGGGCGTGCAAGGCAGGTCCTCATGGCAAACCGTGGCAGAGGGATCACAGCAGGACAGTGGAGGGACTGAACACTGAAGCCTTTTAGCAGCACTGTGCCTCCATGAAAATGGGGAAGGAGAAAGCAACACAGATTACATCTCACATTGTTCAGGCTAATTGGTGTTGGGATGGCTCCGGTATGGAAGGAGAACTAGTACATCAATAGACTTCTAAAATCTCGGGGAAAAGTAAAAATCAACATATTTAGGCATTTTTTTCTTTTTCAGACATCACGTAGTTAGTGGCTGCTAATTAAGAAATGATCCCAGCGAAAGCTGCTGCCTAATAAATCATTCATTAACAGGCCATTTCAGTGGGGCTGTTGTTTCTAAGCACTGTATTTAGCTGTTTGAAACAACCTTCCCATACTTCAGGGGAATGAAGCAGTTACGATTTAGTCATTACCTGATGGTTAATGATGCAGAGCTCTGTGAGCTGGGCTGGGAAGTGATGGTTGTGCTCTTAGTTTTCTGAAGATCTGGATGGTTCCAAGGGAGTGTTAGGGGATTTGTGGGGTTACTATGGTGATTGGTGCCCCATAAAACCACCGATGGATGATGGACGTGTGTTGCAAACACAGACATATAGACCTTGCTTCTCTCTATACTTTTAATGCTCGGAAGATTTTGATATCACTAGACTATCAATTAGGGTGAGATTACCTGTTGTGCTGCTCCCCCAGATCAACAGCCCCTGAAATGTAAATAGCTGAATGCTTTTCACTGCACAGTTACCCGGAACTGCTATTGGGTTTTTTCCGCTCTACGTGTTTATTAGGGGTTTAGAAATGGCAACGCACTGATCACAGATGTGTTGGACCTTCCTTACATTCTTGCTTTTGCTCTTTCAGTTACAGTTTTATTTTCTTGTTCAAAAGTCAGAGGCTGGACACAGAGATGCTGGTTCAGTGTTTTCAGCCTGTGGGATAGAGGGATCCTCTCCACTCTCATTGCAGGGAGAAGGTGAATAATTTTCTGCCCTAACAGTGGTGTTGCGACTCTAAATGCCAATCCCTAATTTCCTTGCATTAGTTCTATTTCAAATCTGAATCCACATTTCAGCTAACATGGAAAGCTATTTTGTGGATGCAGCATTTCCACTCTACAAAGAACTCTGTTTCAGAATGTTATACCAAGCAGATTATGAGTATATGGACAGACGCATATGGATAGGCCACCTGTAGTCTGTAAATAATTCAAATGTTAATTGTTGTGTTTGGCACTTCACTGATGGCTTTTCCTCCAGTAACACCTCAAGCCCTCAAGCAATTATCAGGATCCTGCTGTGCTGAGTCTGATACACTTTGTTAGAAAGGGCAGTCCACAGCCCAGAGAGTTTGCTCTCTAGTTACACAATCCAGGCTTCCAAGAAAACATCATTAAACAAACCAAAATTGCAAGATTACTTTATTCCTGTTCATCATGTCAATTAACTGTGATCCAGCTCTGATTAAAAGGTTTGCATTCAGTACATTGCTGGGCTGACAGAGAAGTGCCTAATGTATTGCACTGCAGAGATAAAGTTCCAAAAATTCCCATATCATTAAAAACCTTGTGGCAAATAAGGATTCTGTCTTTCCTGATGCTCCAGCTCACAGTATTTCTGGGAACAGCAAAGATCGGCCCAGGTCATATAGTGTTAAAAACCCATGAAGCTCACCTCAGTCTAGCTGCTGGTTTTAGGGTTGGGTTTCTTGTTTGTCTTAAGCCACTGATGTGATTAAACACCTCACAAAAATGTAGCATCTGCAGTTATCTGTGGAAGGGGAAAAAATACGTGGTTTTAAAATGAAAACCCAGGACTAGTAAAATTTATTTCTGGTTCTTCCTGAGAGAGATGGAATTGTTCAGCCTGCAGAAAAAAAGGCTCCAGGGAGACCTTAGAACACCTTCTGGTACTTCCAATAATTCCCATCTCTTTACATGGGCAGATAATGATAGGAAAGGGGGAATGGCTTTAAACTAGAGGAGAGATTTAGATTATATATTAGGAAGAAATTCTTTACTCGGTGTGCAGTGAAGCAGAGCTTTCCCAGAGCAGTTGTGGATACCTCATCCCTGGAGGTGGTCAAGACCAGGTTGGATGAGGCTGGGAACAACTTGGTCTAGTGGATGGTGTCCCTGCCCATGGCAGGGGTGTTGGAACTGGTTGATCTTTAAGGTCCCTTCCAGCACAAACCATTCTGTGATTCTGCCAATAGCTCCACAGCTGTCCCTCGCTGAAGCCTGTTAGCAGCACTCCCTTGGTTCCCTATCTACATTGCAAGGTCTGTGTGCAAGTCCTTGCCTACTGCAGGAGATGCTGCACAAGCACAATTATCCTGACAAAACTCATCAGATACCATGGGGATGAGTTCTTAGAGATCCTTCTACATTAGAGCTTTTTCTTCTCTTTCAGTCAAGTCTAACATGAAGGTGAAAGAGCCACCACTGTCCTTCACCGTATTTTCTTTGTTTACTCATCAGCCTTTCAAGGTCCTTGAAAAACACTGCTGGAATGTGCTTTCCTTTATCTGGTGTGTGTGTGTGGCTCAGGAGCTCTTCTCGTCTAACTCATCTTTATTCCTGATTCCAGATTTCCTGGGCTGTACTCTGGCATTTCTAACTAAAACATGCAGGTCTCTGCAGAGCGTTTTATATTCTTCTAGCCTCACAAAACACATGCAGAGGTGCTTCCTTTTTGTTAGCACCACTGTTACTACTGAAAAAAATCTTCATGTTTATATTTTACACATATGTATTTATATTTATAGATATCTATATCACTCTCCTATCAACTTTACTCTGTAGTATCACAGCCTTTCTCTACAACAGTGAATTATTTATATCTTGTTGTGGGTGTGGGGTTTTTGCCATGCTGGACTGAACTCTGCTGTTTTCTTAACTCATGAGTGGTTTGCCGCTCAAAAAAAGACTTAAAAGCATAGCACTATTACAAAGAGAGGATCAAAGCCTTATCCCAGCATCCTGGTTGGTTTGTCCTTTTCAAAACACTTGAAAACAGAGACAAAATGCTGTCTGTGATTTGATCTTACCTACTCTGGGTCTTTGTGTACTTTTCTTGTTCACATATCATATTTCAATGATGCCAGCCCAGCATTTTATTTATAAAGCTATTCAATCACCTTTCTTTAAAAAGTACATTTTAATAGGTGCCAGCATCAGACCAGCTGAGCCCAGGCAATTCTGTTGATGCCAACAAGTGCAGGAACAAATAAAAAAATAGATCCTATTTTAAAGATACATTAAATATATAATTTTTATTATCTATTTAATGTATTTATATATAAAGGTGTATCCATATGATATATAAATGTATAACACACTATGTATATATTTAATATAGAAATGTAATAAATCTTAAACGTTCTGTATTAATGTTAAGAGAAGCTTTTCATCAACCTCAGAGAACCAGTGTAGGGTCTTTGGGTCACCACATTTTCTTCTGTGTTTCCACATGGAAGATATGTGGGAGGTTTGGCACAAAGAACTTACTTTCCTTAACAATGTGCAGACTTTTACAAACCATATGTTGCTAACTTTTCTGAGTCAGAAGAATTAATTTATATTCCACTTAGGAATGTTTATTGCACTTCCTAAATTACCTCAGAATCTGTAGATCAATGCTCGTGTATATATATATACACATACGTGCACATGAATATATATATGTGTGTGTGTATATATATACATACACATAAAATTGAGAATGTCTCATGGTTGAAAGGTTGCAGCAAGTTGCAGGGTAGGGCAGAAGCATACAACACAGAGTGACATAAAATACATCCACCTTCTTTTTAGACCAGGAATACCACAACCAGGAAAATTTCCCACCAATTTCCATTCTGTCCTGGTATTTCGAGCCACCTTCTTATGGAGGGTTTCTTACTGGTATTTCCCTCCTCTTCCTCCCTCACATCCTTGGTCTTTTTATCCTTACCAGCCAAAATTCAGAGTTCACCACCTGTGCACTGAGCAAGCAATCAAGTACTCAGCAGTGCAAAGATGGATACCAGTAGTATGAGCCCATGGCTTTTTCTTTCTTTGTTTCTGCAGATTCATGATCAAGAGGATGCTTCCATTTTGGTTCCATTTAAATGGAAATCTACTCTGTCAACATCAAAATCGGGCTTTAAATGGGTGTTTGTCATTCGGGCTTGATTGCTGGAACAGCACAAGAGAAAAGCAGGTGAAAAGCCAGAAATCATCACTTAGTGGCTGGGTATTTAATAGCTCTGTGTGACCCAACAACCCATCCTGCAGCTGAAGCCCCTGTAAGAGGCAGAACTTCCCAAATCCTGTGAACAATATACTCTGAGCGGTCACTCTGTGGCAGAGAATTTTACCTCTGTAAGATAAAGAAATCTTAGTGAAATTCCCATTTAAAGATGTAAAGGGAAGAAAGGTGACCTCTAAAATCATCAGGTCCAAGCACTAACGCAGCACTGCCAAGCCCACCACTAAACCATTTCCCCAAAGTGCCACACCTACATGTCTTTTAAATACCTCCTGAGATGGTCACTCCATCACTACATCTCCTGGGCATCTGGTTCCAAAGCCTGACAACCCTTTCCACGAAGAAATTTCTCCTCATCTCCGATCTGAACCTCCTCTAGTACTACTTGAGGACATTTCCCCTTGTCCTGTCAGATGTTACTTGTGAGAAAAGACCAATCCCCACCTGGCTACAAGCTCCTTTCAGGGAGTTGTAGAGAGTGATAAGGTCCCTCCTAAACCTTCTTTCCTCTAGGCCAAACACCCCCACCTCCCTCAGCAGTTCCTCATCAGACTTGTGCTCCAGACCCTTCCCCAGCTCTGTTGCCCTTCTCTGGACATGCTCCAGCACCTCAATGTCCTTCTTGTAGTGAGGAGCCCAGAACTGAACACAGGATTGGAGGTGCAGCCTCACCAGTGACCAGTAGAGGATGAATACCAAGGACAGAAGAACAGGTGGCTACATCCTCATCTGATGCTGGTCTCTGTGGCTACACTTCTAGTGAGTCAAGAACAGTTTGTGCTATTGGAAAATCTGGTCCTCTGTCTTTGGCGAATAATTTGGCCACTCAAAAGAAAAGGCATATTGCATCATTTTTGTTCTGGGCTGTTTCCAAGAGTCATTGCCAGCTGACCAGAGGGGGGTGACAAGAGCTACTGAGGTCATTTGTCTCCCCCCTCCCTAGACAGCACATATGGCATGTTAAGGAGCTCAGCCCTTGGCTCTTGAGGAAGACAAACTGCAGGTTCATTCTACAGAAGAAAACTTCTTGAAGCATTGCAGTAAAATGGATCAAACAGTCCTACTAACCATGCAGGAGAAAACAAGTGTACTTCTCTCAGTCTTCACTATATGATGTAACTGCCATCCTACAACACACTTCCCTGGCATGCCAGATCACATCATGTACTAGATAGAGCTTTATGTTAAATTATGCACTGCAAAGGAAAAGGATCAGAGCACTGAAGATAGCAGTAGGCATTATTGGATTTACTTTATTGCATATTGTATAGATTGGAAATAGCTTAGAAGCTCGTAACTCCTCAAACAGAGGAAATTTTGCCACCCACAGGTTGAAAATTCTGGTGAGAATGTTGCTTTCATTCCACAAATAAGTGGTTAAAATGTCTATTGTCTGTATTGCCAAAGACCAGCATGCAGAGATCTTAAGTAACCAGTAAAAAATGAAATTCACTTTGTAATAATGAGACTTGAACATAATGAGAATACAGATTTCTTCTTTCTCTTTGCCTTTCGTTTTTGAGCTTGCCAAGAATGTATTTTATGGCTTTCTTCTGTAAACCAGTTAAAAACCCCTACAAAGTCAGGCAACTGAGGGAGGTGCCAAAGTTTTAAGAAATTTGCCTAGACCAAGGTTTTCAACACAACTCTGAAGTTTACAGCACTGTCTCATCACATGCATAGGGAGCTGGCCTGAAGCAGGAGGAGAGTGACAGGCACATAGAGGAGGGATGCATTAGCTGCCAATAATTACTCCTCTGTGTTACTGCTGGTAAGTATCAACAGGGTGCTAGTTATAGGGCACTCAGCAGAAGCAGAGAAATTATTCCTTTTAATCCTGGACCATTAGGAAAATAATGGGAGGGGAAGGGAGAAAGTCTTCTGCCTACCCTAAATGTATGAGCTAAAGCCAGTGTTGGATACAAAATACTGAATAATTTTAAAAAGCTCTAATTCCCTCAGTAGGAAAAAACATATTCTTCTGTGTACACACGCAAGCACACACTTTTTTAAAAAGCTGGTTGGAATAGGTATATATTGATTTACATCAAGTAGAGATTTGGCTCCATGGCTAGGATCACACATGCCCATCTCTCCTCTATGGCAGATTGTCTGAATCCCAGTTGGACTTTTCATATTTGAGATAATATAATATATAT
>VZRR01012883.1:509590-579415 GCA_013398015.1 Oreocharis arfaki | reverse complement strand
TATTTTATATATTTTATATATATAATATATATAATCTCAGCATTAGTGAAGCCAAACTAACCAGTCCAGTATCATTTTCTTGTTCTTATATACCAGGGCCTAATTCTGCTTCTTACTGATGCCAAGAGGCTCAGAGCAGGACCCTGCCTGGTAACACTGTGCTTCTGCTGTGCAGCTCACACTGCCAGGGCATCACACAGTATTTATATTTACAGCTAAAGACAGATATGCAATTGTGCCTTGACATATACATGCAAAGCTTTCTATTTCTGTTAGTTTTGAAGCTCACTGTTTGGATCATGTTCTATTATTACAAAAAGTTAAGTCTTGCAGACAAGGTATTTACTCAATCCTTGACAGTGTGCATTAGCAGTTCAGGCACCGCAGGTAGCTCACAGCTCAAGGAGCTGCAAAGCCTTGAAGAGAAGACAACCCCACTGCCAAGCACAGAGCCAAACTGCTGATGTTTTTTTTCTTATAATCAGATAACTTGCTTAACCATTTGATTTGACTCTGTGCAGATTTTGTGAACAATGAAGAGAAGCAAATTGAATGCATGGGCTTCACCAGCTTCACCATTATTTCTCTTTCTGTTTGCTGCATGACATTTAACTCCTTGGCCAATCTCAAACCAAGGCTTCAGAGAGGGGATAGAGGATAATAACAGAGATTCATCCTTATCGTTTTCAGGAACTTATCTCTCCTTTACTTGTTTGGTTGGTTTTTGCCTAGTAAAAGACACTTCTTTTTCCATTTTTTCAAGGTGAAATAAATCATAGAATCACAAAATGGTTTGTGTTGGATAGCACCTTAAAGACCATCTCATTCCAGTACTGCTGCCAGGGGCGGGGATACTCATTAGACCAGGTTGCTCAAAGTCCCATCCAACCTGGCTTTAAACACTTCCAGGGATGGAGCATCCACATCTTCTCTGGGCAACCTGTGCCTGTGCCTCCCATCGTCTCAAGTGAAGGATTTCTTTCTAATACCTAATCTAAATTTACCCTCTGTCAGTTTAAAGCCATTCCCCTTGTCCTGTCACTACCTGCCCTTGTAAAAAGTTCCTCCACAGCTTTCCTGTAGGACCACTTCAGGTACTGAAATATCAGTCACATCCATGTAATTCCTGACCTGTACTGCAGTGCACAGACAAAACCCAAGTGTCTGGAAACAATGTGCTGCACATTTAGCCAGAACATAAAAACAAAACAACAAAAACCCCACCAGAAACTCTGCTCTACAGCTGAGACTTAGAGGCTCACGCTGGTTTTGCCATTTAATTTGCCACAGGATAATTAGAGCCTCCTATGATGATTTTCCCTTTGTGGAGAGGGAGATGCAGACCCTTCAGCACAGTCTCCCTCCATGCATAAGGCATTTCTCTCCTGCAGCTCTTTTTTTGCCAGCATGGGGTGCAGAGGCTGGCAATTGACCACAGCAGATTGAGAGAGCATTTTTACTCATGGATGTAACAGTGTTTATGCCTTTTATTTTTCCATGTGAGATAAGCTTATTGGTTTTGTTAGTACATTAGAAAAATACGTTAAATACATTTGAAGTTGCTGGAGAAGGGAGAGTTTATATTGTTTGTGGCCCTCTAAGACTTCATACCCATTGCAGTGAAGGCTTATTTTCTCCCATGGACTTCTATAGGTCTTGAAATTAGCCCTGTGTGGGGCTAATTTTTTTGTGGGGTTATGACACCTCCCTGAAATGAAAATAAGCATATTTTCCCATTCTGTGACATGTTTCAACGATTGCTCTTTTACCCTTGGGAATTTGTGTCTTTACTCTGGTGAACGTTAGTTTTAATTTTAAAAAAATATATTTCTATGCAATGAAGGACATACGTAGAGATGATGACCTAGACATGAATATAGACATGGACCAGAGCGATGCCACCAGCTTCTGTGCCTCTGCATGTAGAAGCACCTCTTTCCAAGAAGGGTTAATTTTTGTAACCTACTTCGTGTTGGACACAAGCAAGAGATGGCTAAACTGAAATCTGTGCATGCAGTACGCTGAAGGATCCTTGCTCTTAGCTTGTGGTTATTTTACTCTTTCCAGTCCTATTTGATGTATTACATCAAATACTCATAAGCGCTTCTGTTTCCTTAATGAACTGACTAACATTATTATTTTCAAAGAAAGCCCTTAGATTTCATGAGCCCTACGGCTCTCTTCTCTAGTACTGTTATACAATTTATATTGGACTTGATTTGTCCATCTCATGCTTGCCCATCTCATGCTTGTACTTACGCTACAAAATCTAAATTACATTATCCAGCCTTGCAGCCACTACACATCTCACCTTGTGTATTACAATAAGCTAGTCCTTCCTGGTGACTCTCAATTTCTCCACAGATGCAAATGAAAATAGTTAAAAAGAAATGCACTTAAATCCCAAAAGATATGTGAAGATGCTGATTGCATTTTTCTGTCAGATAAACCTCTGCATTTTTCTGTAGCTTCCAATAAGTCTCAAATACTCCATGCTTATAAAGTGGAATAATCTCTCTGTGTGTGTTTTGGAGGTATGGCAATACAGAAAGTGTTACAGAGTTTTTAAGTCTATGCCAGTAATGGATTAAACCCAGGTTTTATACTTTAATCTGAGGATTAGCTTTCCCTGTAAAACTTGGCACAGACATCTTATGACTTCTCAAAGACATGTTTTGGTCTAGTCATAGCATTTCCAAATTCTGACTCTGGCCAGATGTCGATAAAAGATTCTAGGACCCCAGGTTCCTGACAGACAAACTCAGTGGACAAACCTGCACTATATTAGACACTGAGAAGGGAGCTTTCCTTTCAACTATTTCTTTGAAAGCAACTTTCTGGAAGGAGAAACAGTTCCAGGATACTTAACTTGAAAGGGACAGTCTGTGGATCTGATCTGAATCTGGGAGTGAAGAGAGCAGAACACTCTTAGAATCATGGAATTATTTAGATTGGAAAAGACCTCTAAGGTCATCGAGTCCAACCATTGATCCAGCAGTGTCAAGCCCACCACTAAACCATGTCCCTAAGTGCCATATCTACATACCTTCTGAACTTCCGGGGATGGTGGTTCCACAGCTTCTCTGATCAGCCTGCTTGACAACTCTGTAATAGTGTACCTTGAGCTATCCCAGATGTTTTGAGCAGGGAGAGATTCATACTCCTGGTCACCCATGTGAGCATTCAAACACAATCCCTAGCAGTGCTGCTCAGACTTTTTAAGCCATTAAAGCAGTAAGAGTGAGACAAAATCATGACAAGACTTGGCTGGTAATGTGGTAGGCATGGCCAGGAGGTGCAGGTGTGTGGGATGTCTCTTGGTGAGCCATGCATGGTCATAGAGTCATAGAATGGGTTGGGTTGGAAGGCACCTTAAACATCATCCAATTCCACCCCCCCGCCATAATACCTTCCTCTAGAGCAGGTTTTTCAAAGCCCCATCTAACCCAGTCTTGAACACTTATGGAGTGGGACATCCACAGCTTCTCTGGATAACCTGTTCCAATGCCTCACTACCCTCACAATGACGAATTTCTTCCTAATATCCAATCTAACTGTACCCACTGTCGGTTTAAAGCCGTTCCGCTTTGTTCCATCACTACACATCCTTGTTAAAAGTCCTTCTTTGGCTCTCTTGTTAGAGGTTTAGATTTTCTCAATGTAGTTTTGCTCAGGAGTCCAGACATCCGAAATACTGGATGTTGCCCCTGTCCCCCAGAGCAGGAGCTGCAAGCTGTCTACATCTCTGCCAAGCTCATGTAACATGGACACCCATCCAACCATCCAAATACTAGTGTTTAACAGCTCTGCCTCACATTCTTACCCTGTGCTTCCTGGTCTATTTTTATAAGTAGAATTTACAGTTTCACCCTGCAGCACCCACAGAAGTGCACAAACACGTAAGAAGGAATCACGTTCACTGCAGCAGTATTAACTCCAGTAAATGGAGATGACAACTGCCCCCCCGGCTCCTCATCTCCTACAAGGGAAAGAAAAGACAACCCATAAAAAGAGGCTGAAAAAGAAAGAGAAAGTCACATGAATCAACACAAATAGGAGCATCTCACACAAAGAACAGACTCAATCAGCTGGGCAAGGGACCTGGTGGGAGTGACATACCCACCACGCTGCCAATTACAATGGAATCTCACTGCATTGTGATGGAAAAGACACTTTCTCCTTCTTCCTTACAGCTACTTTGGTAATAGGCAATTTATCTTAATAACAGTGGGAAAGAAAATACTCTAGTGGAAGTGGTGTATACCAACTAACTGTGAAGTAGGCAGAAAGAAATGCAGAAAAGAAACCTTTGCTGCAGCCTCCATCACTCTTGTGTACCATACAGTATTTCCTTAAAAATAAAAAGGGGGGGCTTTTTTATGTTCCTTTATGTCTGCCCTCCCCAGGGTCTAATGCCTGGGGACCTAGTGCAGAAATTCAGATGGCTGAATCTTACCCACAATTTTTACACCTCCATTTGCAGCACCATAGCAGCACCTCCAAACTCAGTAGCACCCAGTAGGCCACTTCTATCAGCCTTGATCTGCCATTCTTCTGCTGATTTCTATGTGCTGTTTTCCTCTGCTGTGGGATCCTCAGGTATATTCTGGCCTTAGAGAGTATTTTCATTATTTGACCTGCCTAATCAGAACCAGTTTTCAAACTCCACTTTTATTAACTTGGAAAAAAAAGAGAGGTTTCAGACAAAGCTGATGGTAAACAGATGCTGTTCAGCTAATAGTGGTTGGTTCTCTAGGTACTCAAGCACAGGGATGGGTCTGAAAAGAACAAAACCTTCCCAGCACTTGTTTTAATGAGTAGGCTTTCTTGCATTTGATCATCTGTTTTCTCAGAGGAAAATGTTAAGAAGGCTTGTGATTAGCCAGAGGCAATTCACTACCCAATATAACACAGACGTGGGGGAGTGAACTGCTGATGCTCCATGTCACACACAGTCCCCTTCCCCCTCCCTCCGCATCCTCAGCTACTGTGGCAGCTGAATCCAAGCCACTGGATGTACAGCCTGGAATCATAGGATGAAAATAATTGTGAAACAATAACTTCTGTAGCAAAGCAAACCGAGGCAGCTTGCAGAGACTGTCAATCTCCACACTTACAAGCCGCAATCTATTTTCACCACTGTAGGCTGCCAGGTTAATTAAATGGGACTCCTCGTGGTGTCAGGAAGGAAGTCAAGCAGCAAGTGTTTGTAGAAACAGGCTTTAAAGAGAACAGCACATGAGAAACAGAATAAATTTCCTGGGAACACATGCTTTTGTACATTTGTTGGGAGATGTAATATGCCCTGGCTGCTGCAGAGGGTCCCTTCCTAAGTGGTGTGTCCCAGTTAGCCCTGGTGCAGTAATGCCTCTGTTCCTCACTTCTAGGGATGTTGGGATGAAGCCTCAGCTCAAAGTATTTTGTCATCAATGCTACTCCCTGACAAAAAGCCAGGTCCAGAGAGCTACTGAACGCCTCCAGCTTCTATGTTTTTCAGGATAAGCCCTGAAAGTCTTCACATCACATTTTTCTCTTTTTGTCTCTTTTTTTTACAGCCAGTGAGACAATGTTCCTGTGTTTTCTTCTCTTTTATGACTCATAAAACTCACTCTCCCTTTAATGTAGAAGCAGCAGTATCCTCCTTCTTTGTGCTGAAAAATGCACAATTACCACAATTAAGGCAGTCATATAACATCTGACTGCTTTATTTTTCACATTATGGTGAGAATGCTGCAGGAGTTTCCTAGACTTGATGGCAGGACTAGAAAAATGACCATTTTCAGGAGTTCCCATTTCCTTATCCAGTATCTCCTCACCTGGACTCCTTGGGGAATTTAAAGCACTAAAGTCTCAAAGTCACACAAGTAGTTGTCTATTAGTATAAATCACATCAACTTGTTAACTATTCAGTGCAACTGTTAACACTTACCCAGCTTGTGTCATCCATTGGTGATATTTCCTCCAAATTAAGGTGCATCCATCCTTTCTTGACTGTTTTTCACGCCAAGCTCATGCAATTAGAAAAGGGGGATGAATACAAGGTCATCTAGGATATATTTCAATTCACGTCACCTGTTTTGTATATTTAACCCACAGAGTTATGTAAAAGGATTACTTGTGGCATCACTAAAGTTGCCCCATAAGTTCAGAATGGCAATTGGGAAAGGGACCAGTTAGATTGTCAGCCCAGAGTTTAAGCAGCAGGAGTGTCTGCTGAGGTGGAAGATAAAGCTGCTGGCTGAATTGAGCAGATCAAGTGTGAACGAGCCTAAACCACTTCTGTTCTTCCTTAATACAGAATAATTCTGGTGGACTTACTGTTGCCTGGATAGACACCATTGCACTGCAGAACTGAACCTAACTTAATAAATCATGATTCCCACAATAACCTTTAATGGTCACTTGTCCATTCAGTAAAAAATTTCTGAGGGCACATTTTAAAGAGACATCTTGATTTTTAGCATGTTTTAGGTAGATTCCGTGTATCCTCCTTTAAATTCCATCTCTGACTTCCCTAGAATAATCTCTTTTCTATATTATTATTTAGACTATTTTTCTGGGTATGAATATCCACTCTTTTCATTTATATGCAGAACCAGTTTTTATTACTAAACAGAACAAACAAAATCAATCCTTTCTTCTCACATGGAAAAATAAAGAATTTAATGGAAAAAGATGGATTATCTATAAGTTTCTGAGAAATTTTATTCAATTTAGAAGAGAAAAATACCTAATTCGCTGTCATGTTTTATGTGAGTTCAGAGTCATTCCTGTGAAACCCTTTGGCATAGTTCCTGTTCACCCATTTTACACTTTCCATAAGAGCTGTAAGACTGTATATGTGCAAGAAAGAAAACCTTGGCTGTTTTTAATGCTTCATTCCTTTCAAAATAAGTATAGAGCTCAGCAAAAATTACTATCAGACCCAAGTATCAATGACCATTCTTTATGCTAATCTTTCCATTTCCTGCTATTACCAGTTCCAGGGTCAACAGCTAAAAAAAAAATAATACTGAACTATTGTAAAATCATCTGTCATTTTATTTTCTCCCCCCAGTCTCTTAAAGAATGTCTGCAATGAATTACCTCCGTGTCTGAAATGAATTACTACTCCATCCCACACAAACACACCATCATTACCTGCCCCAAGCAAGGTCTGGAACTATATTGCTCTTGTATGTTAAACAATAGTCAAGCAATGGTGAGATGCAATTGATTATGTGAAATGTTAGAAAGCTTTAGTAAATCAGTTTCTCTGAAGTCATCTGGGCTTTAGGTGTAGCTGGTTTTGGTTTAAAAGTTTATGACACTTTCTTTTCTTTTCTTTTCTTTTCTTTTCTTTTCTTTTCTTTTCTTTTCTTTTCTTTTCTTTTCTTTTCTTTTCTTTTCTTTTCTTTTCTTTTCTCCTCTCCTCTCTTCTCTCCTCTCTTCTCTCTTCTCTTCTCTTCTCTTCTCTTTTCTCTTCTCTTCTCTTCTCTTCCTCTTATATTTTTCTTTCGTTTTCTTTTGCTTGTTCTTTTGTTTTCTTTGATTTCTTGTTTCCTTCTACTCCTTCCTTCCTTCCCTCCTTCCTTCCTTCCTTCCTTCCTTCCTTCCTTCTTTCCTTCCTTCTGTTTTCTTCCCTCCATTGTTCCCTTCTTTTTGAAAATTTTCTTGATGATGACACTGAAGAAAGTAAATTGTCCAAATCTTTGAGAACCATGCCCTGTCATTCCCAAGACCCTACTCCCTCATCAAATCCCAACTCACACTATGGACAGAGATAAACATTTCGTCTTGAAGCCAGATTGGTGCTTCGCTCTGATCTCTTTTACTGGAAACAGCTACTTTGTTCTTCAGATGCGTAGAAGTGTTCATCTCATTTTCAGTCTCAAATTATTCACATTCTATACTACCTCAGTTGCTTTTCTCTCTTGCCAGTGTTTACCTGCTTGATATAGTGCATATTGCATATTGCCTGCCTGAATTTGTTTTCCTATTTTAGGCAAGACAAGTCAGCTTAACAGGTAGTTCCCCTCCTTTGGTTTTCATTTGTTTGTTTAGGAATGCCCTATTGTAATTTAATTTTATTTCTTCAGGGGCAAATTTCCTAAATCAGAAGAAGCCACCTATCTCTCTTTGTCATTCAGGTAACACCACAATAATGAAACTGTAATCTGGAGGCAGTGCTCCCCACTACATTGCAATTAAAATCCCCCTTAACCACTAATTGCAATTAGAATACCACTTTCTTATAACAACAGGCAGCCTAACAAGTGTTAAGAGAGAGTTTGGAAGGAAGACAAATCAGCACATCTCTTCAATTTTTAGCACAAAACTGGCTGAAGTTTGTATTCAGATTTATGTCCCATTTCAAACCAAACTTCAATCCAACTAGATGCCCAGCACCATTATACAAGCCATAAACAACATCCATGCGTTCCCATTTTTTAGTCAAAACCCATGTATACTGATGTCAGTGCAATAAGATTCCACAGTCATAGTGTCTGTACCCTTTACAAAGACCACAGTGGAAATGGGGTTACTGTGAGATTCACTTTTAATGCCACGGTGCCCAGGCACTTGTTTCTCCCTGTTTCGACTCTTGGTTTCATTCCTCTGCTCAGGTGTTGCTTCTATTTAAAGGTATCTCCTTAATTTGAGGAGAAAATATGCTGGAGCACAGTATAAGTGAGAACAATCTCTAGTAGAGCTGCTGCATGACGCACATAAATCATGCCAAGAAGAGGTGCAGGCTGAACTGTGCTGGTGTTACTCCCACTCTGGTATCAGGCAAGAAATGCACGGAAATGAAAGGCGAACACGTGGTGGGGCAGCAGCTCGTGCTGCAGCACCTTTTTGGATGGCACAAATGAGAAAGTCAGTGGAGCTGCTGCACTGTGTCACTATAATGGGGGTCAGGATCCAGAGCGGCGGCACTCTATCTATTATTGGGAAATAACAGATACACACAAAGGAATAATCAGGCAGTACTTTGCCCTGTAGATCTCTTACTGGTTTTCGTGCATATTGAGATCAAAGGCCATAACCTCCTTTTCAAGTGGTGCACTGGGAAATGTATTGGGTTAGAGATTTGGGTCTGATGTACACTGAGATCTCTAAGACAGATTTCAAAAGCCTGTATGATGAGCACTGCAGGTATGGGGAATAAAAAGATTTGT
Organism: Oreocharis arfaki; assembly: GCA_013398015.1. Lineage (NCBI taxonomy): Eukaryota > Metazoa > Chordata > Aves > Passeriformes > Paramythiidae > Oreocharis > Oreocharis arfaki. The sequence goes on along the minus strand of VZRR01012883.1, from coordinate 570,254 downwards.
AGTGTGGTCCCAGACATTCTAGTTGCATGTCTAGTGCAGATCAAAAAATTGCTTGCAGAGTTGTTGTTTGTGTCATCTCTTACTCGACCAGCTAAAGTGCAAATAGGTGAAGATCCTGCCTCAGACACAAATCCATAATTATTCTGAATGCTTAAATTTTTTTCATGGGATTTCTCCTCAGCCCACATCTGCAAGGAAAAGATAGCATGGAATCGCAGAATCACAAAATGGTTTGGGTTGGAAAGATCAACCAATTCCAACCCCCCTGCCATGGGCAGGGACACCTTCCACTAGAGCAGGTTGCTCAGAGCCCCATCCAACCTGGTCTTGAACACTTCCAGGGATGAGGCAGCCACACCTTCTCTGGTGTCTTCTCACACCTATCTGGACAACCTGTGATAGTGCCTCACCACCTTCACAGTAAAGCATTTCTTCCTAAAATCTAATCTAAACTTCCCCTCTATCAAAGTCATTCCCCTTGTCCTATCAGTATCCATCACCATCTCCATATCTAAAACATGCTGCCCAGTGACACGAGGGGACTTGCCAAGGTTTTGAACAGACAAGGGTGAAAATTTACTGCTTTTGGGGAATTGCTTGAAGAAAAAATGCAAAGATCCCCTGAAACATCCTAAGCCAACTATCCAGCATCCATCCACTCATCTATGCTGTGCAAAGGAGGAAATGGCACAGGCAGTGTTGAAAATACAAAATGTTCCTGTTAAAAGGGAGAATCTCATTGCTGAGTTTAACTGCTTTGCTGTGTGCATAACGGAGCTGAGAGTTGGTAGAGGATGGGACAAAACCGGTTGGGCATGGTAGGAAGGATGTACAGATCTTTTCCATCGTTAGCCAGGAACAATAATTACGCTCTAAGAGCAAAAGCCTGAAACAAAGGCTGAGCAGTGCAGGGGTTTTGCAGTGGTTATCATATTGAGTATCTTCACTGGTGTATTTCTAAGCCAGGCGAAAGCCTTTTATACAGCTGTGGCTGAGCCCTCACTTTATAACTGAACTTTAGATTTCATCAGTGATTTATCAGTGACAAATTGAGTGTCTCACAGAAAGTTCTGTTAAACCACTAAGCACTATGAATTGCATCAGATCAGCAAACGCGAGCAAGAAGCAGAGTCTGTCCACAGAGCGGTGAATTACTTGGCAAGGGCTCAATGGCTTGGGGTGATTCCAGTGTTTTTAACAGCAGAGGAGCAGTGATGCTCCCGGCTTCCAGTCTGCACACCCCGTGTATGCTCAGCACCTCACCCTTTCTGATCAGCCCCAACACTCCTTCAGTGCCCTTCACCCAGCTGCAACCTGCCTTCATTATTTACTGTTGGCAAGAGAAAAACAATTCTCTGTAAAATAGCCAGTGGGGAGTGGGAATTTTTATGGCTGACTGCAGAATTTTTTTTTAGGCTCTTTATCATCCCTATTTATTGTCACCTCTTCACACCACTCTGGAATCTGTCTGTTTGTCTCTCTGTTTACTTTAGGTATATTAATTGTGCACCAAATAAATGTGCATTTACCGAGGGGTGAGTCACAAACCATCTTCCTTGGCTGGCGTTTATGGTGATTTGGCTCCTATCCAAAACATCTGTCCTGGCCCATTTACAGCATTGTGTGGCCGGCATTCAGATGCTCTGCAGGGCCCTTAATGCTGTTGGCCATGGCTCTCAGCAGCTCTCATCTCAATAATGCAGCCGAGCAGTGAGTCAAGAGGCCGCTGACACGGTCTGTGCCTATCATGAGGTTTTTTGGAGGACGTGGGCACACAGTCAAACCTCACTGAATTGCTGTACTTCGATGAGTTAGGGCTGTGCAGCTGGGCCAGCATGTTCTGAGCTCCCTCTCTGCAAAATAGAAGAATTCAGCATAAAGAAAGAATAGCAAAGCTGTATTTTCCATCTCACGATTTGGAACTGTGCCTCAAGACAGGAGCAGATTTCCACGGATGTGGAGATCACAAGTGCATTTCTGTGCTTCTCAGCATCAGCCAGTGTGGAATGCACCTCTGCATCATACAACATTGTCCCCTCCAGATTCATGGGACCTGCACCCACCCTGTTGAGGTACAGCAGCACAGGTGATGGCATGCTAATAGGCATCCATAATTCAGCTGCATTTGTCTGTGTGTCCTTTCCTAGAGAGAGAGAGTCCTACAGTCGCTGTGGATTCATTCCCCAAAGCAGTAATTTTTTCTTTATGTCATTAGGGCTGCTGTCTCTCAAAGGGACTCTAGTCCTCATTCCCTCATGCAGACTTCTGACAGATGCTCAGGAGGGGAACAGGATGGTTCAGGAAATCTTTAAGAAGGATAAAGGAGGGTTTGCACTTAGCAAATGCAAATTTGGGGGAAAAAAGAGGAGTGTCTCAGAAAAGGTGATGGGAAAGCTTTCAGGTTCATCAAATCACTCTCATTGGAGCAAAGGGCTACAGTTGCTCCACAGGCAGTTCCACAGATATTGAGTTTGGGGCATCCTCACTAAATCTACTTAAGAATACAGTAAGGTGGTGGTACTTCCAATTGTTTTATACAACAGCAATACCCTCAGAGTTGTCTGCTGTTTCTGACTTAATCAATAAAGGCCATTAGAAGCTCACTTTTCTGCTAATACTACTCAGAGTACATCTTGTTGGGAGGGTTTTTTTATGACATTAAATGACACAGTGCATTGATTTCTCATGAGAGATACAGCTCAGGGTTTTTGTCATCCCATCACATAACACAGTTTCCTTGCTACATTTCTAACTGCTGGAACTTAATATTCACTGTCAATGAAACACCTTACTAAGTTTTAAATATTTTTTAAAGAGAAGTGAAAGCAAATGTCTTTAAAATATTTATATAGATAGAGATTCACCTAGTATGAGAATGTCTAGTCACCTTATTTATATATGCATATATGTATATATATACATATATATTTATATAGCAAATAACACCATCAGTCAAGTATTGTTTTTTAAAGGAAGTGGGTCCTAAACGTTCTCCCGAAAAGCATCCAACAGAGATTCCTGGAGTGAAGTTCTCTGACTATATATATATTGCACACAGTAAAGCATGGTACTTTAAAAACCTTTGTCCTTCCACAGCAAGTTGGACAGCATTTCTGAGAGGATAAGTGCAGACCTCAGGATTCAAACTATGCCAAGGAGGCTTTGGGATCTGAAGTTGAGCTGGCAGGTCCTTAACATCTGTATTTCTGTTGTGGGGTTGAAAAACTAGTCCACAAACCAGTGCAATATCCTTAGGCCATCCCAAACTCAGTTTACTTCAAAATCATGGAATGATGAAATGGTTGATGCTGGAAGGGACCTCTGCAGATTATGTGGTCCAAGCCCCCTGCTCAAGCTGGACCACCAAAAGCCAGTTGCCCGGGACTGTGACCTGATGACTTTTGAATACCTCCAAGGATGGAGACTCCATAAACTGTCTGGGCAACATGTGCCAGCACTTGGTCAACCTCCCAGTAAAAAAAAAGGTTTCTTTCTTAGCAGTTTCCACAGTCTATTGTCAGTCCGCTGAGCCCTGCAGCTTCTCATGCACTTAGAAACAGCAACAGGGTTGAATTTGAATGCCAGAGAAGACCATAAAAAAAGCATTATGTTAAAGATTCTCAGGCCACTTAGAAAAGGATTCATCTCAGGCAGTTTTAGTCAGGCAGAACAGAGCCATTAGTTCCAAGCTGGTCCTCTAGGCAGTCTTGGTATTCAGCAGAAAGAGACAAGTATCTCTGCAGGGTGATGAATGCCACCAAAACAAGTGCCTCAGGGAACAGCTCTCACTTCAGAGGTGCTACAGTGTTTCTATTCTCATCATTACAGGAAGTGGCCTGCTGCTGAAACAAGACTGCTGAGATCAAGTACATTGGATGCCTCTCCTGGTTCAGAGGTGCTCGTTCTCTGGCTGCTGCTGGGAACAGCACTGGTGCTGGTCACAGAAAGGAAGGATACTATAGGCAGTACAGGGCTGAGCATCTTCTGCTTGCTTCTGTCAAAAGAAGCTGGGATCTCTGGATGATGGGCCAGTGAAGAGTTTGCTAAAATGAAAAATAATATTATAACAGGGTTAGATTACAAAGAAGCCACACGTACCATATGTACACAATGGAGCAGATGTAAACATGCTTTTTCTCTCTGCTAGTCTTGTCCAGACTACTTTGAACTTGATTGCAACAGTGGATAAAAAGACAGTTGATTGTATCTAACATGGACTTCAAATAAAAGTCTTTAGCAGAAGAGATTAAGGAAAAGATGTATGATTGGAATATATTTAATACAACCTTTTCTGACTTGAAAAAGCAGTGAAGAGGGAAGGGGCAACACTGGCAGATGACATAAAAGCAGAGCCAGAAGTGTCTAAGGAGGAAGTCCAGGGCAGCCTTCCAAAGGAAAGGAACAACTGAACCATTGTCTGGGAAAACACAGATGACAAAAATCAGAGGTGAGAATACACAGGTTGGAGGCTCCAGCACATTGATAGATTATGAAGGGTTTTAGGAGAGAATTGTTTGGTCCCTATGAATAACAGCTCAGGGAAATCATGCACTCAGTGCAGAACTGTGTTTATCAAAATGGATGCCTTTGTAGAATATTAAAACTGGATTTTAAGAATAATGCCTCAAACAGCCTAATGTCACATGACTGTGGCGGCAGAAGCTGGGTAAGAAAGCAGTGACTGGTTCAGGGAATTTCAAATCAGACCTTCAGAAATCAGATTTCAGTGCCAAAGTAATTTTAGTTTTTAAATTACATAGAGCATAATAATAGAGAAGAAAAGAACAGATCTAAATAAACAACTCATTTTACATTTAGAGAAATAGATGGATTTCAGAGTGGAAGAAGTCTTGCACAGCACAGAAAATACTAGGAAGAATGCAAAGGTGAGAGAGAGAGGAAGAGTTACTTTAAAGAAAAGGCAAATAAAAAGGTGTTTCATGGAAGTATATTACATCCTGAGTACTACAGAGACGGTAAACTGGCAGCCTTATTCACTCCCACTCATAAAAGCAAAACAAGAGACATCCATTGCAACAGAAGGGCAGTAAGTTTTGAAGTGATAAAAGGCAGACTTCTAAAGGTAATTTAACCTGTAAAATTCACTGTGACACAGTCATGTTAAGTCAAACTTAAACAAATTTGAAAAAGGAAATGGATATTTATGTTAATAGCAAATAATAACCAGAGTCATGTTGGACAGGAGCTAATAGAAATCCTTCAGACTCTAAGCAAAAAAACCTTTATTTTTTGCCAGAAGTTAGGATAAACCTTCTTTCTATGGGAAAGTTGTTCCATAATTGGTCATGAAAGGTTTCTTACATTTTCCTGTGATTTACCAAAACATATAGTATTAGTCACTGTTGGAGTAAGACTACTGGATTATATGGACCATTGATCTGACCCAGCATGCAATTTTTATGGTCTTGTGAGCAAAATCCAATGGATTTGCAAGGAAACCTTAACAGAATAACAGCTTCAGTTTGAATTTTTCTTACTGCTACAAAGGCCACAGAAAGAGCAACTAAATTCCTGGCAATGACATATCTCTGCAGGCAGGCATGGTAGCAGTACAGGTATCTAATGCTTTTATGCCATTTGCTAAGGATTATACAGCAGTAATCTCTCCCATTAACACTTTGTCTCGTTCTATGTTGAAGATCCCATAATCTTCTCTTTCCCGCCACCCTTCTCAAAATGTACCAAAACAAAAAAATAAATACTGCGTGCATGGTCTAAAACTCAATAACAGAGATTAATTATCAAAGCACAGACCTACTGCTTATTATTCTCTTATAACTTTTCAAATTAGCCAGTCCTCACAGAATTATATCAATTCTCGTTCTTCCTTCCTTTCTTTCTTTCTTTCTTTCCTTCTTTCTTTCTTTCTTTTTCTTTCTTTCCTCCTTCCTTCCTTCTTTCCTTCCTTCCTTCCTTCCTTCCTTCCTTCCTTCCTTCCTTGTGTTCCACTTGATTATCTGCTCCAAGGTAATGCATGTCTCTGTCACTTCCAAGTCCCCACCTTGCACTGCTGGTCACTGACCATCTGTAGTGTTCATGGGGTGTGATATGAGATACTTATTAATCCATTCTCTTTCCATCTCAAGAGACACTTGTTTAGCAGAACAGCATTTCTGGATGCAACCTGACAAAAGGCAATAGCCAGCAGGTTTTAATTTTTCCTCCGATTCTAAACTAAGCAAAACTGAGTTCCGTGCTCTATTCTTGGCACAAGGGCAATCAAGCAGTTTGGTGAAAATTCCACTAGGGATGGTGTACACTTGCCTTTTGTTAACCAAGCAGTGCTTACCAACTTTCAGAACAGTGCTGCCTATCAGCAGTTTTGATGGGCCTGATCCAATTTAATTAGAAACATGTGGGCACACACTGGGCATCAAGAAAGAAGCAAGGAAACTTCTCCTGGAAAGCTGCGTGGGTGAAGGAGGATGGATTTGCCCCCAGACACACAGACGGGCTGACACAGCAGGGTCAAACCATGACCACTGTGAGCCCAGCAACATTAAGCAGGAAATTCATGTGAACTGGAGCTTGAGCCCTGTTTTACTTTCCATGTAAGCACAGTCACACCGTGTTTATACTGAAGCTTGGTAGAGATTCTTTCAAATTATACGTACTAGAGGTGAAGTTAATCCAGCCAATATATTGCTTGCAGCATTTCATTTTTTTTAAGTACCAGCTTTCCTTTTACAGGATCTCATAAAAACAAAACAGTATGTTGCTCTCTTATAGATAACCTACAAGCAGCAGTCAGTGAAGTAGTCCCAGTGTCCAGAGCTACATTATATCTTTGATGTCTCGTTCTGCAGCACAAATATTTCTGCAGAGCAAGACATAATGAAAGTTTATGAGCTTGTTAAGGAACTGACTATTACAAAGAACCATGCTCATTTTGAATCTATTAGAAACACAAGAAAAATAATTTGTCACTTTCCTGTGACTAGAGGGATCTCAGGGCAAAACTCAGATAAGACATCAACACTGTCGGTGATTACTCAGCCTTTTTTCATTACAGTTTATAAAGCCCTGAATAAGAAACCCATTTATACTGGCATTCCAATCCTGAAAATGCAACTTTACAAGACCCAGCTGTGGAAAGGACATTTATTTCCACTTTAGAGATGAGGCAAGTGAATCATGGGTGACGGGTGACTGGCACAAGTTCACGGTAAGGGGGTTTTGGTGCACTGTGGATGACAACATAACAATACCAATAATTATTCTAGTAAATAGAAATCGTGAGTTCCCCTTCTGGGCTATAGTTTGGAGATTTCTCCTATTCTTTCTCAGCTGTTTCTATTTGGTTTCTATTTTATTTTCCTAAACTGAGCATAATGTAGGTGAAAAAAAATCTTCTTTCCCTGGAATCTAAAAGCTTTTCAGAAGTATACAGCTGCTGGATGATGTTCCTATCTGCCTGAAATTTAATACATTTTTTCTTCTGTAATTGAGAACACAGTCATGCTGGAGGATAAATTCCAGGAATGACACTGCAACAGTTTGAGTGTTTTCTCCATTATGTGTCTTTACAACAGAGATAACCTTTTGCTTCTTGAAATATAATTGCATAGGGAGACAGTTGTTTTAAAAAAGAATTAACAATACTAGCAAACATTTTGCAGGGTTTTTCCACACCAACCTGGTTTTATGCCAGCTTCTCTAGAGCACAGCATCATTTATACTATAAAATTAATTGAAAATCAAAAACTGAACAACAGGAGATCTTTACTTTTCTTATAGCACATTCCTGGAATTATCTGCAGTATAGAAACCCCACAGAAATGTCAGTGATTTCTTTGTCAGCAATTATCCCACATCAATATTAGGATTCTCTCACACTCCCCCCACTCCATATATCGATATAGGAAGATATTGATATAGCTGTGATAGCTGTGTATCAATAGATGTGGTGTTGTGCATTTATAGATATTCAGAATGATCATAATATAGGCAGGATGTGCCACTGCAATTATTTGTTTTCAACCAATGCTCTCCCCAAGCATATTATTAAATTAAATGAATTATTAACATATTATTATTACACCAAAAAAGTGGTGTAAGCTTATTTTACTTTACTACATTGGAGAGCAGATCATGGCCTTCCATGTTTCTCTTTTCCAAGGCAGTTTGCACTCTACTATTGCTAAGTTTCAGCAAAATTATATTCACACCTAAACATGAAGCACTTCTGATCCCTGAGGCTGCCCTCAGGAGTAAATCTGTGTGCTACACTGAGAGCAAATCTGCGAGCACAGCCACAGGCACAGCCACGGTCTCCTTTTGGGTGTGCAGGATGCTGGCATGGGTGCTGACTTTAGTCTGCCAGTGGGGAAGTCCAGGACAGACACGCATTTGACTTGGGTACGCGAAGGAGCCTCCCCATGGAGTGTAAGAATGGGGCCAGAGCAGCGTGGTGCAAGGGAATGCTGTGGCTTTGTGGGGAGAGGATGGCTGTCTGCACCCTCTTGCCTAGCGCAGTGTAGCTGTGACTGATAGGCAGATAGGCCAGCGCTGCTGATTGTACCACGGCATGACTGAGTTGTAACAGCACCCACAGGGTCCAATTCTGAGCTCCCCAAAAAGATTTGGTCCTGGTGTCTGACCTTCTGAAGACTCATCCTCTCACGGAGAGACTCTTCAATTTCTAGCATGAGCTCTCTGTCATCAGTTTTCACTGGCCACACTTTCAGTCAAGCTTCCAGCCACCATCCTCCTCATGAACCACTCCCCTTGCATTGTGTCCTGCCTCCTCTGCTCGCTGTGGTGCTGCCAGTCCCAGTCTACCAGGCCAGCAGCAATTCCTCCTCTTCCTCCAGTGAGGAGCTTTAGCAAATATCTCTTTGCTGACAGCAGCAATGCTGCTTATGAGTTCTGCTTGATAGAAAAAATCCTAAGGGACAGGTAATAGTTAAATGATTTTTTTTTTTTTTTAATGATTTGGAGCTGACCTATTTCAGTAATGCAGGAAATACCCCTATTCCACAGAGAGCATCTCTGCTGAAACCAGCAACCAGTGAACCAGAAACTCTTTACTCTGCGAGAAGTGAGGCACTGGCACAGGTTGCCCAGAGAAGCTGTGAATGCCCCATCCCTGGAAGTGATCAAGGCCACATTGGATGGGGCTTTGAGCAACCTGGTCTATAGAAGGGGACCCTGCCCATGGCAGCAGGGTTTGGAACTAGATTGCCTTTGAGGTCCATTCCAACCCAAACCGTTCTGTGATTCTCTGATGTAGAAGCAGAACCCGGGGAGAGCTCAGCCATGCCTAGGCAAAGCCTGTTTTGCTACCAAATCCATACAGTGCAGCTTCACCTTCAGGCTGTTCACATGAGGCACCAGTCATCACATGAGTAAGAGGTTTCTTACGTGGCCACTGTTCATTCTGCTCACTGAGGGTATCTGACAGGGATAAGTCCCAATGCTTTGCAGTAGTAGTTTTCTTTCCTGGTCTAACAGGAGAGGAATTCAGGATTGGAGATTAGCTGTCAGGAGGCTGTTCTGGGAGTTTGTTTTCCTTTGAGTCAGGCATCACCAAACAGACCTAGCACTTCCTCCCAGGCTTTATTAAACAGAAATCCCTAATCCAGAAAACATTTCGAATTTTAAGACTAATTAAGTGTCATAATGTCAGCTAGGGTAAATAAAGTACAAAAGGAAAGAAATAAGCTCTGGGAGTGGAATGCGCTTTATTGAACACACATCTGGTACTCCGACCATTGCTGTCACTCAGGAAGACATCATCCAGTAAACCTGATCAAAAAAATCCCCACTGAACTGATAAGGCAGAGCAACTCTTCAGGTGGCTTAGCTGTCACTTGAAAACCAGCTTGCAAGCTTGTGGGCTGACACCAGTGCTGGAAGGCAGTGAGAGTTTGAAGCTCATAGATACAGTCTTCTCTGGATTTCAGAGGGATCTGGATCAGATCCTGAGAGCTCTCTGCTGCTCCCTTGCTTTCCCTTGCAAAGGAAAAGAAGTCTCTTAGGTGTATTTCTTCACTTTTTAAAAGATTTGCAAAAAATTCAGGCACAGTGAGTGATTTCAGTCCCAGGTATGGCTGTGTCATTTCAGTCACTGCAGAGCTGGAGTTCTAAAACTCTGCCAATACAAGAGTTGAATTGTAGTGTGTATAAATATCCTGTTTATTAAATTTCTGGAGTTTTTTTGGCTACCTTTTTGGTGTTAAAAAGAGAAAAGAAAAAAGAACTTGCAGGAAGTAAATAGGTTGAGAAATGTTACTCAGTCATTCTTAGTTACAGAAACTACAGCTATATGTAAATTCAATCTGGCTTTTTCTGCCTCTCCTCATCTTAAAAATATCTTATGTGGTACTATAAATAATGAGCATAAGGGAAAGTGATGCTTCATGCAGGAGGGGAAAAGGAGCAGTTTAATCATGTTCAAACCTAACACTGGAGAATGAATGAACGTTCCTCCATGCATTTCCAGGCTTGAACAGGATAGACTGAGTCTGTGGGGATTTGTGTTTCAGACCTTGGTGTCAGTATGCATTACTGTGGGCTTTGAAAGATGCTCTTAAAATGTTTCTAAATAACCAAATGGAGCAACCCTCTCCAGCGTGATAATCTGTGCTGTTACTACCACAACTCTGGCAGCAGGGAAAGAGGGAAGGGAGCAGAACTCTCTCCCAGCTGTGCCCCAGAAATCCTTTGCCACAGTAAGCAATTAACATCAGGTTTAATCTTTCACAGTATCAGGAAGGCAGATGACGGTGTAACATCTGCACGTGGTTTAGACGTGCAGTGCCTGCACTTTTTGCATCCAAAGAAGAGGGATAACTGCTTTTGGAAGTCAGTGGCCAAAACAAATGGCATTAAGGTGTTGTGCAGGATTTTTCTGTGCCTGGATGACACAGTGGAAAGGGTCCCTGACACAGCTCAGTAGCTTAAGAATGTGCTCAGGCTTTGTTTAAACAACACAGGAAGATGGGTTCACTTTTTCCTGTAATGAATATGAAGCGTTAGGCATGTGGCACTGGATTCTGCTGCTGTTGTGCAAAAGGCACAGCACTGGGAAGCAAAAAATCACAAAGATACAGCACGAGGTACGATGTAAACTTTAATAAACTCTTCAGAAATCTGCATTTTTGCCTTCCTGCCTTTCAGTGACAGCATTTAAACTACTGTTCTAGGGCCCTTTTATGCAAAAAAGCCTTATTCCTAGGATGGCTCTTGCAAAATTCATGGCTGGTACGATTCCGTGCCCTTATGACATGACAGTAACATCCATTTGTATCCATTTGGCACCATGTAAGTAGGTCACACGATTACAGTGAAGTTAAAATTAATTTTGCCTTTCTTTAAATGGTGATGGAACAGTTACCAACTGATTAAGGAAAACATTAGCGAGTACCATTTTAATTGATTTGAATGCATGTGTGTTTTGTATTGGTTTAGTTTGAGGGCATTTTTAAACAAATAGCACTGTCATTGTGAGCCTTAATTAGATAATAAATTAATAGATAAATGGATTAGAAAGTTCAGTATGGCTTTCACAATTGCTGCTAGCGGCATAAAAATGAGGTGCTTGGTATTAGCAATGCTAATAAATGGCCTAAGGAATGCACTTGGGAAGAATGATGATGTGGCAGCTGAGTGACATGTGAGGACCATGGTCTTTCCTTTGCCCACACCTATTTTGAAAACAAAGGTGCTCCTGTGCTTTCTTAGGAAAGATGACAGTGGTGCTGATCTGGAAGGGTAAATATGTCTGTTCCTCTAGTGCACCTCAAAGCCTGCAGATTTAATGTGGGATTCATGAAAAATTCACTAAGCACACAGGACATCTTGCAGGGGTTAGGCTGCACAGTGATCAGTTCAGAGATCTAACGAGGAAAAAGGCTCAGTATGTGCCAAGTATATTCAGTAATGGGAAAACTGCCTAAGAGGGAGGGAAGTCTGGATCAGTTGGGCTGGCTACAGAGTTCATGAGAATCGTTAGGATCTTTCTGAAAAAGAGCGATTTGGTGGATGTTGTGCTGCTTATTTAATTCCATGAGGCAGTAAATCAAGCCATATGGGTCTTGGTGCTGTACAAAGAGGTAGTGACAGTAACTCAGATAACAGACACAGAGTGCTGCAGGTTGGAAAGTGATGTAAATAATCACTGGCATGAGTTCAGGCTGGGTGTCAAACACCTGAAATTAGAAAGTTGGAAGACCACTTTGGTATGGATTGAATGTTATGCAGCTTGCCTGAAGACACAGGGTAACTTGGATTTGTTATTTTTGGGTTCATTGCCCCTCAGATATAACTGCCTACTTCAGGGGTGGCATTAGCCTGCAGCACTTGGTCACCATAATTAGAGAAAGTTCGCGGAAAGGGTTTGAAGCCTGAATTACATTAAAGTCAATTTTATATTCTCAACAAAGTATCAAAGAACGGCAGCTTTCTGCAGTAATCTGTACTGGATGGCCAGTATGGCAAAAATGTGACTATTACTGAAATATCATCAGCATATAGAAAAAAATACTTGACAAGACTTTATTCCTATTTTTTAATACTTTTGATGTAATCTCTTCTGCTGGTCACCTGAAGCTTGACTTTTTACACAGATGATTTTCAAGGCAAAGTAAACTTCTTCAGCAATCAGATCAACCTTTGATAGAAATTAACTGTGGTGACAAACATCTTTTGTTACACATTTCAGGAGCATTCAGATAGATGCTTACTTTAATGATAGTATTAAGCACTTTGTGTAAAACATTCTGTTGCTTTTGTTAATTACAGTTCCATCTCATTAAAGGCCATCTTGATAAAAAGTGAGTAGTGTTTTACCCTCTCAGCTACATCACTTTTCTTATCAGTCTACCTAGAATATAGATCTGCATTCAAAAAATACTGCAAAAGCTGTACAGCATATTGCATGGTCTATAGACCTTATCACTTGAGTAATTTAAAGTCTATCAGAGTAAGGTACATGATAATATATGAGCATAGTGTCACATCCGATCTTAGGAAGAGGTAAACAGGATGCAAATGGTCTTTTTCACCTCTAGTTTTCAATGTTGGAGACATTTGTCATCTGTTAGGTTGTTTAGTAAGTTTCTAATTAGTATCTGGGTTTGGATTTTATTTAATTTCTTTCTGTTTCAAGTGTGTAGCTGGGATGGTCATTCATTTAGGCCAACTCTTCATCATTGTACTTCTGCTCCTACCTTGCACTTTCACTCCTGAGAGTGTTGAACTGCTGCCAGGCGAGGAGGCTGTGGCTTGCCTTTCTGCAGGCTGCTGCAAACTTTTACATAAAGCAACTGAGCCAGAAGAAAGGGAACTTGTCAAAAAGGAGAAAAGCTGAGGAAAACTTTGATCAGAGGTTAGTCTCCAGAATCAAAATGACAGCAAGCTTCATGGGCTTTTTAAAAGGCAACAGAAACAACACTGGACCTCTTGTGAATAAACTGCTAGCAGTGTTCCACAAAAAAGCAATGGCTCTTGTGACTCCTGTTGAAATTTATCTTTAGTTGGGCAAGAATGTTGCCTTGAAATGCCATAAGGAATATGTTGGGATCGGCATTGTTCTCTTGCCATGTTTCAGACCTAAGTTCTCTTGCAGGCTGTGTAAAATCAGCACGTATAATATAGCCACATATTGAGCTTATGAGTGCCACACATGGCCACAAGCTGAAATTTTTCAGAAATTGTCTTCACGTACTTCTGCAATTCCTTCCTCCCTCCTCTCTATCCCTGATTCCAGAAGGATGACTTGGAGCAATTTCCTTTTCTTGTAAGATCTCACAGTTTTTTCTACATACCTCACTTTCTACTACTAAAAATCATGTCCTGGGGGAAGGATTTGCACTTTGCATTCAGCTGGTAAAACAGCCAGTTTTGTTTAGCAGATTTTTGTTTGGTGTGAATCCCTGCATTGTACATACCTGTTTCAAACACTGTGGAAAGAAAATGTTTCCCTTCTGGAAAGAAATATTTGTTTGGCCTTGCAGACAGTTTAATGCATGCTGGTGTTCAGAACCTATTAAAAATAAAAAATAAAAGAGGGGAGAGGAAGGGGAAACAGACAAACAAACAAACTAAAACCCCCTTCTTGTTATTTAAATCCCTGTTCATGCTTTGCAGTTTAATATTCTTTCTACAAGAGATTGACTCACGACCCTAAATCAAGCTGATTGTACAATACACATATTAAAATCTGCATTTGGGTCAGAGAAGTCTGCGTTCAGTTTGAAACACAGGACAGAGCACTGATGCAGAATAATCATGGTTCACCCTGTAGGTCTTTTCCATTCTTAATGCCTCTGCCTCTGTGAACCATAGACTAAGTATTCATGTTTGGGCCGTTCATACAGTTGTTGCTCTTTCAAACCTTCCCTCTTTGCTGCAGGGATCAACAACATTGTCCAATTCACTGATCTTAAAACACTTTTTGTGCTTCAGGACTTGGCTTACGCTTAAGTTCACATATTCCCCCCTGTGCCAACAGAGCAGCGTCCCCGACAGTGTCATTTCTCTACAAGAACCCGCTCCTTCAATGGGCCACCACCGTGTGTTTTGATAGGTTTTGCTGAAGATTAAAACATCATGCTCTGCAACATAATTGAATTGGAAAACCCTGAGTGTTAGGAAAAAATTGGTTTGAGATATCTGAATTGGTCCTTTCAGACTTGGAGACGTGATTTAAATTTTGGATGCATTAGGTGTATATATTCACATCCCTGTGAACTGTTTGGTACAAAAGTCAGAAAGAGAAACTTCAGAAGTGAGCGTTCTCTTTGAGAAAGCAGGAAACTTTTTTGCTCCATATTTATAATAAGAAACCCAAATAAAAGCTTAAGAAAGCAATTGTTAAACTTGTCCGTAAATCTGGAAAAGCAGTTAAGTCCCCAGCACTCTCTATCCATTGCTGTTACAATGCTTACTGGAAATCTGTACTCAACTGAACCAGAACTATTTAAACATCTTCCTGCAAACATCCCATTCCCTCATTTAACCCTAATAGCAGACCTCACCTATTCTGCAAATAAACACAGGTCTCCATTCTCTAAGGATACTTTACACTCCATATAGTCATTTGCTTTGTGGACATTTGGCTCAGGTTGGAATATGCTGGGTTTTGGAACAGAAGCAGGATGGGTATTTTCTGTGCAGCAAACAGAGTTCTGGGAACTGGTGCTGAGCTGACAGCTCTGAAAATTGATGATTCACCTTAATACACAAAACAGGACAGGTTTTGGCATGAGATAGTGATGGACTAGGAGACACCATCTCAATCTTTTGGGTCCCATGGAGAGGTGATAATTTCTGGTTATCCTCTCTAGACACAGACTTGCAGATGGGGATCACGAGGGGGTTCAGGTCCTACTAAGCTGTTACCTTCCCCATCACATTTTGTTCACATTCAATTGTCCCAAACACCCAACCAAATCTCCCAGGAACAACAGTATGGGCACACAGCCCCCCTGACTCCCCAAAAGAGCCCTGGGAATGTGGGTGTCCTGCTCTGCATGTCTCACATTGTGTCCTTCTAGAAGGATTAGTTGCTGTATTATTTTGATAAATGAGACAAAGCAGGGTGATGGCATGGGCTTTTTCGAGTTGAGATGTGGCTAGAAAGGGAAAAGATAAACTTGTAGCTCTTACGGATTAACTTCTGGTTTCTAAGAATAACATAGATAAGGCAGTCTCAATTAGATGGAGCTTAAAATCACATATAACGAATCCGAGACGGAAGAGATTGCTGTATCTGAAAGAGAAGTCGCCACTGTTCTTTAGATAAGCTCTCAGATTTTCAGATGAGAAAACATAAATATTGCCAAAAAAGGGTTTCCCTTCTTAACCTTCCCAACCAAACCCAAATTGCCTACCATCAAAAAAACAAGGCAGCCCAAACACAGGGATGGTCTCACCACAAATCCTTCTACTTATTCTCCTGCATGCTTTTTTAAAAAAACCTATGTTACAAGGTTGCCCTTCTCCTTATATTTGAGACAGCTTTGGAATGGTTTCCAAACAGGCAGAGATGTCTCACCCCAAACAGCCTGCACAAAAACTATGTCTGCTTTTTATCTGTCATGGAAGTAGTTTATTTCTATAAAAGCTAGAATTCACCCACAAAAATAAAGCAGGTCAGCATTTCATCATGACTCTGTTTCCTCAAAGGTATTTCCTACAAGGTGTTGGATGCACTTTCTATATGATAAGCAGCTATGGCTGTGCAATTACCAGTGAGCAGGTACCAGTCCCGAAGGTCGCGCTGACAGACTGCATGTCCCTCGCACAGCTGCTTCTGTTTAACATCCCTAATAAAGGGAGGGAGACATTTGATTTTCATCAAGGTTTTAAGAAACACCATATCTACAGAGGCCGGACATTTTCCTTCACACTTCATCAGGAAACTGTTCGAGATGGAAATGCAGGACTGAGCAGTTTATCACAGAGATGACCTGATTTTGGCAAGCCTTGGAGAGGTCACAGGCTTCCCACTGCCACTAGAGGAAAGTCTTTTATCCTACAATCCAGGAGAAGTCATCTAGTATACATCTTATGGGCTATACTTTGAGTCAGCTGCAGGATTTTTTATTCTTTTCATAGTTGTTACTACAAGTTTAAGACATAAGTATATATGTTTCTGAAGAAATAGCTCATTTCTTCCCCTTTTTCTCTTTTTTTTTTTTTTAATTTAAACTGCTTCTTTATAAAGGTCACTCAAGTCCAGAGTAAAAGAGGATTAATTACTAACAGCCATAATTTAGAGACAAATTACCCTCTTGATATTTTGGCTGTCCAGGATACACCATGTAAAAGCCATCTGTCTGACAGAATGACACAGGTGGCTGCAACCTACAGTTGTGTTGAGCATTGCTGTGCTTCATCTCCCCTGAAGAATGATGAGGAGTTTAATATATTAATAAGAAAGGGTATAAAAATAATGCTATACTTCTACACAACTTTTCTCATCCCAAGAAGCCAGGTTGTTTTTCTCTTAATCCAACTGGTCAAAGAGTTATTCTCCAGGGATACACATTGATTTCAGTGGAGTTGTTCACAGAATAAATGCACCTCTGCATGAACATATCCAACAGGAACTGAGATACTTTGGTTTCCAACCCCTCTTTCCCTGAGTCTTATTAAATAGTGCCTTACGCTATTAGTAATTCAATTTAAATCAATAAGAATAGTCCATGTGGAAAATGACCTTTGGTAATCAGCTCTGTCAAGGCGTCATACACATTTTGCTCAGATGCTCACCCTTGTCAGTGCTGGACTTCAAACTAAGAATTGCAGAAATGTGCCTGCCTCCCAAGCCTTTATCCAGAAAAGTACATAGGTACCTTGAAAGACCCGGATTTCAGCCTGGTTTGTACTTCTCTAGAGCCCTGACAAACCTGAGGGCTTGTATGTGTCATGCAGCAGTGCCTCAGGGTTTTATGATGGCTCTAGTCTGTGCTGGCAAGTCTCTTTAGTCTTTGGCAATCCTAAAGAGGCTTTTTAAGGTCAGGGACACGCCATGGAAAGGTGGCTGTGAGGAAGCAGCCCATTTGTATCTGTGCAACTTCTTCATTTCCAGAGCTGACCTGTCTGAAGTCAGCTGTGTGTGTCTCCATCTCCTGAGAGTCTCACAGACAATTTCTAAGCCTACTCCATCAATCTGACATTGTAGCTACACATTTTTGTCATGTGGTTTATAAATACATATGGATTTCCTATAGTGGACTTTCCTACCTACAAGTCTTTATAAAAAGACCATGTTTTTTGCAACACAGTTATTAGATAATATCTCTTTTCAGAGGTCAGTCATAAATACACTCATTCCACTTTATTATTCATAGTGGCTTCTGCTTGATTTCCGGTAAGTTCAGACTCTGGGACAATCTCATATGCTCACTGTACTATGAGCATCTGTATGGCTCCACTGTCCTGAGACCCAGCCTGCCATGCTGCATCCAGCTCTGGGCCCCTAAATATAAGAAGTACATGGACCTGTTGGAGCAGATCCAGAGGAGGCCAGGAAGATGCTCAGAGGGTTGGACCACCTCTGCTGTAGAGACAGGATGAGAGAGTTGTGGTTGTTCAGCCTGGAGAAGAGAAGGCTCCAGGAGACCTTAGAGAACCTTCCAGGGCCTAAAGGGGCTTCAAAAGAACTGGAGAGGGACTTTTGACAGGGGCGCAGAGTGACAGGACAAGGGGGAATGGCTTAAACTGACAGAGGGCAGCTTTAGACAACATATTAGGAAGCAAGTCCTCACTGTGAGGGTGGTGAGGCACTGGCACAGGTTGCCCAGAGAAGTTGTGTATGCCCCGTCACAACCGAGAAGTGTTCAAGGTCAGGTTGGATGGGTGCCGGAGCAACCTGGTCTAGTGGAAGGTGTCCATGCCCATGGCAGGGGGGTTGGAACTGGATGATCTTTAAGGTCCCTTCCAACCCAAACCGTTCTACGATTTTATGATTCTATTGCCAAGTTGCAGTCTTTTAAGAAAGAACTGAAATAGCTGTTGAAAGAGTTCATACAAATCTTTTATGAAAAGGAAAAATAATGGGAAAAATTTGGATAGGAAGAGTTTAGGTATACAAAACACCTGACTAGACATTAATCAATGTGGTGTCTTCTTTAACACTTCCCATGCTTTCATTTGGGAATAATATACAATTCTGCTTGCTATTGGAAGACAGTTAATTAGCATTCATAGATTTATAAATAGGATTTTACCGAGTAGCTGATAAGCTGGTATTATTAGTGTTCATTTCACTCTATTTCTAGTCCCTTTTGAGATGAAGGCAGGTTTTATTAAAACAGACCTTTCACAAAACACATCTATTCATTGCAGATTTCTATTAAACACCAAGGTGTGAGGGGCAGATCGGTTTAATTTTCTTTCTTTTCAGTCTTGATGCCACTTTTTAAAATAATACTAAAGTTTCTTAAGCAAATTGGATGATCACATGGATAGAGCCCTGTGGTGGGAACCAAGGGAAGTGGTGTGCTCTTATCTGACATGCTGGAAGATTTTGGCCTGGTAGCTTTATTGCTCATCTGTTTTTCTCCTCTAAGAAGTAAACTTGCTTCTGTCAATCAGTTTGTCAGATAAATTGTGCTGCTGGACAGATTTGGAAATTGAGTTTGGATTTTTAGTTTCTTCCAGTGATTCCTAAGGCCTTGGTGAACAGGTAGCAGAAGATGCTATTATTCAGAAACTATTCTAATCACTTCTGGAGATTTGCATAATGCAACAGGGATTTGCAAAAAAACCTCAGGCTCAAGGGCATGTGCTTATCACTTGCCAGGGATCTGAAGGGAGCCATTCCTGCCTACACAGCAATGTGCAATTTGCTGGATGTATCATTGCTATATGAATTTTAGCACTGGCTGTGGTAAAAGAAACTGCTGAATTAATGAACAAATGAGATTGGGAAAATGGAATGGTTTGAAAAGCACTGTTGCAAAAACTATAATCCTAGTTCCATCAGTCCAGTTTTCCATTACATGGTTTAACAGACACCTTTTACCATTGGGAAGGATAAAATGGGAAGTGTAAAGAAGACATTCACTAATCCATCTCTTGGCTGACTCCACAGCATCCCAGCAGCAGCAAGTAAGAAAGAAGAATGGATCATAAAACCTCTGTTCCTCCAACTGACCTTTGTCCACAACAAAAGCAGACCTTGAATTATGTTTACTTTTTTTAAAAAAGCAAGAATTTTTACGATGGCTGGCCATGGAATTTTGAAATTATTTTAAATATATGTATTTCATGAGGAAACACAGAATTGAATGACTTAAAGAGCTGTTTTCACAGTTAGGGAAAATCCATGCTTGTTTGAGCTTTAAACTGGCATTTGTGTATAATGAGACACAACTGCTTTCTCTACATAAAATGTTACCCCTTCCATTTTCCACCTAGCATTAACAAAAGCATCAGATATGCCTGTTGCTGTGGAGATTTTGAGCCACAGACCAATCTCAGTTCTTATACCTGACTTAACTCACAAGTTACAGCAGCTGAAGGGTTTTTCCCATGAAACATTTTCTGAACATATATATGTTTTACTGAGTAAACCAGATGGAAAATCATTTGCACAGCTATGCTTTCTCATCCTGTGGGTCCAATGGCCAAGCTGATCACCATTACTTCATCAATTCTCTTTCTATATATCCTATTTTGCAATGCCATACAAAACCCTCACGTCTTTTTGCCTCTTCCCCATATCCTGTAGGTTTTCTCTATTAGTTCTTGGTGGTCTTCCCCACTCTGCTTACAGCAGATTTAGCTCCTTGTGACACTGTGCAATTTGTGTTTTCAGACTTCAGTTCCTCATTTATTCCAAGCAGTCCAAACAGCCTTTGCTTCTGTTGCCTATGTTTATGTGCTCATGTGGATGGCATCAGTGATAGGGTACAGCAAAGCTCAGAAATTAAATCTGCGTACAAAGTACAGATCTGCACACATTCAGATTGCTGACCTTTTATTTTTATCTGTGCTGCTTGAGACCTGTGTTGGATTTTCTTATGTTTTAAATAATAGGTTTATTTCATGTAATTCACATCACGTTTTCACATCTTTGTATTACTGGATGTCAGTGTTCTCCACCAAAACTAGAACAATGTAGAGCACCTGTTTGGTACTCTACTACCAGAAGAGCT
The DNA here is from genome assembly GCA_013398015.1 of Oreocharis arfaki. Taxonomy (NCBI): domain Eukaryota; kingdom Metazoa; phylum Chordata; class Aves; order Passeriformes; family Paramythiidae; genus Oreocharis; species Oreocharis arfaki. The sequence goes on along the minus strand of VZRR01012883.1, from coordinate 549,621 downwards.
TTAAGTGATTATGTTGCCAATACAGTTATAAAACCCATGTTGTAGTAGAAAGCTATTTCTCAAAATAAGCCAGCAAACATCTACATGCCATTTCAGACCTTGAAATATCAGCCTAGTGGCATATTTTCATAGGTGTGATAATCTGACGAGTCAGTCAAGAAAACACAGGCATAGGTAAAATCCTTTACTAGAAGTGATACACATGGAAAAAGTAGACAAGCTTTCTTCAAATCTGAAACAGAAGCAGCACATTTTGCAGCTAAATGCAAGTTTAAAGAAATTGCTAAGAATTTATAACAGATCTTGTATGAGGGTAAATGGCACAAAATAATGGTTATCTGAACCCTTTTGTCTGTGTGTGCATGTGTGTGAGAGAGAGAACTTTTAATATTCACATCAGAATGACCATTTTGATTTTGAAGTAGCTTTATTGCTCCCCGATTCCAGAGACTCTTCTTTCATTGACTCAAAGGCAGAAACACTCAAACAGCACCAGGTGCTGGTTAAGCTACCTTTGGGGACACACATAATAAAAGTCACGAGCATCTAACAAAAAGGAAATGTCATGCCTTTTCACATTTATCTTTGCATCAGCTTCAGCATATAAGAAAACATAAAGGGAAAGGAAAAGATAAAAAAGAAAAACCAGAAGACAGCACAGATATTGTGGATCAGCAGACAGATCCAAGCAGAACTGCCTTTGAAATAGCCTTAGATAAGGAATGCCTTCAGGAACCTTCAGATGCAGAACAGTTTGTCAGCAGCACCTTTACCTGTCCATGGCTAGAATACCAAACATAAATGAGTTTTACTGTAGCTTCTGTATAAACTGAGCTGTGACAGGAAGCAATGAGCTTTTGTTTTTCTTAAAGCATCTCCAAATGTGTGTTGTTTTCCCATGGGTGTGTGGTGGGTTAGTTTATGCCCAAAGGCAAAGGGATAGACACTAGCTTTTTTCAGCCAAGAACACTGAAAATACAACTCATCCTTTCTATACAAAGTCTGTGTGCAGGTAACTCTTGATAGTTTAAGATATATTTAGAAATAATCTCTGTTTATGATTATGTCTGTCTGTCTAACAATTTCAAGCATTGCCTCTGAGGCATACATTTTTTTGTTTGATTAGAGAAATAAACACACCAAAATCCATTTACTGTCTTCACCATGACCTCAGGGTTCTCTGCATCTATGAAAAAAACTCGGCTCCAAAATAACAAAGAACCCTGATGTGCTCTGTGTCAGGGCCTCTCACTTGATTACTTCAGCATTTCAGTTTAAGAAAGGAAAGGTGAATTTTGGTTCTTTCCTGTAAGGACTAAGTCTGCAAATTGTGGCTTTTATGAATACCTAATCACACAACTTAGGACTCCAAGAAACATAGTGAAATTTGGGAAGTCAGGTCCCAAACAGTTTGGGAGAAATCCTATCTATACACTAAAAACCATCTGAATTTTGCTTTTTGTCTGAGGAAGTGGAAGAAGGTAGATGGCCTTGAATATAAGCAGAGGAAGTTCTAATCAACCTATCATATGGAATCTCTTCCCACCTGGACAGGGCACAGGAAGCTTGGGTGTCTCCTATGTGTTTTCCTACATGAATTTCTTTAAGTCTTCCAGTGCAATTAATAGGAAACATTTGAGTGTCAGTCTTTCAGGCCATCTTCTGACAATAAGTGTGTGATAATAACACTGATCTCTTCTAAAATAATTTAGGAATTGGAACCTTTCCCCAAGAGGTGGGAACACTTGATTCTAGGCTCTGCTCAGTTTGAGTGGTATTAGTTACTTTTTGGCCTTTTGAGAATTTAAGGGGGCTCTTTATCTCAGCAAGGCCGTGCAACAGACAGGCTTCTCTCTGATAATACTCTTTTTAGTGTTAAAAATCAGGGAACCAGCTGGTTAAGTTGCAAGACACTTAGTGAGCACAAAAGCCTACACAACTGGGCAGCCCCTGGAAGTGATCAACTTTCCTGACCATCCAGGACTTCAGGAATCTCCCCAGAATCATCTGCATTCATTTTGCTCTCTTCTTTGATTTTTACACTTTATGAACCCAAGGCAACTGATCGTATATAGAATGAAAAAGTTGTACATTTTGAACTTTTTCTACTTCTAGACTTTTCAAAGGTGGGGGTTTTTTTCATGTTTATTCTTGTGTTGTCTTTTCGTAAATGAAAAGCATCACTTGCAAAATTGTCCAAGAGAAAAAAGAGCCTCTTTTCTGTGCATCCAAAATTTAGAAGAGTATGGGGAAAACACAGCTCATATGAATGCATGCACAGGTAGCCAAAAGGTAAAAATTAGGACAAAACTGAGGCCAGAGTGGCTCATAAAGAGTGGTGGAATTGCTGTAATGTCTGCAGAAGTGCCTCAAGCACTTTTCAGTCAGAGCTTCTCCACTCATAGGCATTTGGCCGACACACATGTGGACTGATGAAAGGCAGCTGGGTCTGCACGCTGCTTGCAGATCAGGGTCTTTAGTTCAAAAAGAATCATAAGAAAGAAAATAGCTGTATAAACTATTGAATAGTGTACAGAAGGTCAAGCCTGCCAAAGAGGTCAAGCAGGTAATCATCAAAATTAGAGATAAAAGAGACCACGATGTTACATAGTCTGCTCACCAGCCTACTGAGGAGTGTTCAGTGCAGTATAATAGAAGCACATCTGAAAGTAGGCATTGTTAGACCTCCAAAACTCTGGATCAGGCTGGCCAGACTAATTGATTGGGAATTTAAAGTTAGGCTTGTTATAGCAGGGATACTATTCTATAGTGAGTGAATAACCACCTCAGAGATGGACAAAATAACCAAGAAGAGCTGTTTGTCACCCAGAACATAAGGATTCTCTTCTCCCATTAGCATTTTACCATGATTAAAACCATTACACTTAGAAAAGCAGCGGAGATATTTCATCACAAGCATGCAAAACTACCTGTTACATGTTGATTTTGGGGCAAATAGACTGAGGAAAATAATTATCAATGATTTAGAATACACATAGCATATACTGTTTCAACAGCCAGGGAAAAATAAGGTGTCTTAGCCATCTTGCTTCCTTGCCTAGCTTTGGTTACTATGCAGTACCAAAAAGAGTTTTCCCCCTATACCATTGGGTGTAATTAACTCTTTAATAGGAGCACTGAATGGCTGCAATTAGCCAGTGATGAGGAAGGGATAAGTAAACGAGATGGAGCAGTAGTGTGTTCTGGTCTGGCAAAACCAGCAGCACGTTTTCACATGGGCTCAGCTGTCTTATTTCCAAGCACTGAGTTATTTTCTAATACTGCTCTCATCTTTTTGAAAGAGCTTTTTTTTTGAATATGAATTAATTTCTCTAACTATCAATTCCTTTAACTATCACTCTGAAAAACAGACAGAGGCTGGGAGAAATGAGAGATAGAGAGAAAATTCAGTGAATGAGACCAGGTATTCTTTCCTCTGTATTTAGCTTTACTGCTTATAGCCACTCTTCTCTACACTACTGGAATTTTAAAATAATTCTGATGTGCCTGCAATGTGTTTTGAATTATCATTACCTTCCCTCAATCTAGAAAATCCATCATTTGGGTCCAATCTTCTTACGGTCACTTGAAAAATTTCATCTTTTTCACTGAGCAGGGAACTGAACAAAAGTCAAAGTAAAGTTTCTTATAGTGCAAAAGTCAGTAAAGCAATGACTGAGGTATTGAAATTGCAGCTTTAAAGATATTAATCAATGCTTTGGAGAAAAAAAATAACAGTAACATCAATGGTGTCTCAAACTTTCTGAAGTTTTGCTATTGCATTGCAAGTTGTTTTGTTGTCTGCTGAAATACATAACTTATTTTGGAGGAAAAAGGATTGTTCCCATGTTTTGGGACTTGAAATGTCACTCAATAATCTGAAAATTTTTCTTGATCCATTCATTTTCTTCTTGTGGGAGGCTGTTAGTGTTTAGTTTCTAAGTTGTTCTAAGACTGAAACACATGTAAAGCAAATCACAACTTTTGGTTGAACACCGTTTTTTCCTGGCTCAATTTTGTCATATTCCTACAGTACCTTCTTGGGCAATACCATAAAATGGCAATCTTTTCCAGGAGAGGAGCGCATCCCCTACAGATGCATAGCCTCAGATACACATATATTTACCTCAGCAAAAATTCAGAAAGTTTTCTGGGAAAACATTGCTGAAGTGCAAGTTTATAAGGTGAAATTTTGGAATAGAGCAGTGAGCAGTGCACATCTTCCCAGCAGCTTTCTCAGTAAGTGCGTGATCTCCACTTGGACCTCTGTGGAAACACAGCACTTGTCCTGCCTGCAAAGGGGATCTCTCAGCCTCTCCCTGCCTACAGAACATTGTGCACTGCTCTCGTCCACAGTAATTACAGCTACTTGAGCACAAACAACTTCTCTGCTCTTACAGCCTGCATTGCAAGAACACCTAATGGCTAAACACAAGATCGAAGTCCTGCAGTTTTGCACGCTTCACATGCATGCAAGGAGAAGGCGTCCATGTCTTGAAAAGCCTGCAGAATAAATAAACAAAACTGATTGAAATTGCTGGAAGATGCAGGATAGGTCTGGTTTTTAATGAGCTGTGCCAGGCACAGGGTATGTGCAATCTTCAAATGCATTCCTGGGGGAGCATGAGGTGGATGCCAAGTGAGACTCTGACACAAGGATCAGATCAGACAGGTCTGAAGAGTTCTTCCCCAGCTTACAGAGTGGGGAGTTACTCTCAGAGTAGGCCAGAAAGGAATTACACCCACCATCAGCCTGGGTACAGACATCCCGCCGTGGAGGTGCTGCAGGCTGCACATGGCAGCACAGCACTGAGCACAAGAGTTAGCAGGGATGCTGCCCCTTGAGCACAGCACCATGCTCTGCTGCTGGTGTCTGCAGCACATGGACCGAGTCTCAGCTCATCCTGGAGCAGTCATCCTGCTTCCCCTTCTGCAGGAGCCTCCCACTTCCCACCGTGTTCAAGTCCAGAGCCCCAGGGCTAGCTCACAGACAGTGTGATGGAAAATAACCTTTCTTCTTAATCAGATCCCTTTAAAAGTTGATCTAAGAAGAGTCTTTTAGCACAAATTGCCTTGATCTCTTTCTCAGCTGAAGAAAGAAAATGATCTTCTGAACCATGACTCTTAGATGTTGCAGGGAGGCTGTTTGCTTTCTTTGAAATCATGCCCTGCAAAAAACGTCCTCCAAAAATAAGAGAGCTTGGCTAGAATATAAGAATTGACAGTGACTGGAAAACAGCTCCCATACAATTTTATGGATGCAAGCATCCAATCTTCTTGGGTATAAAGACTGGGATTGGGTGGAAACTGCCCCAGTAAGTAGAAGAGGCTGAGCAAGTTAATTAGTTTTCTGCAGTGCAGAAATCCAAACAGTAATCTTAACAGTAATCAAAACAGATACAACCTCTTTATTCAGGCAACATTCTTGTTACTCCAAATTTCCCTCCCAGAACACATATGCATAGACAGGTAGGGGTCTCTCTGTAGTTTACCTTTATTGCCCCTTTGCCAGACTCCTGAGACCTGCAGCTATGTTTTCTTTGGACTGTACTTACTCAGGCAGACTATGTTTTTTTCCCAAGAGAAGCATAAAATATCCTTGCATCAGAGTTCTCCTTCACTGAAACTTTTATCTCCAGCTGCCTGTGTGTTCAATCTCCAATTCCATTGCTACTGTACAGCACCTTGGGAGGGAAGTGTCAAGTCTGCACATATGATGGGGCAATTATGGATTTGTATTATGGAGCAACCCAAACTGTCACTGCCAAAAGCATCTCAGTGAGACTGCCTTACCTTCAGGCATATTCTAGACATTAAGCCCAGGGTTCATGACACTTTCCCTTATGCACAAGTAAGGTTCACCAAGGCTCCCTGTATAGTCAGTGAAGAGAAATGAGACATTCCAACTCAAACTGGAGACAGAAAAAGTGGCCTCTGGAAGATGAAGGTTGTATTTAGGGAGACACTGTAGGGACTATGGTGCACAATGTCACATTTTCCTTCTGTTTCCCCAGGCAAGTCCTGGATTTCTCTTAGCAACTGGAACCTTCACTCCTTTCAAGAGATGCTTCTTTGTGATTGTCTAGTTAACAGGTGGAAATACACATCTTCTTCCTTAACAGCATAGTTTGCCTTATCATGAACTGTTTTACATGTGTGTGTTACAACCCATCCCCCGTGGCCAGGACAGTTGTAGAGTTTATCACTGATCATGAGCTGAACCTATGGATTTTTTGGTGCTTTGGCTGTAGGGTGAATTAGTTTTGCTGCCTGGTAGGTGGGCTCTAACATCATGTGATTTTGGTTGGTTTCTAGCGCTTCATAATTTTGTCTCCTCTGGCATTACTTTAAAGTTAATTTTAGAAAATTACTGCCAACCACCCTGCAAGACATTTGTGTAAATTTTATTTGCTGGGGCAGGTGAAGAAGCCTTGCAGTGGCCCATGTATAATAACTCTTTCCTGCTGGGGTAACAGGAGCACGAACAAGTTCTTTGCCTTGACCAAGCCTATCAGGAAGAGTTCTGCAAGGCTTGTGTAAACCATTTTGTTAGCACTAAGCTTAGAGAAAGCAACTTCTATAAAGCCTACAGTTTGGTGATCAAATAGAAGAAAATGGACCTTTTAGGAGATTTGCATGTAATCATTTGCAGAGAACTTCATACTTTATATTGTGTGTTTGGATCAGATAGAGCATTAGTGTCAGACTGAGAGAGGCCGCTTCACGGGCAGCTCATCAGACTGCCTACTGATTACATTATTCTTTTACAAGTTGGGTTTGAGTAAAGCTGCAGAAGCTTTTGTAATGCTGAGCCATAATTAGGGGCTCGAATTTGCCTTAAAACTTTAGATGATGTGAATTACTTGCATAAATATTTCACAAGGCATGATATAAATATTCTGTGGTGATTAGGGTTGTTTATACTGTCTCTATCAGAAGAAAGTCTTTCTTTCCTGATCCTTACTTCTTTGATTTTGAAAAAGATACAAGAAATCTCCCACATATTTGGAGATTACCTATTTGTGCTTTTAAATAGCAGCACAATTTGAGCCTTGGAGACGGATGTTGTAGAAAATCGTGTAGCTAACTTACACAATCTGTTTCTACTGTTGTGCCTACAAATGAGCAAGCTGAGTATCCGGCTCAAGCAATTGCCCGTGTAATTTTCTGAAAATCTGCCGTATTATTTTCTTCTGTTGGCAAAAAATTGTAAGTGCGGCCGTGCTGCTCCAGAGCACCCCAAGCCCTGGAGGAACTGCACTTCGGAAGGGAACAATTTTCTCCCTGCTCCTCTCCAGCTTGCTTGATGGATAATTGTTTTCTGCTGTTTTGGGTCAGGTTAGTAACCTCAGGAGCTGGGGGAAAGGAGATCTGAGGTCTTCATTGTTTCTTGCCCCTTTCTACCTCTTGCTTCATTTGGGAAATAATTGCATAAGACCCAAACACTCACTCCATGATCTGTGCTGGGCCACAGGCAGGTAACAGGCATTCAGCTGTGATGCTTTTATATATCCCAGCATTTCATTCCTCACTGAGCTGCTGCCAATCTAGAGGTTTGCCACCCAGAGGAGGGTCTACCCAAGGTCTGCTCTGTACAAACAAGAATGTTTCCAAGCCCCTGCTGACAGTGACTTTTTGACTTTCTCAGTAGAAAACGCACTATCCTGCTAAATGGCTGAAGAAAATAATTGCCTATCTTCACAGCATAGTGGAGGGAAAAAACACAGTTTGGAAGACAAGCACAAATCACTCACAAGGCAGGTGAAGTCCATGTAACATGTGTTCTTCATATCCCACTTCAGCCCAGGTGAATTTATTCATTCCTCCTTAACCTCACATGGCCCTTTTTTCCCCAATATGCCAGTCTTCATATAGGGCATGTGATTGTTTCCCACTTTCTAGGCACAACTACTCATTTCTTAGTTTTAGTGACATGGCAGCTGCCCAGGTTTTTCTTGTTAAGATGATATTCATTTGTCCCCTTTGTTTCATTCATTTTCCCCTCTGGCTTTAAAGCTATAAATCAAATACACAAAATTAAATTAAGTAAAATAAACATAAGTGCAGGTGGAAATTCAGGAAATATGAATAACTAAGAGTAGTTTTCCAAGACTGCTTTTTTAATCAATTCTAAACACAAGATATATATTGCCTGTTGAACTAAGAATGTTGTGACCACCTATTGTTAAAGAGCAGCAATAAATCTGCACAACAATTCCTTACTTGTATGATTCACTGACACATTTTGCAAGACAGCTAGTTCAGCTTGCTCTTTTTCCAGAAGTGTATTATGCTGTCCACTGGAAAGGCTTGATATGCTGTTTGTCCCTTAGGAAAATTCCTTCTTTGTACATCTCTGAAGGAGTGAGGCTCCTGGATGTGATAGCATGTGATAATCAGGGCTTATCTTCATATACATTCCCCTTCACCTTGGAAAGCAGACTGGCAGATATTCTCCCACTCCCCTCCTCAATCCAGCAGGATCTCTGATGCCCTAAAATACCAGTGGAGAAAATCACAGCCTTTTATATTCTGCAGGGAACTGAACATTGCTGCGCAGGCAGGGCGCTGTCCTTTCCACTGCGTCCCATGTGTCAGCAATCCAGGGACGCCCTGAGGCCCACCCTGCTTGCTGCTTTGCAAGGGTAGCTCTCACACAGGATCTCAGCCCTGCAGGACTGCTTCATGCTTGTGGGGTTTTAATCAATCAGATATGCTATGAGATGAAACTGCCTGAGTTTTAGACTTAATTAGTAATTTATTTCCTTTATCAGACAGAGGTACCTAAGGGTTATTTAGGCAGGTCATGGTTTTCTCCAGCACGAGACTAGCTACAAATTAATATTGATCAATAAGATTTCATGTCAATGTCAGTACAAATCACTCAAAACTCCTGTGTAAAGTGAGGGGAAGACATAAAACGAAGTTAATCTGTTTACACTCTTTCCTTTGACAGGATAATAAACCCAGCCAGCACACTACAGAATACACTCTGCTATCATTTACACAGCCTTCCTGTGAACCCACAAAGCAAAGGCTCATTTTAAAGGCCAGAGCTGTACCGTGATGTCTTTTGTTTGTAGTGGTGCTTAACATCATTGGTGCTCCAGTTTTAACCTTGGTTAGAGGCTTTCCTATTTTAAGGTGGTACAAAGGCAGTGTCAGTGATATGACTTAATGCAAACGTTCTGATGTGAGAACCACTGCAGTTGTTGTACTGAGGTAATTGCAATCACAGTACTTCTGCCCACGCCTGTTGTTCCTTTATGGTGGGAATTCTGCTAATTTAAAGTATTCTGAGTGTGACAAACAGCCTTTTAGACTGTTTCAGTGGCTAGAGATATGATGTGAAGGTACAGGAAGTGACAGAATTTTGAATAAAATTATTACACATCGTGCCTCAGTCTCCTTAACTGTCAGAAGTGTAAGTCTACTCCCCAGAATAGTTTGGGCTATAAGGGACCTTAGAGATCATCTAGTTCCACACCCCTGCCCTGGTCAGGGGCCCCTTCCACTAGAACAGGTTGCTCAACACTGTCCAGCCTGGCCTCGAACACTTCCAGGGATGGAGCATCCACAGCTTCTCTGGGCAACCTGTGCCAGTGCCTCACCGCCCTCACAGGGAAAAATTTCTTCCTAGTATCTAATCTAAATCTTTCCTCTTTTAGTTTAAGACTTTTCGCACTTGTCCTGTCACTATCTCCCTGTGTAAAAAGTTGCTCTTTCTCTTTTTTACAAGTTTCCTTTAAGTACTGGAAGGCTGCTGGAAGATCTCCCCAGAGTCATCTTTTCTCCCTGCTTAACAACTCCAACTCTCTCAGCCTTTCTTCACAGCAGAAGTGTTCCAGCCCTCTGACCATTGTATCAGCCAATCTCATAACAGATCCCAACAGATCTGATAACAGTATTTCAAAGTTTACATACCCAATGCTTGTAAAGCCCTTAAAGATTCTTGGATGAAGCTTGATAGAAGAAGTTACTAGGTGAAAAAAGCTGATACTACTTATTTATTGATAACAGATAATACCATTCTGGGTATATTGAACACTATTAAATCCTGTTGCCTTGTCATTTCAGCTCTGTGAGAGGTCAGCCTTTGTATATATCCACTCTTTTTCACCTCTTTTGGGACAAATTATAAACATATGAGTATAATCCACTGAATATAGTCCATGAAACAATTTACTGACCTTCTTTAGAAGTATCTTTGTGAATGTTCTGTATTTCTGGCAGCCCTTCTATTCACACTAGCCTGAATACACCCATTTTAAATCAGCTCTTGATCTCTGAATGTCAAATCCTGTGAGAGATAAAGTAATTCTGAAATATTACAGCCAAATGTGCAGCATAAAATGAAGGCGTGTTTACTGTTTGTCTTACTTTCCCCTAACTATTTAGGGTCTGCTCTGCTTGTCTCTTCCCTAAATTTAAAGCAGTTGCCTGAATGTTGCAGAGTTCCTTGGTTAAGTTGGGAAACAGATTCTTTGTACTAACCTATTTCCAAAGTTTGTGTTTCCTAAGTACTTTCATAAATCTACCAGAGACTGTAACATATCTTCCCCTGATTTTTTTTCTTTAAATTTTAATCTGAAATACTGGCACATAGATAAAATAGAAGGTTCTGTTCTGTTTTCCTCTGAATATGTGCAAGTATCGCATCATTCATACAGAGACATTCAACGACTATTATTCCTGCCTCAAGTCCAAAGAACATAATTTTGACTGTTCACTGCAAACGGATATATAAGATTGCTACAAATTGATGCCAAGGGGCCCATACTTGGAATCTGTTTTGTTTTTCTTTGAGTTAGGTTCCAAACTGCAAGAGTGTGCATAATGAATGTGTTATCTAGTCCTTCTGTTTTGTATTTTTGAAGGAGAAACAGCACATTCTGCAAAGTAACTTGTCCTACTTGCTCAGGTTCCATGGCAACCCAGTATCACTGCAAATTCATTTTGCTCTAATCAATTAGAAATTTTGCTCTGGCAGCTGGAATGAAAGTTTGCAGGCCAAATCCTGCTTGTTTTACTTGGACCTACAGTTGCAGTAAATTCAATGAGATACTTGTCTGAGAAGGAAACAAACTTGTAGCTTTCGTCTCTCTCTTGGTTTAGTTTTTGTGAAAAGGTCAGATTTAATTCTTGGTTTTCTGTCCAAGCAGGAAAAAAAAGAGGCAGTTCTCTTAAAGGATCCACAACTTAACACACGCTTGCCTTACAGCCTTGTTGACTTGTTAAAAAGGAAGGTATTGCTTTGCTTCCTGTGCATTTTAATTGGATGTTGTCAGCAGAGCTGCCTAGTGCACACCTTCCATCCAGCAGCTGGCAAAATCTCCTGTTGAATCCACCCCGTCATTCCTGCCCAAAAGACAATTTTCCAGGGAGCACGGTGGTATGTGCCGGTGCCCTTCATAGCAGCACAGCCCTCAGTAACGTGGTTAGTATGCACAATTCCTAGGGCATCTTCCCTTGTAAAGGTCAGCTCATGCACTGCTGGAAGGGCACGTAACTACCGTGAAAGCCCACGGGATCTTCTCATGTGCACTCTGCAATGGTGGAGTTGATTAAAATCCAAAACTGCCATTAAAAACGTTTTGGTTTTGTGTTTATTTATATTTTTTTTCTTTTATCCTTGCCAAAACTGCAATACTGGGAGATGAGGAAAGCTCCTACCAAAAAAACCCCCAACGACTTGCAACCATGTGGAAATGGCAGAAACTTTCTGATGTGGACTGACGAAAGCACTGACATTTTGCTTTTAGGGTTACAATTCCAAATTCAGCTCATTCTGCTCCTGCTCTTTATGCCCAGACTATAGAATTCGTGTATAGTTATGCCAAGCGCGTTGTCTGTACAAAACACAGGGAGAGCTTTGGGGGTCTACTGTAATTTACCATACATTTTTTGTTTGTCAGCTAGTCACATCATTAACCTCCTTTTTATGCATTTTCACTGGTGTTTGTGTAAATAAACGAAAGGCTCAAAACAATTTTTTTAATCTAGATTGTCTCTCTATGGAAAATGGCTGGGAAAATGTGTCCTCTCCTTATAAAGTACACTGAAAAACTGCATGGGTCTATAGGAAGACATTGTCTTAACACTTTTTTTCCATTTCAGTCATCATCACACTAGAATTCAGCATCTTACTACACGGGATTAGAAATACATGTCACCCTGTTTTGTAATGAAAGCATAGCAAATCAAAGTCCTGATTTAAACTTTGTTACATGTCAGAGTTCATCAAATCTCTATTGCCACAAAGAGGATGATGCAGAGTAGACTTTGCTTCTTCAAAAGCAGATCAGAATTAGAGCTGAATCTCAGTTTTCATGTCAGGGACTGTGACAAGGAAAGCAGTGCTCATCCACTTGCACATGCTCCTTTTTCTTCCTGTCTCTCTCCAGCTCCTAGCAGTAGTTAGCACAATGGTTATGGTGCCTTGGCATCATAAAAAGGGTCAGGGAGTGTGAAGTGGGCTGCAGATTCCTTAAAAGCTGCATTCCTAAAGGAGGAACTTCTCTGTCTGGAGGGTTGTCAGAAAGAAGGAGACCCAGACAGCTCCACTGCTGATCATAACAAAACACACAGGGCTCCCAATTTCAGCTCTCGGTCTGCATGCTGCACAGGCTGCTGATCACACAAGGGAGTGTAGGCTCTCAACCAACGCTGGCTTTTCTCCTTTGGGTGACAAGTGTCTCTGAGCACAGGTACAGTCCTATATCCTCCTTGGATCCCAGGGTTTGCTTCTGATGCCACAGTTTCTTCTCTGATTATAATTAGCAATTTATAAGACTGGCATATGCCAAGGAGGTGACATCCAAGGGCTTACGATGAGAAAAACTGATGACCAAGGTGGAAGGAAACATAGCAGAACCAGCTTGGGGGGATTTAAATGTTAAACCCACTTTATTTTTGGGGGGTTTATGTCGTTTTCTAAAGTGTTCATGTTGTGTTTAGTAAGAAATACTGTACACCTACGTTGTGACCTATGCTATGTTCAAAATGTCATTTTTTAGAAACAGATGATTTTTAAAGTTTGTTGGTTTTCTTGTGCTGACTGTTCTTTTATTTTGATGGATTTTGCATGATAACCTTTCAGTATTTTGGGAAAATGTGGGAGATTAATCATTATGACTTTCAGATCAAGTGTAGCAAGGGGAAAAGCTCATGTTTAAATGCATTGTCCTGTATTATATGTCTGTGTTCATATTCCCTCTGTTTTTATTGATGTACTGCACATATCTGACCTCCACATTTGCCTGATATTTTTTTCACCAGTCTGGAGCTTCTGACTTCCCAGTTCTGTTTAAAAATCTGATTGGACTAAGACCCCGATAACCATTAACTGCTTACAGTGTGCTTTTCCAACTGAATCTACTTAACCTACATGCACCTGATTCAATTTCCTTGCAGTCATTAGAAACTCTTCCTCAGTCAGGCACAGCTCTATGTAAAATATAATCTTAGAACCCGATTTGACGTATTTTTCATCATTTAATCAACAAAATGACGCTGGTCTGAGCTGTGCTTCTGCCCTGTATCAGTGTGATGGTTTGCTGAGGTGCTTCTATCCCACACAGAGGTATCCGGAGCTCTCCTCCACCTCTTGCCGGCATGGTGGAGGTCTTGCGCTGTTTGCTTTATAAACTAGAGGGAAGGGAATTGTTAAACCAATCCCCAAAAGGACTTTACACTTTTCACATGGAATCTGAAATAATTCACTTCACAATACGTCGAGCAAAGCTTTCCCTTTAGTAAGACGCAGCGCGGCCGCATCAATGAGTACGATTCATTGACAGTGAGCGCCCATGTGGCACAAAGCGCATCTCGCACCAGGGGCTCTCGGCAATGTATAAGTCCTAAAACAAAACAAAACAAAAACAACAAAAAAAAAACCCCTGACGGATGCGAGTTTTAAAGGATGGATATGAGGTGGATAGGAGTTTTAAAGGACAGTAACAGCCCGAGGGGCAGCAGGTAATGGGGTCAGATACGTGCAGTCGGCCGCCCCTCAGGCAGGGCTGCCCCGCTGGGGCAGGCGGCGGGGTGGGGGGGCGGTCTTCCCTCGTGCCCCGGCTCGACTTTTATTGTCTCTCTGTCCGTGTTTTGCCGTGGTTTTTTTGTTCATTTTATTTCTTTCTGTGTTTTTTCCCCCCCTCCCTTCTCTGTGTGTGTGTCTGTGGCCCGCAGGTCCCCCCCTGCCCTGTTCGTCCGCCTCCTCCACCCCCCGCTCGCAGTCCCCCTCCCCTCTCCCCTCGCCGCCGGCCAATGAGGGCCCGGGGCGGTCGCTGGGCGACGGCGCGGCCCGGGCGGCCGCGGGCTCGGACTCTGAGGAAGAGTTTGTCCCTCAGTCATTCTTAGTTCAAAGTGGCTCTGGAAACCTCTGTGTCGCCGCCAACGGTGAGTGACTCTCGCTCTCTCTTTCTCTCGCTCTCTCTGTGCCTACTTTTTCATGCCCGTCTTGACAGCTGTGCGCGGGGATGTAGGTTGGTTGGGGGAGCGGCTGTGCTCGTTGGGTGGGCTTGGGGAGTTTTATTTAAAAAGTTAAAAATCGCCTGGCAAAGGCTGGGAGATGGAGCGTTGGGCAGGTCCGCGCTGGGTGCCGTGCGCGCTGCTGGGTGGCGGCGGTGCCGGACCCCATGTGGTACCCGGGCAGCGCTCACAAACTTGGCGTGAGTTGAAGGCTGGAGCCCGCTCCCTTTTGCGGAGTTGGAATTTCGGGGCGGTTTGGCTTTTAAAATTGTATTAACTCCTGGCTGAATGATTGGCCAAAGTGCCTTCTCCTTCTCTGTGAGGGCGGCAAGGTGCAGCCTGGGGGCTGGCTGGGCAGGAACCTGTCAGTAGCCTGTCACCCAAGGGCAATGACGAAAACTCAGAGTTCCTTTGATAGTTGTGACAATGGCATCAGCACCATCCCGGAGGAGGGTGTCTGTGTCCAGTCTCCCTCCGAGGCACTGAGAGGTGCTCTCAGGATAAGTATTTGAGGAGCAGCAGCACAGCCATCCTACCGGATGCTCTGAGACTCCCCGGGATGCTCTGAGACTCCCCGATGGGTTGCTGAGTGTGCTCAGCACCGCCGGATGGTCCATGATGGTTAAGCAGATTACAAGGAGAGGAATGAAATTCACAGCTCTCTGCTGCAAAGACAGCGAGTCATAAATGGAGAGGTAACGCTCATTGGCAAAGAAATGTGAAATTTCATCAAGGGTAGTGTAACCTGACGAAGTGCAGATTACAGCAGTGGAATAGCAGTGGCCACTCAGGCCGCTGCCATCCGGCTTGAGTGATAATTGCTCACAGGTCTGATTTATGATGAAGGAGAAGGCATTCAAAGATATCTTGAAAGAGAGAAAGAAAGGTGAGAGAGAGGTTTACTGCAGCTGGCAACAGCTTAACTGCATTTCTGTTAAGCTTCTAAGAAGGTTTCCTAGTATGCTGTTATCTTCAAGTAAGGAGAGAAAGTTTGACATTTAATTTGTCCGCCCTCCCCCTTTCCCAGCTTCCCTCTTCTTTTGTTGCATTTGTTATGGTAAAAACAAACTTTCCCTTCAAGGTTTTTCAAAGGAGAAGGTTATCTCCTCTGAATTGTCATCCTAAGGAGAGTAGGGGGAAATACAGTGTTGTATTCATTTAGGAAACTGATTAAAATTCATATCCTCTGTTCAGCTTCCCCCTTCCCCTCCCACCCTATAACACACACACGCACACATCTGACTGCTTGCAGTCACAGAACATGGAAATCTGAAATAATGTCGATGACCCTCTTGTTGGAAATAAAACCAAACTCACACTCCACCTCATGTTTTCCATATCATAATGTATATGTATGTACTTTCTCTTTGCTCATTTGGGAAATATATATGTACACATACATGCACACCCTCCAGGTAAAAAGAGGGAAGAAAGAGAAAGTGAGATTAAAGACCTTAATCTCTTGTTTTACTAATTAGCTGAAAAACAAAAAAAGCATTGTTCAGAGTCCACAGTGGGTTGACCACATTATTGTATTATCGATGTGCTGGTGTAGTTAGACTTCAGGCTTTTCAGCTGCCTGCTTATTTATCCTCCTTTTTTTTTTCCTCAGTGCTTTTTGCATTGGCTTGTAGACATACTACATTCCCTGAGGCCTTCTTTGTGTGCAAGATTCAGTAGGCTGGTAATAAATATGTCCCACACAAAGACAGGGCATCTGGGGTCTCATTTGCCTCCTTATTCTAGTCGTTCAGTAATCAGAAGTGCAGGTAATGCCAGGACACTGGTGACCTGCTAGGATCAGCTCAGCATCACTCTGCAATCAAGAGGAAAACAAAGGTGACTTATTTTGCCACCTATCAACCCATAATCTGAAAGTTCACATGAATGAGAAGCACAGACTATAGAAGCCCATCATGTCTAAAACCCAGAGACTCTTCTGACCTCTGTAAATGGATTTAATTGCTTTAGTTCTTTAACATTCTGTTTCTATGAGGCTTAGTCAGCTTAAACTTTAAATGACAAAGGCAGGTCTTTATGTTCCTTAAATGGTTAAAATTAGTAAAAGCTTATTTTGGTTAGGACTAAGTTTAATACAGTTAGACTACTCATTCTCGGAGAATAGTAGCTGTCTCAACAGCAGGACAGCCTGAGAATGCTGTCCAAAGGATTTGTGTTGCACTTTTTAATTGATTGTGGCTAGGTTTTCCTACCACAGCTGTGTAAACTCAGCCTTTGAGAAGCCCATCCAAAGTAAGTAACACCCAGGGAGCAGCACCGCTGTTACAAATCCCCATGTAAATTGCAAATACAATGCACATGCAACTTAAGAAACATGCTACTTTTTTGAAGATACAGTAGGCTATTCTTTTATCTAAGTTGCTTTCATTTCAGAAAGGTGATACTGTCCATAATATTACTTTTACACTTCCAGAAAAATGTCCAACTAAACTTTCAAATGCAGGCTGAAACCAACTAATATGTATACAAATACGTGGGCATCTTTTTAAGGCTTTTAACTTTGTGTTAGATGCATTACAAGCCATTGTTAGATTTTCTTTATTTCTGAGTAATTTAGAACATTGAAATCCCCTATTTTTATTGTACCTGTAATATCAGCAGGTACATAATTTTAAGGAAAAAGAGACTTTTCAGACTTGGACCTTTTCATTTTTCTTTTTATATATGTCAAGTCCAGAAAGCTTTTTACTTTACCTAAAATTACCCAAAGTAACTAAGGTGTGAATGTCTCCATTTCATAGAATCCTAGAATGCTTTGAATTGGAAGGAACTTTAATCATCACCTTGTTCCAACCCCCTGCCATGGGCAGGGACACCTTCCACTAGAAAGGGTTGCTCCAAGCCCCCTCCATCCTGGCCTTGAACACTTCCAGGGATGGGGCATCCACACCTTCTCTGGGCAACCTGTGCCAGTGCTTCATCACTCTCATAAGTAATTCCTTCCTTATATGAAATTTATATCTATACTCTTTTAGTTAAAAGCCATTACCCCTTGTCCTATCAGTACAAGCCCTTGTAAAAAGTCTCTCCATCTTCCTTATAATCCCCCTTTAAGCATCAAAAGGTCACATGCCTTCCTTTCTGCAGACTAAACAGCCCTGTCTCTCTAAAACATCTCAGGATGCTTCCTTTCAGAAACCTTAAGATTTCCTGATTTGAGGATTTCAGCACCACTTGAAAAGTAGGCTGACTTGGGGTATCTTGGTGGACATTAAGAAACACTAATTAGTTTTTCAGGTTTCTTATGTATACTGATATGTAGGTATATATGTTTAGGACTCAGGAGAAGCCAGAACTGTCTGAAGGCATCCAATCTTTAATCTGGTTGTTCTAAGAAACTAACAGCTGCTGTGCTCAATCAGAACATGCAGTCCCTGACAAGGGTATGGGAGAAGAAGCATGATCAAGTGGGGCTGTAGGGAGGATATTGGCCAGCTGGGAAAGGTTGAGCACTAGCCAAGGAGGGCTGTGGATGTGGGTGCTTAGCTCATCAGTGGCAGCTTTCTTCCATTTGAACCAGTAAATGACATGAGAAATACATTTAAAAAATCGAGCATCTTCAGGGAATGGTGTTCAGGAGGAGCACATCAGCCTGACCGTTGCTGCCCGCTTCCCTCAGCATCCACAGCTGTGGCA
Source organism: Oreocharis arfaki (assembly GCA_013398015.1). NCBI lineage: Eukaryota > Metazoa > Chordata > Aves > Passeriformes > Paramythiidae > Oreocharis > Oreocharis arfaki. Next base: position 531,492 of record VZRR01012883.1, on the reverse strand, counting down.
CTGGGGACATTAGCAGGTACCTTTCTGCCCAACACAGGGCTGAGGTAGGGAAATGGCTGTTGTACAGAGTGACAGAGAACAGATTTGGAGAGATATATGAAATCTGTGGAAAGCTGACATCCGAATTCCTTTGACAGCACTGACTGTGTTGCCTCATAGTCAAAGCCGAAATGTGTGACTTCTTCCAGCTCTTCCATCAGTGAGCAGGCATTCCATGTGAAGTGTGCTTTTGTCATTTTGTGGGGTCTGGTGTGTTTCTGTAAGTTGATTGTATCGGGCAGACAGGAAGGCTGGATGTAGTCACTTGAAACAGCGTCTGCACATGGGAGCCACAAAATCCCAAATCACCTCTGGTTTGGAGCGTTTCAGTATTCTCAAACACAATTTCTGAGACCAGGGCATGGATTTTATTTAATTCTAGCAGAAGTAAGGCAATATCAGAAAATTGTAAGAATATCTAAAACTGACTCTCTGATCCTAGAAATTACTTTGATGACACTGGAGGTAACATCTGCTAAAGTCTCTTTAGGAAGGATCTAATACATATCTAAGTTTGAAGTCTTACCACCCACTTCTGAATATATGTACTCCAGTTTCTTTATTTTCTCCCTCAGATACATCCCTGTTACAAAAATTCGTTGCTCACCACTGCTTAACCAGTTTTGCACCTTTTCTACCACAAAGGGCATTTTTCACAGAAGAAGCAGCAGTGGAGGATCATGTTGCCAGTCTCCCAACGTGACATTGCTGCTGAAGAGAGAGGGATAGGGGGAAGGCAGGCATGATTCACAGTATTATTACACTTTGAATTCCAAGAGGAGGGTTAAAAGTTGTGTAAAGAATGGATGATGCAGCCCTTACCTCGGCACAGGTTGCATTGGCAGTGGACAAGGAGGGAAAACCATGTACATACATAAATATTGTGAGGTTAGATCCTGGGAGATGAGTGTGATTTCTTCATGATCCGTGATTTCAGTGGAAAATAGACCACATCTGGATCAGTTTGCCCTCAGCAGCCATGCCATGCTGCTTCCGCATGGTGGGGTCTGCATGAATGAGCTGCTTGACGGAAAAAATCCATGGTCACAGAGTTAATCAAGATTCTTGTACTGCTTGTGCCACTCTTTCTTGTTTGGAGTGCTGGACAATTTGAAGCAGCAAGTTCCCCTAAGGTCTTCATTTTCCTTTCTAACTAAATTGGACCAATCTAGACCTCCTGATTTTTAACCTATTTTCTGTTAAGGTTTTTTAAAAATCTTTAAGAAGCAGCCTTGAGCTGTCCTCTTCCTATCCTTCAGTAAGAACTTTCCACTTTTTTATTCAATTATTTGGCCCAGATTTATGAAGATAAATCCTTCATAAAAAAGCTGCTGAGGACTCCTACAGTCTTATCTGGTTTTTGTCAAATAGCTTCATTTTATATAAATGGTGCATTTCTGGCAATTTACAGTGAATTACTGACCACATCATCTGCCACTGCTGCTGCTATGGCTGGATATCCTCAGGATCTAGAAGGAAGTCATCTTCTGGAAACACAGGGCGCTTTCTGCTGAAAGTTTTTAATGTCTGTGCGTGCTCAGTGTTTATTTCTTTTGTATCCTTGCTGTGGTTGGTGCTGCAGAGTCCGCCCGACAGCCACTGCTGTTTCAGATTCATTCAGCAGCCCGGTGTGACCAGCTGAAAGGCTGAACGTAGCATCAGCCAGCTTTGCATCAGGCAGCACTCCTCTGATCCACAGATCCGAATTCAGACACGGGTGCTGTCCTGTAGCAGTCCTGCTCAAGCACAGGGTTAGGTGTTGATGGCACCAGGATGGAAAGGACAGAGAGATCAAACTGCAGCAGGGAGGCCAAAAGGCACTGAATATGAAAGGATTTTGAAGAAGGAATAGTATCATGTAAGGTGGCTTAGAAATGGAGAATTTTCAGGAATCTGACTGAGGAGAGCAAAAGAACCTTTGATAGTGTAATCGGAATAACTGATATTTTTCTCATCTAAAACTAACAATAAATTCCAATTAATTTCAATTTTCTTTTATGGAAGGCTTTCATTTTTCTTTACAAAAAGGCTTGTGAACAGAGGATCTATTCTCTTGCTGTGTTTTGTCCTTGCACAGTGCTTTCTATTGCTTCTTTTTTACTACTCAAGCAAGTGTGTTAAGTAAGAATAGCAATTAATCTCTGCATCCTTTATCAGAGATTTGCAGAGTCCATTAGCAGTCAGTGTTACTCATAATGGTAATTCATAATTACAGAAGGGAAACAGGAATTGCAAGATACAGCAAATCAATTTCCAAGTGTCTTTTAAAAAGTTTAAAATATTCTTTCAGTTATTACATTTCCTATTAAGAATTTTTAACATCATCCCCCTTCTTCCCTCCCCCTAACACTACAGAAATTTAGTAAAAAACATCCTAAGGAGAGGAAAGGTTTAAAAGATGTTTAGTTTAGTAATACTTTTAAAAATTTTCTTTGGTAAAAGAATATTTTTTTAGAACAGTAGTGATGATTGGGTGAGGTTGCTTTGAAAAAAGCATTTTGAAAACCAGTTTTACATAATTTTTCAATGAATTTAGCCTCTAGTATGGGAACGTGCTTAGAATTCAGTCTGAGAAACTGTAACCTAAATTCCTCTCTTTTAATTTTAGTCAGTAAACTAAACAAGAAAGGTATTAGCCATAAGCTTTCAATTTAGATAAAGACATTTCAAGCCACCAGGGTTTGAGTCATCCTGAGGAGATTTCTCTTTTTCCACTCATTGTGGGTAGAGCTGTGTCTATGAGTCCACAGAAGCCTGAGAAGTTAGTCTTGAGATGGCCATTTTGGCTTGATTTTCACAGCTGACATCTACTGGAACTCACTGAAACTTCCAGAATTCACTGATGTATTTGAAAATTTGTCCTCACATCATTCCCCTGAATTTACCTCTGGTATAAAGATGACAACAAGGTTCCTGTTTTGAGTTTCCAAGCATCAGCCATTGCCTCTTAGACCCTGAAGATCAAGTAAGAAGCTGTAAACTGGCAGCTGTGAGGAGGATCAGATCATGAATTATTCCTGTTCTTATTCACTGAGCAGTGGAGCCGTCCTGTTGAGTTTTTGTTCCTCCTGTTTCACTCTTCCTTCTAGGGGGAAAAATCAGAGAGGTGTCATTGTGTGAGCTGCAGATCTTTTCAGAGGACATGAGGCTCTAGAAGGGCCCACTTACCTTGCTGTCCCTTAAGCTCTTTCCTCATGAATTCACTTTACATCCTGAGAATATTTGTTTAACCTGGCAGTTGTTTGGCTTCAAGATGAACCAAAGGTGAGAAGCAAATCATTTGCTCTAGGACTAGATTCTTATCACTGGTGTCAGTGGGAGGCATTTGGATTAAATTCCTAGCATAGCCAGGGTCAAATCCTGACCCAGCTCAAATCCTTTTGGCTCAAACAGAGGGACGTTTGGTCAGGAGAGGATAATATGAATACACAGAGAGGCAGGTTGGGGGCTTTTGGGAGGTTTTTTTGCAAGGAATAAATATCTCAGAAAGAATAAAGCGAAGTTATGATTGTCACATTCAGTGAAGGGCAGCAATGAAACAAGTCACCTTTCCAGGCCAGGGAACACACTGAATCACTTAAAGCAGATTTATAGCTTTTTAGCTGTGATAAAACCGTATCAGTGTGTATATGAATTTACATAGGAGCAGGAGGTTTTTTCCTTTCTTTTAATGCAAGCCACATTGGAAAGTGTGCGCAAAGGAGCCCCACTCCAAGGAAAGACAACTGGAACAAATTATAGGCATTCAGACTTGTTAAACAGAATTGGCAGCAGAAGTATTCCTGGTAACCTGAGCGTTACGGCGGCATTGGTATAGTTAAGGTTATGTCAGCATTTCCATTAGAAGCCCCTACTTTCAGAGGTTTATATCTGCAGAAAAAAATCACTGTGGGTTGAAACTTGACAAGCTGTGCAAGGTCTCATCTGAGATGGATTTTTTTTTTACATTTTTACAAAATTGAGGAGAGAAAACTGTTTGAAGAGTCAAGTTACAAGAGCACAAACAAAAATAGCAGCATTCTGGCTTTGATCCTTTTCGATGTTAAAAAAACCCCGTTTCTTTCTTTGTAGTGTAACTATCAAATGTACAACAAAATCTTGCTCTGAAGAAGGAATTAATCTTTACACTATTAAAGGAAATGAAACATTAATTCATGGCCCATTAGATGCTTTTTCACTGCAGGACTGCCAGTGTTTTGGTCTACCTCAGGTTATACTGAGAGATTTGTGACTAACATGAAACAAAGCCCCCAAAGCAGTAGATTCTGTGTGGAAAAAATGCTTTCTGGGCAGCTTTAGAAGAACAAAACATTGAAGGCAGAGCTGTCCAGGAATTGGAGTGAGTGCTAGGAATTCAGCCTTCTGGTTTCTGCCACAGGCTTCTCAGATACAAAACTTATCCTCAGTTTTCTCAGTTCCAAATGAGAGATACAGCAAACCTTAGGATTCAGTATCCTTCTGAACTGTTTCCTTATCTGTATGATATTACTGAAGCTAGACATGGTTTACACTATGATGACCAAGTAGACAAAAAGGGACCTATGGCTCCAACCTTGCAGACATCGGGTTTCGGAGAGTAAGCTAATCTTTTTTCTCAATCTTTTCCGATTTGTGGGTGCACAACATTGAACTTTTTGTTTCTGGATATGTATCATCTCTGAGCCTGTATGGCTGAGGGTCTGTGTATGTTCTCAGCTCCTGCAGTGCCTTCTACACTTTGAAAAGTCATAGCTGATGTTCATCAGAACTTTTTCCATTCACCAGATAAAAGCTGCTGTGGAAGTGCAAGGTATTATAAAATACAGGAAGGAAGTCTGAAGCTCATGTGCTCATGGCAGTGTTGTGTTATTACTGTGAAATGGATCTCTCAGTTGGGAATGAGCTCAAACTTTGGGAAGGCTTGTTCCATTAGCTGTTTGCAAGCCATATGTCTCCATTTTTAAATGAGGACCTGGGGGCTTTGAACTTTATTTATAAGCTGAAATTTGATGGTCACTGTGAACCAGTGATTAATTTGTAAGGGAGAAGATGCCAGAAGTCTCACTCTGACCTGTGTGTTCTTTCAGACTAAACATCCAATAACTGCATAGCCCCGTAAGATGTATCCCCCCACTTCCTCCTCCATCGTTTCTGTGCTTTGCATTATTCACTGTGTTTATTGTAACACACTATTAATCTCAACCACGGCTTTCAAACCATCATGTGACCCCAACCAATTCTTCAGCTAAAGCAATGATAGCTTTGGGTAATTTGGGTGGAAGCTTTTGAGGTTCTGAGTAGAAGAGAAAGGATCAGGTTAAAAAAGGTTTGAGGCAGTAATTCAAAGGAAAAAGTATTTTCTGTGGATCCAGTGATTTTTCTGAAAAATGATATTCGAAATATGACATGAGAGGATTGTGCAGCTTCTTGCTGTGTGTGTATGAACCATGGTATGTCCTTTGAAGTTGCTTCCCGTGTGCACCTGGGTGCATAGCAGTAGGGTATTTGTTCAAGGGAGGGCAGTCCTTAACCATGTGTCTTAACAGCAGGACCAAGGCCTTAGTGCCCATGCTTGGCAGTAAAGCTGATGTGACAGGCAGTTACGGTGCAGAAGAAACCTTTGATAGGAAGAGCTTTATATGAAAAGCTGTCACAGTTCTTTAAGAGTCAATTGGGTTAAGCCTTTGAGGGCGACAAGCCCCAGTGTACACACACGACATAAAAATTCATTTTGATGGCAGTTTGGGAAACACCAGAATTTGAAGGGTTAAAAGTTTTGTTTGTTTTTAAGTCCTGCCATGTGAATTGAGAAAAGCGCCCCCAAAAGAGGTAGAATAGCTGGTGTAGTGTTTTAAATGCATGATTTGCATTAGCTCAAAATTCATGACTACAAGGTCAATATTTTGTAGTAAGTAGTGCCTGGAAATGGGAGTCAGTTTGGATTCAGCACCATTCAGTGAGAGTCAACACCAGTCAGAAAACTGGTGGCTGGTGGCAGTTGGTGACCTTGGCCAAGTGACCTAAATGCTGGTGCGTGACTCTTACATTAATGAAATGGGGGATAATCATCATTGTTTGCTCCTAAGAAGTTTTGGAGATTTTCAGACTCCTCATTTCAGATTGAAAATGAAAAATACTGTTGTGTTCCCTGTCCATTCATCTGATAAATCCACAATGTCTCAGGACTTTACTGCTGGTTTTTAATATGTGCTCTGTCTCTGGAGGTGGGATGGTGATGCTGCAAAATTTAGGCAGCCTTTTTGTGACACGGCTTCACAGTCTGCCCTCACTTTTAACAGGGAAGATTTAATAGATGTTTTTCTCCTTCCATGTAATAATTAGGTCTGTTAATGGCAGCCTGGTAGTTTAGGCCTTTTCCATATAAAGCAGGGAAAGTGTAGCAAAAAGACAAAATGGCTCAAATCATAATATTGTATGACAGAAGCTGATAAAATTCAGATGTAGTGTATGGTATTTCTGTTTACAAGAAGTCAGCTAATACTGACATGTCAAAGTAGCATGAAAATATGCAGCCATTCACTAAAGACTACAATGGTGGGCCAAATGACCAGGGTCTCCGTGTTACATCATAGTATCAGAGAATCATTAAGGCTGGAAGAGACTCTAAAGTCTCTGAGTCCAACCATTAACCCAGCACCATCATGTTCTCCACTAAACCATGTCCCCAGGTACCGCGTGCAGGTACCTTCTGAACGCTTCCAGGGATGGTGATGCCAGAAAATATCTGCCAAATGGCAGAGACTTCATATCTTGATCCTTTACCTTCTACCACTAGAGCACAAATGCATTTGGAAAACAATTGCTAACAGAATGATGGTTGATGCATTTCTCCCCAGATCACATGCCATTTAAAATTCTAAAACAAGCAAAGCTACTGAGACCCAAATCTGCCCCTTTTGGTCATCAAGGGTCTCAAACACCAAGTAGCTTTATTAGTAAGAGTGGTCAAAATAAGAAGGCTGGACTGGCCCTCATTAATTACCTCCTAATTGTTCCTATTCTTTCACATCTTAGGACATCAACATTACTCAGAAATTAACCCTATAAAATATAGCAAGTGTGTTTGAGATGCCTTTCAGGGTAACCTAAAAATTGCTACTCTAACCTCTTGCCTTTCTTACTTTTCCTAACTGAAGATGTCCTGGCAAGACAGTAAATTTATAAAAATCATAAAATACCTGGAGTTGGAAGGGATTCATGCCTGCAGATCGTAAAATATATTGGTCCTTTCTGGAGGATCTGAGTCTTTTTCTGTTGTGTTAAATTTCTCTAGGTTTTCATGGTATTTCTAGGTGTCCTGCAAATTTAGTCTCTTAATCACAGTGTCTTTCATTTTCTTTCGGTCTAAATAAGACCCCTATTGTAGAGATGAAAATTGGCTTCTCAGAATTATTGAGGTTAAGCAGGTTATAATTTCAACATTTTAGACACCTCAGGATATTAGGTGTTTGGTAACTACGGTGTGCTGCAAATAGGAACAAGCATTCTGAAACCGTAAGTGGACATATATCTTTCAGCATTTGGGAGGGAAGGGGTGCTGTGGTGGCCAGGTCAGTAAGATGAGAGTCTGTGTCATCATATGCACTATTCAAAATCAGCCAGCCATGACGGCTCAGGAATTGGACTCTAGGTTCTCCCACGTGAGGGGAGAATTGAGCTTTGTGACCTGCTTCAGAAAAATTAAAGTAGCGACTCATGGCTCATTAGCATGACAGCTCTGGGAGTGGGCATGGGGTGTAATAAAGTGCTGCAGGACCTTGGAGTGCTCCGGCAGGAAAGCTGGCAAGTGTAAAATCGATGCTTTTGATACATTAGGTGGTAATGGAAGAAGCACAGCACAGAAGTGGTATGATCGGATGATTTAGTTAGAGCCATAAATCTAGTGGCAGTATCGTGGCAACGTGATAGGACACAGCATTTCATAAGGACCACAGCATAAAGATTCATGCATTAGTCAAGTCTGGGGCTGAAGCACATGTGGGTGGGAGTTGCATTACTGATATAAATGCTAGAGTGGTTCATCCTTGCAAACACACTGAGTAAAACAAGGGCACTTTGTAGTAAATGAGCGCTTTAGACAGAAGTGCCAATATTTGCATTCTGTATGGATATTTCTGGTGTAAAATTATTCTGATGAAATAGAAATCGGCATGGATTACTCCAGGTTAAAAGTAATACTTTCACACTGGCCCCTTTCTTGCCTTACCCTGCCCGGCCAAGTGTGGAGATTTTGTAAAAATTCTCCAGAGTCACATTTCAGCAGTAAAACTACTGCTACTTGATGGTTGCTTGTTCTATGTTTTAATGTAAATAATCTCTTTTCCTTGCTACTCAGTTTACATAAATCCTGCCCAAATCACCTTAAACAACTTCTTTCCCTAAAACCGAATGGCTACATGAAACTATCACAAGGATCTACATTTTACCTCAATTTAGGTATCTTGTTTTAAAATCAGTCTTCCTCTTAAATTACCATCATTTTTGCTGCTCTTCTTAGCATTGCAGTCAGCTTTTCTACACCTCTCTAATAGTGAGAGACAGCTGAGCTTGGCATGGCTTCACAAACACGGTGAGTACCCAAAGACAGGTCAGGTAAAACCAGAAAGAAGTGACATTGCTTCCTCCCGTTAACGTATGTTTGATTAGGAAAATATCATTAGGACTCGTACAGAGTAGTAGCATGTCAGAGGAGATAAAAGAGATTCGAGTGTTTTTGTAGCATGAATTACAGAAACTCTTACTGTTGCTGCCTGTAACTTTTCTGATACACCAATGAAACTTGAAACAAGAGGTCATCTCAAAGGGTAATAGCTTCCAGCCAAAATGTTCTTCAATCTACCAGACCACCCATCCTTTCTTTATCAATGAGGTCAAAATAATAGCAGTACTTGACACTTTTACACAGATGGGTAAAATCTATTGTGTCACCAGTAGATATTTCCAGAAACCTAACCCATGTAACTGTATATTGTGCCTTTCCCATGTATATCTCTAAACAATTAGGGAACAGTGGGTCTCCTGGTACCTCCTTGAATCAGATAAGTGTGATTATCTCCGTTTTACAGAGGTCACAATTGACTAGCCCAAGGTCACCCAGGCATTCTGCGATACCACCACGGCGGGATTCATGTCCGCTTGCTCTCCCATTTCTGTAACAACCAGCACGAAACGTTTTTTCCCAAAAGCTACACAGAGACACATAACACAATCGGCATGAAGACTAGAGGATTTTTTAACATAGTGGTGGAATTTCTAAAGGCACCTTAAAATTAAGTCCCAGTGTTTAGTCACATGAATTTCTGAACAGAGAATTTAGGCTTTTGCTGAATATTGTGGTAGCTTCAATTTAAAACAGTTTGCTTTGTCTTCCATTTCTTCTCTGTAAAAACTCTTGAGCAGTTTATATCAGCGTCAATTCATGCCAGAAGTTCCTCCAATCCATCTTGGGATAAAACACAAACACTTCTCCTCTGACTGAACTGTGGGTTGGTTGCTGTCACATGGAAAGCTGACTAAAGCCCTTTAATTTATGAAATGCTACATAGTCCTGAAGAGATTGCCTAAATATTTTACTGCATGTCACTTTTTGTTGGAAACCAGAACCCACATTTGCTGGCCCGTCCATTAAGCAGAACGTCTTCAAATTACTTCTGCTTCTAAATGGGAGTTTGCATGTGCTAACTTTTATCTGAGAACTTCAAACATGTCTCAGGGCTCTTGCATCTTTTTCACTACTTGTCTCCATCTTGGCTTAGCATAATATTTGTGTGCGGAATTTAGAGGTGATCTTGAAGCTTTAATTTTTTTTTTCCAAATTGTTCTTTGAAGGGCAAAGAAGTAATATTTAAGATTCTTTCGAAGAATGTGGGTAACTTTTGTCTGCTGGGATGCTGAGGGAGTAGGATGAAGCATTGTAGCACACTACAATGACTGATAAATTATTATGTACAAGAGGTAATGATAATGTTTGAAGTTTTACAAAATAATTTCCCTGGAAAGGTTTCAGCACAGTAGCCATGGAAAATTTACTCTACATAAACTAAGAAACAGAAGGAAAGAGAAAGGCTCATTAGAGATTGGCATAAGTGACTTGCGTGGCAGAAGGATAATCCCCGAACACACCTGTGCGGCAGAAACACAACATGTGGATTAGTTTTGTCCTTAATCTGTCACTCTGGCATTCCCCCGTGAGCTGCCCGAGTGGTTTGTGCTCCCCGGCTCAAGTGTCACTGCAGCTTCAACAGCGGCCGTGTGAGCGTGGTGGGTTTGGATAGCGAACAATGCATGTTTGTTTGTTCACTTTGAGTCCGGTGTCTGAGGTGGAATTTTAATGGTGTGAAAAACGAGAGGAAAGAGAAAATAATAACCTGAGCACTGAAACACAGCACTCAATACAGTTTCTGAACCATTGCATTCACATCTCCTGCCCTTCTCATGAGCACCATGCCTTATCCCGGTAAAGTGGAATTCTGCTGTTAGTGTTATTCTGCCAGAGGGCGGAGCATAAGGGGAGTCTGAAGTGCCTAGTCCTGCACTTAGAATCCTTCCAGCTTGCCTTTGCATTTGCTGAACTGCAAGGTTTTTTTGTATTACAAGTTTTATTGCGCTTTCCATTTCTTGTGTTTTCCATTTTGCGCTCTGAGAGTCCAGAGTCTTGCACTGGGTGACTGCATGTCTATAAAAAGTTTTGTAATTTCAGGAAAATTCTTCTTGACTTTCATAGTGCTCCATACAAAAGGAGGGAAGCGAGAAACAGAGAAAAGATGATAATGATCTATCTGTGATTTCTGCCACTGCTGTGCATTTTGGAGGAAATGGCACACTTGGATGAAGTTATTTGTTGCGAAGGCCGAACTTTTGGCAGAAAAAAATTCCAGCCTGCAAACATTAAAGAGAGAAGGAAGAAGAGTGTAGAAGAAGACCTAAAAGGAAGAAAGCTTTGTTTCAAATATATTTGAGTTTCAGATTGGCTTGGTGTACTTCCTGCGGTGTTGGAGTGCTGTAAATTGGAAGCGCTCAGGTTGAAAACAGGTCTAAAGCACTGATTTCTGAGCCCAAACAGAGTTGTGCTTACTGCCAGACTGGTCTATTCAGCTTTTTGGATGGGAGCCAGAGGAACTGACCGCCCTGTGAGCTGAAACCAGTGCCAGCCAGCCAAAGAATAACATTGCTTTGACTGAAATGGCAACTGTTTGTTTGTTCTTCCAGCAAAAGGGGAAAAAAGAAGCAGCTTTTAGTGCTGCTGGTGACAGAAAAGGTTAAAAATTGGAGAGGAAAAAAAAATTATTGTGAAAGAGGATGAAAGGTTAGGGGCAAATTTTTCTCCTTGGTCACACTTCTTTAGTTGCTTGGTGTTCAGTGATTTGTAATTAAAAAAAAAGGCTTGCTCTTCATTAGTTTTAACGTACAGATTTTTTTCCTTCTTCTGCTAAACTATGGTAATTTTTATTATATGATAAATTGCCCTTACTTGTAGTGGTTATAGTGTGCCAAAGGCACTGTGCTGTGACAGTGCATGTGGTCATTGTGGAGCTTACAAGGGATAGTTTTCCATGTGTTAACAGGAGAATGCTTCTCTGAGTAAATTGGCAATCGAATGGAACTTAGGGCTCCATCTCAATGACTTTAGCAGGAGTTTAAGGTGAGCAAAATATGCAAGCTCAGTTATTTTCAGGTCTCTTTTTTAAGTGCCTCATAGAAAGGCTTGCTTTCCTCCTCATGATGCTGTAGGCTATCACACTGAGTTTGGAATGTTTCCCTTCTTGGTCTCAGTCTGTAGTGTACAGCAGCTCCCAAAATGCTGTTTCGCAGAACCACTTGAGTGCTGAAACTGCCTGGGCTGGAGGACTTGCTTGCTGCTGCCATTCACACACAATGTTTGAGCTGGTCTTCTGGTTTATTTATCCTGAGAGCTTTCATAGTGTTTGGATGCTAAAAGCTGGCCTGGTTGCACATGAGGGGCACTGGCAGAGAGCTGGCAGGGTCGTGCAGAGGGAATCGCTGCCTGCTGGATTGTAGCTGGTCTAAGGTCAGGCTGGCACCACCCAGCAAGCTCAGCTGGGGCCAAGTTACTGTCTGCTCCATGGCTGTGCCACACTCATCATCAGGGAGCATCCACTCTGTCTTTTTCTTGTTCCCATGGAATTGTCAGAACCGCTTTTTTTCCCACCAGGCTGTTACTGTTTCTGGTAAGACAAACAGTGCCAGTTAGGTGATATTACCGGTGGTATTTGGTTGCACTTTTTTCTTGCATGTGTCAGGGGAAATCCTACATTTGTTTTTGCTGCCTCTAGAAATGTTTGGTGTTTATTTTGGTATGCCAGCCCCATGAATTTTCCAATTACCCATTAACTTCAGTCCAAGTAGAAGAGTAAAATAAAGTTTCTAGTGCTCTTTATTTTATTTTAAACTATTTGTATATGGTACAGGTACAGACAAAGAAAACAAAAAGGAATAAAATCCCAAGCATGTTATTAAAATAGATTTTGATAATAATTTTAATAATGAAATATATTTAAATATTATCAAAATTAATTACCTTTTTAAGCTTCAGAAATTTTTAAGAAGTCATGTCAGTCACATGTGTTTTGGGGGTCTGCCTCTTTTTTGAGAAAGTTTACCCAATGCTTTTGGGTTGGGTAGGCAAGGTAGGGGACAAGAGCTGGTGAGGACGGGTCACTTGTTCTCATTATTTGAATGAAGAATGCAAAGGGGAACATGGAAGATGGTGTTTTTCATTTCCATTTTCCAGATATTGTGGAAGAGGAGCATCTCCTGATGCAGATATTCTGAAACACTGTGGTTTCAGAAATGAGAGGTGCAGTAGAGAAGCATGGAAGGACACTGAGTCATCCTCTGGTTCCTTTTTGTCTTTAATGGTCCTGAAAGATCTCATCTGCCCTTTGTATTCCAGGAGTATCACCTGGGTGCAGTCCAAGTTGTTTGGTCCTTGCAGCTATCAGCTTTCCTTCTGACTCTCAGAGGGATTTGAGCCTACTCCCACCATGTGTGACACTCCAAGGTTAAATTCAAGTCACAGGTTGCCTGTTGGGAGGTGCTGTGGTTTGTCACGCTTCTTCCCTGGCGAGCATGATTGGGCTCCTGCAATGCCGTGAGCACCACTTCACACTCCACTAAGGGTTAAATCATATTTCTGTGCAGTGATGAATTCCATCTCAGTTCAGCTTTACCCCAGGTGAGTGGAAGGACAAAGATTTGGCCCATTGAATTTATACTGCTCCTTTTCAGCAATGTGCCAGAAGGAGAGATTCCTCCTTGCACCAGATGTGCTCTGCTTTGGAATTGCCATTCTGGGTATATAGCGGGGAGGCAGAATGACAGGCTCAGCACCAGCATTGCTAATACTTCAAATAAATGTTTTTCTGATTAATTAAAATAAATTGGCATAACAAGAAACACAGTATGCGTCCTTAAAAGTGCAAAGTTGTTTTCTAATGCAGCTTCCAGTTAGAGCAAGTACTTTAATTATCTCTGTTTGCGCTTGAAACCAAATTTGGATTTTGTTTTTTCTTAGAAATCAGCATTGCTTGATTCCCATTGCTGCTTAAAAGGCAGCAGTGTGAAAGGCACTCTTCTTAGGCTATGAAATGTGTTCTCCCTTATGCACACAGACTGTTCCCTTCAGCCTCCCTTGGGAGTGACCTAAGCTCGGCTCTAGGTAAAGAACTTTAATCTGTGTTTGTACAGAATCACTCTCTTGGTTTGCATTATTTTATTATTTAAACATAATAAGCTTCAGTAGTTCATGAACAGCGCACTGAACGACAAAGAGTTGTGATAGCAGAAAAAGCAGATTTTCCTCATTCAATATAGAGCCTAAAAAAAGAATGAGACGGCTCACTGGACATGTCAGTCGTAAAATAATTCCATCACTATCAGTTGGAATGGGAAGAGTTGTGTTCTTGTAGTAGTTACTCTAGGTATTGGCCAATTCCTTACACAAAACAAGACATTTATACACAAATATATTTCTTAATATTTCTAGATTTCAGATCGGGATGAAAATGAATTTGCTAATTGCTTTTTTGTGTGCAGAATGTTAAGCAAATTGCCAAATGCTGTTCCTTCACCATAAGCAACAGTGTTTGTGTATTTGAGTTACAGCAGGCTGTCCTAATAAACTAGTCATGTATTATCTTATTTGATGCTATCAGGGTTTGGACTGGATCCATCCTTGAATTGGAAACCTCCCAGGAACTCCTGGGTATCTTGAATTGTTGCTGGTACTTCCTGAATGATCAGTTTTCGTTAGCAGTCAGTGCTGGGCAAGTACTGTGGCACCGTATTGAGTGCTCTCTTAAACTGACGCAAACCAAAACCTTGACCACTTCTTTGTGGTCCCCTAAAGGTCTCTTGTCATCTTTGTAGTACGTGGATATTGACTTGTCTGTTCTAATTACATTCCGATTTCAGTAATTCTACTCCACCCCTCCAGATTTTCCCTGTCTTTGCAATTGGTTCAAGTAGGTTGCTTTTTTTGTTTTGTTTTGTTTTGTTTACTGTTCGGTGGAGTGAAACACAGTGGACTGGGTTACCCAGGAGATGAGACTAGGAAGCCAGGTGGTCCTTTTTATCTTGCAGTGCTGTATCTTGGGCATCTGCGAAGGATTTCACTGCAGAGGCGCTCTGCAGTGGTGATGTGTCTCCAGTGTCTCTTTACCTACTGCATAACAGGGTGGGGAGGAGAAATTAATTCCATTGTCATGAAACACTCTATTATCATCATCTCTAACCAAATGCAAAGTAGTGTTATCTTAATGGTTGAAAAGCACCTGGCCTCTATGTGACAATCACTGCCTTTCAGACAGTCTCAAAACCCAGTCCCACTGCAGCTAAGCTGTCTTTAAAATCTTTGCAGATTTGCAGTAGAAGTTGGTGGTTATACTGTATATTGAAAGAACAAATGCCAGAATAGGAAAGTTTTGTATAAAATAAAATTTTTCTAATGCTCTTGATTATGCATCCCAGCTGTCCTTATTTTGCAAGTCCAATGATTTAAGTTTTTGTAAAAATGTTTGTTTATTGGTTTTTTTCCTTCTCCCTGCCTCTTATACACACCAGGAATTATTTTTGTGTGATAGCTCAGCTTTTATTTCCAGCAAAATAAAAGAAAACAAACCACAGCTAATTGGCTCTTTGTTCTCAATTTTTTGACAAGTGACAAACACTGAGATCAGATCGTAGTGCATATCCTGCAGCGGTCATATGGAGCCTGAGTTAAGGAATCACGAATTCTCCATAATAGACTCCCACTTGCCATCACACTGCCTGTGTTTGGGGTATTTGTGTTTATACATGCTGTGCCCCAAATGCTTCCTCTCACAGCTAAAGGGGTAACCTATGGCCTCCCAACATGAGGTGTAAAATAGCATTCAGCATTTAGACTTAGTTCCTATTTTATGACTTTTTTCTTTGCTTTATTTCATAGCTTTTGAGACATGAAGCGTTTGAACCTTGTTGCTAGGAAATGGCGAGGGTTTGGGTAGTACTTCTAAGGCTGAACTCAGCCCAGAACACCCACCAATGTATGACCTGCTGTTGTCTGAAACCAGTATAGGACTACAGCAGCATTTTTCCAGTGCTTGCTGTTCTGGAGGGTTTGTTCTACTCAAGTTTATATCAGAAGTAGAATTCCTGTTGTCTTCATTAAGAATGGACAAGGCCCAAACTTGGAGTAATCAGCAAAGGAAGGCATTTCCCTCCATGAATTGGGGCAGTTATTGCTATAAATTGCCTCTGTCCAGCCATACCTTATAAAAGTAAATGGATATTTTGCTGCTGGGGAGACCATTGCGTGTGATAGACCATGTAATTAAGAAGTGGAACATTACGTTCTGTTTTCCTTCTCCTTTGTGCGGGACAATATGCCCCAGCTATGTTGTTAAAGCAGTAGAAGCTCCAGTGAAACCAGAGGTGAAATTCCACAAGGGTTTGGTTGAAGTTGTGCCCCACTACTTGATTATTTATTTATCTTTACCATAAATAGTCTTCATCAGCAAAACATATTTGTACTAAGATGACATAATTTTCTTCTTTTAATTTACGAATGACCAGCTTTCTGCCGGTGGGCAGTTTATATAACCATGCAAATGAACAAGAGTGGATCATGTGAGTTTAATTTAGAGATCCTTCCCCCTCCACCCCAGAACTGGAGCCAGCACTGGCTATTCCATTAAAAAAATGATGATTTTTTAAAATAACCATTTGTCTGCCTCCATAATTGTCTCTTTCTTGCTTCCTACTTTGTGTCAGTAAGCAGAGGGCAACCTCTGAGGGCTGAATGGCACTTCCTGGGCACAGCCAACACTGGCTTTGCCGGCACATTCTCTTGCATATCTGTTTGTTTAGGTGAGTACCAGGGAAAGGAAGAGGAGGCTGGCATTTCTTTTGTCAGTTCTGAGCAAACATCGTGCTGCAATTTTAGACTGCAGCTCCTCTCAGGGGAGTTTTCTCAACCTCCACATTTGCTGCTTGAAACCACATACTTCAGTGTCAGAAACCCCACAAAAAAACCCAGGGACCAACGAGGCCTTAACTGGGTACTTTTTCTTTTAAGGGAGAGCTGATGGGGCACGTGAGAAGTTCCCCTCCCCGCTGCTACCTACTCTGTTCTCTCTAAACTATGCAGAGACTGTAAATCTTCATTTGCTAAGAAATAGCAGGCGTGGCCTGCTGGTATGTAGTTGGCAAGTGGGAAGCAAAAAATTTTTCCGAGTTGTTGAATATTAACATTTAATTTTCAGTGTTCAGAGCTTTATTCCTTTATTTCTAGTAAGATTTAGTGTAGAGACAACAGTCCTGTGTTCAGATAATTATAGTCTGAGATAAGGAGGGACAAGATTTCTGGTCAGTTTATTGTGGCTGTAGAGGAATGGAAATCTCAGGAAGAATGAGTAACATGGGGAATTTCTGTGGTGGGAATGCCTGTGCGAGAAAAATGCTGTCCTTGTAGTGCCTTTACTTCTCCAGTTTGGAACCCAGAAAAGAAAATCTGAAGACCTCCTTGGACACCACAAGTGATAGTGCTTATGTCCTTATTTACTGTCATCCATTGAATATGAAGAGGAATATAGTCACTGAAATTGGGAGAGCTCTCAGCTGGCCAGAGTGTATCCAATAGAAGAGCTGTTTTCATCTTCGCAGATCATCACCCAGATGTGTTTGTGTCCTTTGCTTTAGCACTTGTAGGTCAGATCGGGCTGTTGAGGCTGGTAGGCTGCATTTGAGCTGGCACTGCTCCAGCCTGAGCAGTAATTCCATATCAGTGATCACTGGCAGATTTGATTATCAGGGATTTATTGATACGCACACAGTGGCCTTGTGTGTGAGTTGTCCTGTTGCTTTTAAAGGACACTAGAGGACAAGGTGAGATTTATTTACACACATAAAAATGCAGGAAGATTCCCAGGGGATTTATAAAGAGTGCCTAGCAGGCAAGCAGCCTCAGTCTCCTGACACTTAAAGAGAGGTACCTCGCTGCTACAGGCGCTTTTGTACGTTTACTAAAGGTGTGCTCTTCAGAAGTGCCCAAGTGATGTATGAGCCTGAGTCACAGCAACTTTTGGGAACACTTAGACTCTAAAATGCATGGAGTACTTTTGAAAATGAAGCCTCACTTGGGCCTAAGGCTTTCTAGAAAATGCACCTCTGATGCTTTCAAAGGTATTGACCTCACCATTTCTCTCTTGCACTTTCACACACCGAAATATCCTTACAAACTCAGCCCCATGCCCCATCAAACCTTGTACTTTACCACTGTGACAATAAGTAGCTTCAGCACTTTGTACTCACAAACTACAAGGCGCTGCTTTAAAGCAAATGAAGAAAAATGAGGAGCTGTGTCCCTACAAGTGTAGCTTATGTCACAAATCACAGTCCTAGGGGAGCTGATCATTTTGGGCTGGTTTTGTCCATTCTGTAACACTGACTGTGTGCCTTTGAGAGGGAGGATTGGCTTGAAGCTATCACAATGATGAAGTGAAATTTAAAATTACATTAGATGTTTGCTTAAGAAGCAGCAGATGAGGCCCTGCAGATTCTCAAATCCTCCTTGCTGCACTGTAAAATGAAACCATAACAATTTGTTATTCTTTTAGTTGTGACAAGGAAGTCAAAGCAGGAGGGAATGACCCTTTAAAGATACCTTCTGACTTTTTAAGGGTTTCAGTGTGTTGCTTTTTTTGGTTCTGTCCAAGGTTCTGGTCATAATATGAAACTGCCTTTTCTTCTCTTGAAAGTTTGAAATATTTTTGGTATTGCACTAATGAGATTTTTAAAGTCATTTTAGTCCTCCTTCACAGATTTTGCATACGTTTATCAAGCCATTTGAGGTAATATGGTGAGAGCTTAATTTAAAGTCACTCAGCGTGGCAAGGGAATTAGCAAATGAATTTGGAAACAAGACCTCTGGTCTCTGAAACTCTTAGCTGATGTGCTGAGCTATTGGGCTTTCCCTCTTTGAAGGAATATCCCTGTTTACATAGCTTACATTGCAAAATATGAATTAGGGCTCTAAAGGATTTGAATGGTTTAAAACAGGTTTGCATTTACCCCAATGATTGTGTGTGTATAGTTTTTCCCATCACCAGGATAATTTTAATTAGACTTGGAAATGGAGACTTCTAAGTAAAATAGGAGGGCCTTTGTTTTCTCAGTGTTGTGACTAAAAATGGCACATTTTGCTTTAAGTTAAGGTATAAAAAAGCTAGCATTTTCTAGGTTGTGAACTTTGGACACCAGTGAGAATAATTCTGCCAAAGAGAAATCTATTGCTGTTCAGATTCCTTGCATGGCTGTATTCATGCAAATGTTCCTCATAGTCCAACATGAAGTGGTGTGTTATAAACCATTATAACGCAGTCATCCTTTTTTCTCAGTTTCAAATCATTAGCATAGGTCCAACAGTATAGAGGACCAATTTCCATGATAAAGAAAGTCCTCTCCCGTTTAATCGCTTACCACCAAATGAACCATTTAATGCCACATTCAGATGTACTGTTTGAGGATTTCCCAAGGCTCCCCTTGATCCACTTACACTCCCTTATCTGCCTTTTGTCTCTTGTTAACCTGCTTGCTTTTTATAAGGGGAGGGGGGGTGAAGGAAAAATCAAATCCATTGCAAGAGGGCTGCAGCTGTTAACTTATTTTTTCCCCCTTCAAAAGTTGCTTGAGATTTCTTGGAGCTTCTTCTTAGCAGTGCCTAATCACTGTAGTTTAACAGATTCTGTAATTACCTGCCTCACATGAAAATGGCTTGATTGCTGCCTCTTTGTCCAATCTAGTTCAACTTTAAATGACAGCTGAATTTATTCTAGATGAATAGCTTGTGCTGTGGGAGCCCGGGGTGGTCTTGATTTATTTGCAGCCTTAAAAGCTTCTAAAACAAGAGCAAAACATAGTTCTAAATGCACAGAAGAGTGGAGGTGCAAGACTTCTGTGTTTATATACTGAGGACCAGCCCCTCTAACCTTTGCTTTGAGCAGAGTATGTATGGCACTCATTTGGGAGTACATGGGTAAGTAAATCCTATTCCACAAGAATTAAAAGCTATGGAATATGCTTCAGAAGGTGTACAAAAACTACCAGCACTTTGAGTAATGATTCCACACTCTGACAAATTCAGACTGCAATAACAGTGTTGGATGAGCCAGGAAATCGTGCATTTGACTCCAGCTGTATTTAACTTAGCTCTGGCTATGCCTGAATAGTGTTGTCTGTGTGCAAAGAGCCACAGTTGCCACGAGGATGTTCATGCAGCACTCTGCAGTGGTTCCAGTCTGGCTGTGTCTGTACTTGGAACTGAAGCCTTGGAGTCTGGGTGTCAAGGAACAGCCTGGACCCGTGCAAGTAAATCTGCTAGCCTGGAAAACAGCGTGGCTGTGTGTGCACAGGCCATCGGGCCTGGCTCCTGGATCTTGGTGTCTCTTGTATCGTGTGTGGCCAGAGCCATGGCAGAAAATGCTGGTGGTGGTGTCCAGCCCACTCACAGGAGCGCTGTGCCCGTGGGTGTGCAGAGCCAGATACCAGATTGGTTAATGCTGCACTGGGTGAGAGGTTTGTAATGTGTGCTCCTTTCAGTGATACTGAAAGAATAGGAAATGCTTTTGTGAATGCACAAGTGAGTGGAACGTTGTTTTCTGCACTGTATCTTAGGTGCATGTCAGGTAGGAATGGTACAGCAGAGAATAAACGTTCAGGAGAGAAAAATGAACTAGAACAATTGGTGCCATCAGCTTCCATTGCAGGATTGCTTCCTGCAGTCCAGTTTGATATACTTTCTACTCTTTTGTTTTTAATGTTCAAAGCAATGAAGTTTCCTTTAAACATAATGTGGAATTAGGTAGCATTAAAAGCACATCCAAAGATGCAGAAAAACGACAGTCTGTGCTTACAAACTAATGCATAAAATAATATTTATTTAAACACTGTGCTCCGTAGGACAGCCTCATTTCCTAAGGATCTCAAGAGGAGAGCAATCATACAGTATAATCTTGTTAATTTAATATACGTCAGTGCAATGCAAACAATAAATACAGAACATTCAGACTAGAAATCGCAGTAACTATATTAAGAAACCACAATTTCAGTTCATTATGCACTGACAACCTTCTTAGGATAAAGATATACTATTTTCTTTTATTCAAATAATATGTCACATTTTCAGTAATAATAATATTTAGCAATCACATAGCATGATTCATCTTCAAAGTACTTCAAAAATAATAATAATGTTTTAATCCCGAAGATGTGAGTAGGTAAATATTATTAACCTATTGCACAGATGGAAAGATTTATGGGGGTTAAATAGCTTGTCTTGGACTACAAGGACAGGCACAATCAGTGGTGGAATGAGGACTTGTGTTGCTCTCTTTTATGTTTAGATTTTTTTTGTTTGATAAATTGCTTGAGGGATCTCTGGAGACATTCAGCCCCTTCCACGATGTATCCCCAAACTCTATACATTTCTGAAGCTGTTCCCATTCTTCATTATTGTTTTTTGTTTGTTTTTTTTTTCAGCAGAGTAGGCCTGTATATCTTCCTTTTTATGCAAACATAAGTCTTCCTGGAAGGCCAATTATTTCTTGACTTTACATTAAAGTGGCTGTTTAGATAAGAGGAGAGATAATTCCCCTGATTAGTATCTTTGGATTTATTTTTCTTATAACCTTGTAAGAAAATCTAGCCAGATCTCTGTCTCTTTTTTCTCTCTCTCTCCCCCCTGCATGTCTTGAGATACAAATTCAGGATTAACATTTCTCTTCATCTTTCCTTTATCAAATGTTTATTCAAGCAAGGGAAACAAAGAGGCATGGTTGTAAGCTCCAGGACACCTACTGAACCTTAGACCGACTCCTGCAGACTTGCAGAAATGATTATGTGGGAGATTATTCTTTATTTGGACCTTTCACTGAGTGAATTTTACTTTCTTAATAGCCACACATCCAGTTTTCAGACATTGCCAAGAATAAAAACGTAGTAAAATTAGCTGCCTCCTGGTATTCCCAAGAATCCTTTTGACAAAAGGATTAGTCCAAATGCTATAATGGATTTACATGGTAAGAAGGTGGATTGCTCAAGGACCAAAGTTTTCTAAAATTCAAGCAGAGCTGATGCTGGTATTGCAGTTTTGAAATCAGTAAGAAAAAGGAGGACTGCATTTAATACATTTACAGGATTGTTGATCTGTATTTACTGTGTAGGTATTGAGTAAGCACTGAATGATGAGTATAAAAATGACATTTCAGATCGAGAAGTGTTATTAAAAACACCTCATGAGCGTGCTTTATATGTATTTTTCTGTTGTTTTTACAATCCCATTCAATCCTCTTTTTTTTTTTTTTTTT